>RSEF01000008.1:4391526-4425672 GCA_003993805.1 Himantopus leucocephalus | reverse complement strand
GTGACATGAAAAAAAAAAAAAAAATCCCATAGTGCACCTTAGAAAAACAAACCAACCTGCTAGCCTGGGGAGTCCTTCCCACCCTTGAGACGATGTTTCACCACTCCTGGGCATAAGTAGCACTCACATCCTTAATGGACTAGTTCTGTTCTCTGACAGGCGAGTAAGCTGCCAGGAACTGACAGCATGATGTAAATATGCCATATTACAACTGCCCCTTCCTTCTGCAGTGTTTAAATGTACTAAAAATAAATACTGCTGAAGTCCAAAATGGCACAAGGGATGCAAAAAATACAACAGCATCTCCCCTTCCCCCGGCAAGGTCTCAGCCAGCACTTCCAAGCTAATGAACTTCATTTTCAGCCAGGGGCAGGAATCATTCTCTGCTTTTGGAACTTCGCAGGGTCTGTCAGAAGAACAGCAGAAGAAACGTTGGACACACTGTTAGCTAACTAGATTATAAGGGGAACAGAATTCCTTTGCTTCAAAGAAAAGAGATTGTTAAATTACTTCATCTTCTTCCAGTTATCAAAGCTGATTCTCATTTTCATTTGTCACTTCAAGATGGTTACTGTGCAACAGCAGCAGGCAGGACAAATTCTACTCCTCAGTTCATAACCCGAGAAACAGAAGCAAAATTCAGGCAGGACAATTTAAATATCCGATGCTCAGACACTGAAAGGCAGGTCTCAGCCTGAGCATTGACCTAATCACACTTTCAGTTATGTCATGGGGAATTGTTGGCTCACCATTTTGTAATGCTTTTTAGAACACCAGTTTCCAACCGAGGCTTCATGACACCAACCAAACCCTGTCTATGCTGACTGTGGGGACCACAAGTCCAAAGAAATCAAGCTCCCAACTGGAAATGCCAGCCACAATGGAGAAGTCGGAACAAAGGCTGGTTTACAGCAGGATTCATTCTGTACATCCTTTGTACTGAAAGTACCACTTTCAAAAGTAATTACTGGGCACTGATAGCAAATACAGGTATCCATGAAACACCTCTGCCATTAGTATCACACATTAACAAGTATTAGGCATTAATGAGACAAAATAGCGAACTACTTTAAAATCATAAACTGAGGAAGGACAGCTTTGAATTAAAGCTTGAGAACAGTAGATAATAAGGTTGACATTTCTGCCTCTGAACCAGATTTCCAGACCAGCACTCTACTACTCTATTTGTTTCCACATCAGTAACTCAGGCCTAAATACTAACCTGACTCACAGGCATGGTGCTAGACCTTTTTTGGTAGCAGCTAGTGATGGCACTGCGTGATGAAGGTAACCTGCAACCGGGGTGCTAAAACGTGTAGGTGGAACACCAAAGCCGAGCAGCTACTTGGCAAAGCAGTTAAGCAGCAGAGGCAGAAAATAATACCAAAACGAAGATGCTCTACAGTTCTATACTCTTTTAGACGGCTGGATCCCTACCCCCATTTTACAGACAGGAATAAACACACGAAGCAGTGGCATGTGAACCTGCTGAGGCAGAGTGATCTATATTAAAGAGAGGAGAACAAAAAATAGGAAGTGTAAGAAAAAGCTGCTGGTGGGCTGAAATTATATCTGTTTACTCCTGAAAAGGAAAGGCTCAGACTTGTTTACACCTAGGAGCTGCTCTCACTGCCAGTACGGAATAGCCTACTCTGCGGCATCTGATGAAAATGCAAACTATTAAGATGCCTCATCACAACTTTTATAGTATCTAAATCAACATCCAAGAGTTAACTTTAAATATACCCAAGAGAATTTTACTGTGTTTCTATTTCAGTTTATTTTTCTCTCTCAGTTTAGAAAGCCGCACAGCATCTTCACAATGGTCTCTGCTTTACCACACTTGGCTTTAATGCATACTCTGAAAAACGAAGCATGAGATACTTTCATATTACTGCAAACTTTTGAAGAAAAACAAGGCAAGTTATTTTATTACAGACAACTTAGCAATGTGGGATTCAGGCCTGAACATGCTCCTGGGTACAGCTGTAGAAAACATAATTCTAAACTGCCTATAAAATGAAGAAGGAGCTGCTTTAAGAGAAAAACAACGCATTCATAAACATTCTAACATTTTTATGAAAAGCATAGCAAAAGAATACTTAATAAGTTGCAGATGACAAGAACATATTTCTTCAACCTATGCACCTCTCCCTCCAGTCTTCTACCATCAACTCCTACATGGTTTTAGCTGTTGATAATAAAGGATTGAAGCCAAACACTTTTCTAAGAGTTTCTTTTCTTTGACCACTGAAACCAGATTCAAACCACCATAGATTCTGATTCTTCAATAAAGCCAGCCACATGGGCGTGAAGAAGCACTCTCACATGTACAAATGATTCCCTACATGCTCAAGTGAAAGTTTACACTTTCTACTACAAAAACTTTAGGCAGAAAATGAAAAATAGTTTGGCTATCTCACTCTCTGAGACGACTCATCCACAGGCAGGTGGATTGCACCTCCATGATGCACCACCATTCCCCTTCCTGCTCTGCTCTCACCATGTGCCAAGAGAACTCTGTAGCTGTGCTACACCTTAACGGATGTACATTACCTAGAGAGCAATTTTAGTATGTGTATCTATATCGACAAGAATAATCCAGTATGACAGAGAACTGTCACCCATAGGAGCATATAACTAAATATTGACAATGACACAGAAGAACCATTATGCAACGTATAAGAAACAATTCTAGGGAATAAAATGTGAGCTCCAAATTGAAAATCTCAATACAAAAATGTGACAACAGCTTAGGGTGACAAGTCAGACTGTTAGAAGAAAGAAGCACATGGCACAGAGCACAAATACCAAATCTTATATTCCCTCAGCGTTAAAAGATTTTACCCTCTGCGATGGTGGAGGATAATGAGTTCCTTGTACAATTCAAAGCTAAAAATGCCAAACCTGAAGCTGCAGCTGAAAAGGGAAGATCTGATGATAGAATCAAGCTATTTCATGTTTGAGGTAGTAACTGTTTAAATTTTGCATGTGTAATATTTTTTCTAGGCAATTACAATCCCTCCTGGCACTTCTGATTTCAAGGCAATCTTTCCTAAAATTTTCTTTACACATCTACTTGTTTTTCCCAACCTTTTGGTACCTTTTCTCACAACATCTTATTAAAAAAATTCAAGACGTGTGTAATATCTCTCGTGTTTCTTCTGAATTCAGCTATAGGATTAAACCTGATGCTAATGTTAAAACAGTCCTTGGTCTTGTCATTCATTTTACAATGTGCTATTTATTTCCCACAGTGTTTTTCTCTCATAAGAACTGGTATTATATTTGTTTCTGCACTTTTCTTCTGCCCAGACTTCTTCTGGAATAGAGCCACAAGATTTCACAACTCCGTATTTGAAATACTTCATCCTTTCAAGAAATGGTCACTGGTGTCTTTCTTGAAAGGAATTTACTATCCTGCTACATTTCAAGACTTCACAGAAGGACACCAATACAGGATCTCCCTACATCACTATTTTGCATCACAGCCATCCAACTTTAATTGAGGGTTTACAGGGAGCTGAAGCTGCAGCTTGCATTTGTGCAGCACGCACCAGAGTAGAACTTCACAGCCCACCTACTCAGAGTTGGGCAGCCCTGAATCACTCCTTCTTCTGCCTGGAAGAGAGGATGGGCACAGCACACAACAACGAGCAACCAGAATCCTTGAGGAATGCTCTGCTGAGCAACCAAGCTGGTGCTTAAGTGGGAGCTAACAAACCTGCTGCACCGAGCTAACTCCGTAACTCCACGTGGTTGCTGCCTGTACAGCAGTTCCCACATTATGGTACCCAGATCAACAACTTTCCCATCATCCATCTCTCATCTCCCTCAATAATGAGCAGTGGCTGAGCAGGCATCCCATTGTATTAGTGCAGACTCTGAATGGCTGGATTAAAAAAAAAAAATAATTTAAAAAATCCAGTTATTTCACTGGTACTCCCTGTGCCTTTACATAATCAGTGCATCAAACAGAAGTGTAATAGTTTCTGGAATACAGAACAAATACAAGATGATTTAAGGTCGCCTCTCTTCAAAAGAGGTGTTTATTTTCTCAGGTGGAAGGGCTGGTCTTTCACTGTTCTGGGCTGTGGGGGTGCTGTCAGTAAAAGGATCAATCTGAGAAAGGGCCTGATGAAGAGGAAATCTCTGTTTAGCTCCTATTAGTTAGGATCTTGAAAGGTCATTTTGAATTTGGGAAATCTTGTCTGGGAAGGAAGCCAGCAATTCCTCTGAACTGAAGTGGTGCTGGCATTTAAAATTGAGAGAAAGCCCCAACTGATGAACCAGTTGACAGTCTGGAAAAATTCTGCTGGATGTGTCTAGTGGCTGCTCTGAAGGTAGAGGGGAAAAAAAAAGTATCCTTTGACCTTTTTATCCCTTGTAATAAAGCCTGCTTATGACAGCTTGTTTTTCTCTACTGGCACTCAAGTTTTTATTTTTCATTCTTCACCTTCTGCAGATCGTCCAACAATCACATTGGTTTGTCGGAGTGATAGTGCAGGATGAAGGGCTTTGGTGCAGCGTGTCTGTGCTGGCAGAGGGCAGAGTGACAATGATACACCAGTTCCCGGGAGATTCGGCTTTTCAGTTGGGTACAGCTTTCCCCTCATACGTTTTACAATTTTGCTTATTACATATATGTGTGTGTGTATAAACATATTTTTATGTATATCCCACTTTTTGGTGGTGGGATTTTTTTTCTTTAAAGGAAAAACATAATTCCTGAAACCTATTCTCTTTGAACAGAAGTGAAGCTCAGATTTCAGTCTTGAGAAGGAGATGGTCTAGGTGGATGAACCTCTCCAGTTCTAATGACCTCTTGCATTAGGAATACTAAATTAAGGCTGAAAAAAACCAATAAGATTAACTGTATTTTCAGCTTCCTGGACTCCCTTAACTTGCACATAAAAAGAGAGCCTCTCATTTATAAGCCTCCTGCAATTCCTTGGTAGGCACATGAAGAAGATACACCACCCTTGTTTTCTGCTGGAAAGGCAATTCTTAGAAGTTTTCTAGCTTTTGAATGCATTTCAGTTTCTATAAAATGAATCCTAGAAAAGCTCCGACTTAGGAAGCCACCAGATACTTTTCTTTCGGTACCAACTGAAGTATCTGGAGAGACACTAGATCCTTTGTGTGTGCGCATGCATGTGTATAGAAAAAAAATCCTTCTTACTAAAATCAAAATGATAAATAAGCAATTACATAATTATGTAAAAAACATTAAGCAGGATTTTCCTGAGGCGACACATCTGTCTCTGCAAGACTCCTGAAGATGCAACAAAATACACACACACACAAATTAGTTCATGGCATTTATGCTGCCCTACTTGCTTGTTATCATTAAAAGCTTTCAGACAGTAATCAATTTCACTGTGGTGGAGATTACTGCAAAATGCATTAAGAAGTTCACGCCTGTGGCAATGGTCACTGAAAATATTTTGGAAAGCATCCCAGAAGTATAAGACTTTTTCCAGACATCCGAGAGAAACTCAGCTATGACAGAGCTTCTGGTGTCAAGGCTTCTCCCCCACCACCCCTCCTTTTTTTTTTTTTTATAGCAGCANCAGCTTTTTTTTTCTTTTTTTTTAAGCAAGCCAAGATACTTGGATCATGGAAAACATTAACTTCTGAGACAACTGTCTGAAGATATCTCCTTCCTTGCCCTACATAATATGTATAAATATATTCTGGCTTCTTAATTTCATCAAAGAAAAACTGTTGAATTATAACAAAAGAGTGAGAAAACCACCTGCTTACTCTATCATAACAACACTCCTGGGTTTTTTTTGTAAAATAAGTAGCCCTGTGGATGCTCCTGTATTAAATAAAGAAAGAAAACTGAACACACCATAATCATCAAGCACTATTTCTACTTTATATCAAGAACACTACCTTCAAATGCTAAGTGACATATGCCATCAAATCTTCAAGGGAGTGGGTTTTGGAACATGTCTCAGAATTTGACAAAAGATATCCTGAAATAATTATGATGATGTGCAGGAAAACCTGCACCCTCTGCCCTTGGAAATTAACAGCTATTAGGTTGAAGCTTGCTCAGCAACATTAATCAGGAAGACCGTTTCCATGAAACTGTCCCAGATTGAAACACTCCTGGAAGCTCATAGCCATAGTTGTTCCTCAAACTAGACTTAAGTTGTCTTGGGCTGTAACCCTCTAAAGACAGAGGTCGCTTCTCAATGTACATCATCTGCCCCAGCAGGTACTTGAATGTGAGTGGGGATTGTAGACTTTACTAACTCAACTCTGAAAAAAGGAACCTGACAAGGATAGGCAAGGGAACATGGAGAAAAAGGTTAGGAGAACATCCAAGACATCATGAAACTATTACAGCAACAATTAAGAGCTAAAGGACAGCAGCAAAAGATACAACATCAAAGCATTCTTTAAAGCTACTGTCATTAAAAAAGTGACAGCAAGGTGCTACACAGTGTTAGTCTACTACTGACTCCTACCACTAGGATGTATGTGTGAAGGGAAGTGTGTGTCAGAGAGCTGGCAAACACAGTGGTTTTCAATCTGCAGATGCTGCATATTAAATTAAAATGTTCAAGTGCCATTCACCCAAAACAAGCTCTTTCCTGATAACAGCATGTTGGTTTTTCACATGCAAATGTGTGTACTATGAAGGACACTCGACACATAGGTAGCTATTTTGATTGTGCTGCTGAGCTGTTCACTTGCAGCAGTACACAGAAAACAGAGGTCCTGTTCCAGTATCACCCTAAGGGAAGCGTATGTCAAGTTTACAACGTACCTTAACAACGCACAACTGAAACACAGGGACAAATTCTACTGCCTTGGCCACATGCTCCCTTTAAATGCCATGGCAGATGGTGAACTCGGACAGAGGTCAGCAGGAAGTACCACAGTTTGGGGAAGCGTAGAGCAGCACCTCTGGAAGCGAAGAGACATCTCCAAACAGAAATAACCACGACTTTTCACGTGTCATCACTGCCCTTTTGTGCAATGGCAAAAATTGATTAATTTCTTCACAGATCACTTTTGTCAGTTCCATACATGCTCACCTTTGTGTCCTTGCTGAATCAGACCGAGTGGATAATACCCATACACCAAAGTCTTAGAGACTGTCAAATACTTGGCACCAAAGGCACTTTGCCTGCAGACCCAGAGTAGACAATGCTTATGTCCAGTAACAGATTCTCCAAACCTACGTTTTACACCCGGGTAGAACCGAGCACCCAGCTAAGAAACAGGCTAGTGAAACACTCCGCAAGCATAAACTTAAAGCAAATTTTAAGTCATGTGTTATTAGTTGCTCTACATTGGAGGTGATAGCTAGAGGCTTCTGCTAAGAGACAGATTGCGCACTGCCGCAACCAAGACCTACGAACAAAGGAGGACTGCCACTGTGCAGTGCAAGAGGCACCGGAGGGAAGTGGAGTGCTGAAGTCAGGAGACAACATCTGTGATGCTTCTGGCTGCCAGATTAATTTCCAACAAAGCAGCCACAAAGGCTCAGTCAACCAGAGACTCCATCATTGCTGTGAGCAATGAGCACAGGAACTGGGCAATGAGAGTCTCTCTCGAGCATCAGCACCTGGAAGAAGGAGGCATTTCCCTGGCTTCTGCGTGGTGCATGAGGTCTTCAGTAACTGCCAGTTTAAGAATCTTGCAGCTACATTCTTTTGCTATCACAAAAGAACATCCTTACTAATAATAAAAAAATACTTGTAATTGGTTTTTTTACTTTTCTCTGTATCTTTTCCAATCCAAACTAACGTCAAATCTTGTCTCTTCTTGCTATGACATTTTAAAATATGTTATTTCTCCTCTGCATGAAATAACATCATCTTTAAAGAATTCCAGTTCTCCCTTGCCTGGATTCCTGCAATCAAGTATTAATCTGATTCATACCTAACACCCTCTTTTATTCCATGCTGTTTGCTTAGGGAGGAAAATACAAATGGAATATACCATTGTGTAGACTAGAAGTTGTGTTAAGATGACAAACACCTGCATTCACTTAATCATCTCTGTTAAGATAGTGTCAGTTGGACTCTCCAAGAACACAATTAGGGAAGGAGCTCTTTCTAAGAGAAAAAACAACTCTAACCAATGATCAAAATGGCTGTATGAAATATCTTCATCGCACTCTAAAAATTTGCAACGAGCAGCTTGGATAGCTATTGTTGGTGAAGTGATATCATGAAAATAAGATTTTAAAGAGTCAATAAACAAGATGTCAATTTTTGCTACAGCAGAACTGTCTATACATGCTTAACCTTAGCTGTTTCAAATAACCTACGAAACATACCTATTAGAAAGTCTCCAGGAGTTTCAGAACTATAAACAAACAATGACAATGCAAAAGGTAATGACATTATTGCAAACACAGAAAAGACAACAAAAAAGCCATATTGAAATCTCAAAGTTGAAACGCCTGCAAAACCATTGAATTTTTATAGTATACAGTTGTATTACAGACAAGAAAGATAACAGCTCTGCTTCTCTGGAAGAAAGTGAAATATTTATTAGGAAATGTAGCACTTTCTCAAGAATAAAGGTCGTCTTCAATGCTGACTCAAAACATTGTAGACTATCACTGCCCTTAAATTCGCAGGACACTATTATATTTGTACAGAATCACTCCAAATTACGTACACTAATTCTACATAACATTGACATACGGCACTGAATTCCCAGACAGTCAGTCAAAGTTCTGGGCAGGAAACCAAATTCCATTATTTTTTTTTTCTTTAAACACTATGTCAAAACACTCCTATTACTCGTTACTTGTGCTTTGAAAGATATACTCCATTACTCCTTAATGTCGTTAGCTTTTACAGATACTCCAACCAACAAGGAACTGCTGCTGGAAAAAAAATGTATTACAACTGTTTTCTAACACTGACATATTGAGATTGTTACAACATGAAAGAGGTGCAGTGACAACAAAAATCCAAGTAAAAAGAAGAGAACTAATTTACAAATATAGGTACAAACTTGAATTTCAGCAAGGAATCTGTAATAGTGAAACAAACTATCGAGTACTAAAACTCCCAAGTTTATAATTTTCCACATATAAATTCATTCTAGGACCTATTCTGAAAACTGAATTCATGCAACTAAGCCTTACTGGTAGAAAGCATCTCGTTATTAATCAGTGAACTAATTTCACACACAGTGATTCCTAATATAATTTTGTAATGTGTTCTAAAGTAATAAAGAATAACACTTTAGACAAACGTTTTTCCACTCATTTTGTTTTCAAGGCACTCAAAGATACAAAGTACTGAGGACAGCTTATTGCAAGGTTGTCCATGCAACAACATTAAAAAAAATACAGTACAAAACAAAGAAAATGTTTCATTAAGTCCTCTCTCTGCCCCCTAAAAGCCTCAAAGATATTGAAATAAATTGTTCATTAAAAATATTCCAAATCTGCCTAAGAGCTATTTAAACATCATATTAAGAAATTTGATTTTCTGTAATCCCTTTCTTTACCTTTACATTACCCAAACTGAATGTATATTTTAATTATTTTCTCAATTCATTCATTTTGCTGAAATAACATTCTGTTCCCCTTTGAGAATATTCCCAAGGTTATAAAAACTAGATTGTCTAGCAGTTTAAATTTGTTTTAAATGTCTAATAATATATTACACTGAAATACTTCGAAATAATGATGAGTTTATACTAATACATTACCAAACTACCTAATTCCTAGTAAGTCCCAGAAAAAAAGTACATCACAATAGACAAGGCTAAATGCATGTATATTTGAACAAAATACATTACAGAACTACTGCCATTAAAAAAAAAAAAATCCTACCAAACCCAAGTGTTATAAGCCTGGAAAATTTACAGTTAAAAGAAATTCACATTCACTAATGGAAACAGAATACCCCAAATACATTTCAATCTGCCCTGAAATTGCACTTTGGAAATGGGGAGGGGGAGAACCTAATTCAAACAGGGGAAAAATACACTTTAGTCTAAGAACACAAAACTAAGATTTTTTAAAATCAAATTCATTTGGCAGCTTCACAGAGCCTTTACAGGAGAACCCAAATTCCCCTTGCTTTTCTTGCATTCAGTTCCATTTCCCCACGCACCTCTCATCTCCTGCTGAGGACTTTTGGTGCAAGAAGTGGTTTTAAAGATAGGAACTACTGAAATACAAAGACGACTTTGGCCACAGATTGTATGTGGACAGAGATCACTACTTCTAGGGACTTTTTGCAGAGAAGGTCACCGTTTGTAAAGGGACTGAAACCATATGTTACAGTCTTAGAACACAGACACTGCCTCCTTCTTCAAAGTATGTGAAGATGGGAACACAGCAGCCTCTGATATTTTCAGTAGGCATAAACAAAATCCCAGACACTTTCAGAATACTAGAACACAAGATCATCTCGAAGAGAAGCGCATGATAGAATTTTTCGTACGCTCGCTGAAACAGAGGAAAATTTTGTACATAACAGGTGTACGCTCCTTAATCTAAAATAATTAGACTCTAATTACCATCAGATTCTAAATTCTCTGAGCTTAAACAACACAGCTGAAAAAATCTTCATTATTTCATTATTAGGACCATTTAGCACGAAAATTGACTGTTGTCAGGTGCTGAGTTTCATAAGAACACATTTCTAATTAATTTGAATTAGGCTGTAAGTTCTCAACTTACTCCGCAGTATAAGAAAATCCTCACTGCCCTCACGTACACACATCCACAGAAACAGCACGACTTACAAAGAAAAAAAAAAAAAGCTATTAATTACAGAATCACAACACTTGTTCCATTATTTATCCATATTCTAAAGGGGAAGTGGGGGTTTCAGGGAGAAGAACCTAGTGAGGAGGACTTTAAAGCAGAGTATCTCAAAGATGAAAATGAGAACACAGAAAGACCTACTTGTAAGTGTAACATAGTGACCTGGACAAGAGGCAGTAGAGGTGGCAGTAAGGTTAAGAAAGGGTTATGGAAGAAACTGCTGCACAGGTACCTAAAATGTCTGTGGATTGACTTACTAATGGCACACAAAACAAACCAGAGAAGTTAGAAATTTTCAATACAGAATCAAAATTATTAATTAATTGATCTAACAAAGACCTAGTGGGATAATTCACATAATCTGGAAAACTGACATATCTTTATATTCTTGTTTAGGAAGTCAGACAGAAAATAATTGGAAAAGAATCATCTTTCATATTAAAAGCACATGTATTAGTGTGGGATTGACACCAAACAGGGAGACTTATATTCTGAATGTTCCTGGAGGCAACTAAGGAACAAAAACCACGACAAGCATGTATATCACCATCAACAATGATCACTATAATGATTCACTGGTACAGAACTTAATGATAATGAGGTATTTTAACCATGGAAATAGCTGACCCACTGCTTGGTTGAGCACTGCTAAGTTCAATAACCACCCCCCACCCCCATTTTTTCAGTTCTCTCAAGTGTCTCAAGTTTTGAATCAACAGCTTAAAGCCATAACAGTAAAAACTCTGCAACTGATGTGTGTAAACCTCTTATCTAAATTACACCGAGTGAACAGAAAAGCAAACCTGACTTAAAAAGCACAAGAGTTCCTTGGAACTAAGCCCTACTCTTACTCTGCTATTTACACGGCTATTTACTCTACTATTTACACGTCTTGCTGTACAAGACGACATACAATCTTCATCAAAAACACAGCCTAACTCAGAGATTCTCAAATGTTTTTCTATTTTAAGCACATTCTCTTTTCCTCTCTGCTCTACCCCAGTGCAGACAATTTTGCGTACTGTAGGCCTGCATCTGCTAACTCCTCCTCTCCAGAACTGCTTTTTGGAAGTCCCAGCTCCTGTGCCATGCTCCTCAGGAAGGTGCTCGGTAGTGTGTTAGATGGAGCTTGTCAGAGGTGGTTGAGACAGAGACATGAGACAGAGGTGCTAAGGACAGAACTAAAGAACTCAATTTACTAGCAATGGTGCAGCTCTTTCTCAGTGTGGGGCTGAAAGGCAACAGCACCCCATGCTCACCCAGCACGAAAACTGCCAGTCTACAGAATAAACTGCCAGTACAAAACAAACCTAGAGAAGAGGGGCATCTGCTTTCTACCAGGCAAGGGCAAGTTCAGCTGAGCAGGTGACTCAATCCATAGAGGCGCCTCATCTTTCAGAGAAGAGGTCAACTTCTGGTTCTGGTCCAAAAACAAATGGGTCAAGACTCTCGGAAATAATGTACCACACCTTCCTTTATCCCCTCCTGGCTGGGTCCCAGCCTAGCCCAGGAGTAGCTAGTCATCTTTTCCATTTGGTAGGGTAGGGTGTTGGTCCATCACCTCAGCGGCAAATAATTTGCAGAAAAGCATCAATTCACATGTCCTAAATGAAGGCTACAGGAACACGTGCACTGCACATAGCAAAGAGGGTCATTATGGAAATAATAGAGAATTTAGAATTCTAAGTTTCACGTAACTTGTGCCAATAAATTGTTGGTTACCCCCAAATTAAGCTTGCTATATAAACTATCCCTAAAGTGTTGAGATAATTTTTTTCATAACCAGGGAGAAACATAACTATAAACGTCAGAAGTCCTTGTTCACATTTTGACCTCAGATGCCTAAAGGCACTTGCTCTGCTCCCACAGTGTGGAATGCCCTCCCACAAAGCACCCATGTGGAATCTTCAGAGGCTATTTTTGAAAAGCATAATAAAAAGGCATGTCTTCCTGGAGCTTCTGTTGGTAGCAGCACGGCTTATTGACCACCTCTGTGGATGCCTACACTTTCCACAGTTTTTCACACAGATAGGATTTCTTAAGTATCCATTACAAAAACCTAAGTGAAAATTTATAGTAGTCAACAATGAGACAAAGGAGGAAGCAGGCTTCTCTTTATGTAAGGAGGTACCCATCTTCACAGTGAAAAAAGAAAATATTATTTCCACAAGGTTTACTGCAAATTTATTACAGCAATTAAACTGTCCGGTGAATCTCTGTCTGTATCAACTTATTTCCAGATTCAAAACCAGATGTAAAAAACATCTTTCATTTTATTTGATTATTCTAACTTGGGTAGAGTATGTAGAAACAGATATTTTGGCAACTGGTTGTTAATGAGCTCTCCTAACTCTTTAAAGCTGTTCTTACAATGCTTTTCCTACAGTATTTAGAAGAAAAAGCTAGTAATTAGAAAATGGTTAAAATCCTTGCTCCTCCTGCAGCAGAAAACACACGATCTTTTTTGTGCAGAAAAGGTTTTTAAACAGGCTTCATTAAGCACAGCTTCCCAAGAATCCACTTTCTTGCTGGCCATTACTTCATTCTTTCTGTATTTTAGCTGTACAGCAAAGGGTTAGTAAACCCGTCTACGCTAAAACGCCCATTGCCGTACTCCACCCATCAGGGCTTCTAACGTTTCCAAAAATGTGCAGTATTTTTAACCCATTGTTGAGCACTGGCATTTAAATGCTTAGGCAACAATTAATTTTTGCCCTTCTGCATTGCATAAAGGATCTAAGCACTCTCTATAAACACTGATTATTAAATTGAAATCTTAAAGGGAAGATGCATGATATTTTATGGGTGAGAGAGTTTGCAATCAAAAAGACATTAATTTTATGTTTTCACTTAAAACAAAAACAATACTGTATTCAGTAGTGTAAGGTTATGCCTGTTCCTCCAAGCACCCAACTACCATTCTGTCGCTTTAAAATTAATTTTCTATGCTTTTGAATATTGTTTTCTCCAACATAAACAGAAGACAAAATCAAACAAGTGACTGACTTTTGCATTTCCTCTGTGAAAGCTGATAAACAGAAGTTTCTTTAAACAAGGCACATACTTAAGCTCTGACCTCCACTGATGCCAAGCATCCTTGAGACTAAGAATTCAGTGTGATTCCAGGAATCCTTTCCTACGGATGCCCCCAGCTGCATAAGAAAAGAAAAAAGGAATCCATGCAAGGAAAACAAAGTTTCATAAAGCCCAGGAGCGAGCCAAATGCTGCCCAACCGTCTGCGGTGGGGACTGTAGTAGTCCATTAGATTTAGTTCCTCCTTTAGCATCTGGCATTTGCTGCTTTCACACAGTGATCTGATTCAGGACAGGAATTGCTACTTCTCAAATTGCTGTCAAATACACTATGTCAAAGGTGGAGATTTTTATTCCTTAGCTTTTTCATTATGGTAAAGCTTTGTTTACATCTAACAGATAACAAAATTGCAGACTGAAGTCTGACTTTGCGTTGACAGTATCTCCTTTACAGTGAGTTTAACAACATAAACAGTAGAAACAGGAACCGAATCATAGCTTTTAACTTTTCATCCTGTGTTTTAGTTACAAGACTATTCTTTCTTGCAAAATGTTTAAACGACTACCCTCAGTTTACTTCTTACCTGTTAGCCAGGTAATAAAATTAAAAGGACAGTGCAAAAGTGGAAACCAAAAGGAAAAAAATGAGATAAACAGATAGCACATTAGATATACTTAGAAAATGGATTAGCACATGGGATGTCTCTCGTAAAAGATGATGTATCATATAAAAGCTATTCACACTGATGAAGGTTATAGTCTGTTTTCATGACTTTTATCAATAGCCATGGATTGACTAGAAGTTATATAAAAACAAATAATAGAAGAGACACTGTACTCAGTCCTGTAATCTATTTCATCTGCAGTGATTACTCCCACACTACTAAATCAAATAAGAACATTCCTATTTGTATAACCCTTATTTTCAGACTGGAGTCATTGTCATCTCTTACACCAATGCTTTTTACCATCCTCATGCCATCTCCAGTCTCTCTGGCTTATTAAGTGACTCCATGGATGGATAAATGGCAAATTTCACTTTAACAGAACACAAGCATACACCAACGCATAGTTAAATGATTTCTTTCTGTTCCTGTTTCAGTGTGTTAATTTCATTGAGGCCCCACTTTCTAGCAATCAGTAAAATAAAAGTGTTCCAGCTAAGGCACCATATGACAACACTTCCCCAGAAATACTCATTTATCCCAATGGAAACTTTTCCTAACTGAAAAGAAAGGTCATGGTCACTTATTCAGGATTCCCAGAAGCCAGGTAGCCTAGTCAAAGCTCTTGCAGGCAGACTGCACCCACATTCGTACCAGGCTCCATCCACAGGGTACGCACAATGCTTCACTGCACATGTGTTCTGCAGTAGATATTAGACCCGTGTTATCAGAGTTATGGGGTGTGCGCTCACTACCTGCCTGACTCTTCCCACTTGGACCTACAGGAGCTTCAGTGGGGGCAGTCAGAGCATAATTACTATTCCTGCTGAAAGTGGCATCAAGTTTCAGAGACACGAGGCTTCGGGAATATTCTCATTCTACTCCAATTATATATGCCAAGATGGCCATCATGACAAAATCCACTGAGCTATGGAACATAACTGATATATTCACTTCCTCAAAAAGAGAGGGTGTTAGTTCCAACGGTGATGACAACCATATATACAGACAGACAGCAAGGGCTGAAATACAAGCGAGCTAGTAGATGATTCAACAACTCTATCTACTGCTTGGGCAGATGGTGATCTGTGCCCTCAGTACTGGCAGAGAAAGGGCATTAATGCAAAAGAAAGCATTATGATAATTCTTCCAAGCGTGTTCAAATATCAGCCTCTCTCATTTGCCATTATAAAAAGAGAGAGAATGAATTCAAATATGATTTCTTTAAGGATCTGGCCTATGAGTAAGATAATCCCCAAATGAATGGAAAAGAGGAACAAAGGAGTGCATCTACTATACAATTCCCCAATGGTAGATTATCAACAAACCAAAAATAGTGATATCTTTTCTCTACAGCCCAGGATAAAACTGCCTTCAAAGCTTTATAAAAAAAAAAAAAAAGCTTCTCCTGTGCAGAACACAGAAACCTTCATGACAACTAACAGCCTGATGTAGTAATCAGTTTTCTGATTCCCTTCCTAATAGTTTTTGCTCTGGTACATATGTTGCACTCAGACTGCCAAGACAATAATTTGGTTGCCTCAGCTAACAGAAAATAGCTTTCATTATTTAAAACTACCGGAAGATTTAATAGGCTAGCTCACTCACCCAAGCAACTAAAATAACCAATTAACAAAATGTTTCAGCCAAAAAATGCTATAGTTATTAGGTCTGTTACTTGTGGTTAATAAAAAATGATAGCTCAGTAGAACTCAGTCTACTAAGTAGACTCAGTAGAACTCAATCTGATTACTGGTAAAAATATGCATTCAAATGTGTGGGTCTATGATGCAATGGGAGCAGAAGAAGGTAAACTAGTCTTACAAATGCAGATATTATCTACTGCCAAACTCAAGACTAGTAACAGGACCATTATCATTACTTGCACTGTGGCAGCATCTAGACAATATTTTAAACTGGCACTGTAAAAATACTTACAACATTTCTTGCCCCAAGGGCTAACAATCCTTATCACCTTGACTAAAAGCTTGGAGGTCATCTGGCAGTCTTCCAGTAACATGCTCTTTCCTCTGATGTTGCAGCTAGACCCTATTTCAAAGGCTGCAAAACCATATCGTGTTAGGAAAATGAGGATTATTTACAAACTGATAACTATTTTTTAAGACTTGCCTCCATGCAGCCTCACTTAATTTAATTATGAAGTGTCAAGCTGGGCAACTACACAACAAAACTGTATCTGCTATGAACAAAGCAGTGCTTGGGCTAGATAGTTTAATAGGCTTTAAAGTCTACTGTAAGGAAAGATTCTTCCCTCATCACGATTTCCTCATCTCCAGTTTCTTCTTCCTAATCTTCAAAATCCACAAACATCAAATATCCTTTGCTAGACTGACTAATACTGGAAAAGTGAATACAGCATCACCTGCGTTAAGGACACAACAAAACAAGATGCAAAAAGCCCTGCCAAATTGATTTTCGTCGGCGTGATATCATCCTGCACAAGGCAACGCTGAATGAAGGTAACGTGCACAAATCTGGAAGTAGGATAGACCTGTTTCCAAGGGGTTGCACCCAGGCTAGTGAGCCCTGACTTTTAATAAGGTTATCAGCACAGGTACCTGTGTAGGTGTGATGACAGTGTTTTCAGTTCCAGAACAGCTGTAAGCTTGATCAGTGAGCAGCATAGTATGATACAGGCATGGCCCAGCTAGCCCTTGCTCCAAGTGTGGCAGTTGAGCAAACTGTGCTCAAGGATATACCTTCAGCCTCTCTTCGCCAACCAGGACACTGAATGTGCAAGCCCATCCCCAGAAATACAGCTGAGCAGGAGAGATGCCTTTTGAATGCCCTCTGAATCTAAAGAATAGCAAGAGCAAGTGACTCCAACAGCACTTAAGTACGCTATAAATAACTTTTACAAAATACTCTATAGCTAGATCAGCTCCCAGGCACAAGAAATCGTTTCATTCAGGTCTGTATGGCACCCTTAAAACCAACTGAACTTACACAGTCCATGAGACCAGTACAGAGCAGAAATGCTACCATACCTGCTGTTGACATAATTTTGTTAAATAGTTCCACAGCTCAACACTAGAGGCACCAAATCCCACGAGTAAGACCATACAATGGACCTTGAAAAAGCATTCAATAATCACTGTGGTATGCATGAACCCATGAGAGGATCCAACAGCACTGTAGAATCTGGGCCGACTCCAAGCTGTATGCAATAATTATTAACTAGTGCTTTGGGCAGCATCTCGCAGGTTTGTTTTTTGGACATTACAACTGAAGTCAGTTCTTTTTAAAGTTACATGGGACTCGCTACTCTAACCAGGTGGTTGTGATTTGCGGGGTTTTCACAACACTTGCTCCTCTTGCTGTTTTTTCCCCCTCTGCTTAAGGGGGATACCATGTTTTTGTTCATTGTTTTCAGATTTAAGTTTAAAAGTATGAAATAACCTAGCCACTGGTTTTTGCCTGGATTCTAATTAAAGCCATCTAAATATCACAGCCCAAAAAAGACTTAAGGTGATCTGAATCTGTGTCAATATTAACCAAAAAGTAGTGAGATAATGGTGGAGGTAGATGAAAACTTTACATGACTATCACTTCACCAAGAAACACGCTTGTTAGTAAAGAAATGCTGAAAAGAGCCTTAAAGATCTTCCAGTGGCCACTGGACTGGTAAAATAATAGATTTGAAGTTCTCTAGCTAAACATATGATATAGAGGGTGGGGCACGCAAACAGATATCCCTTGTGAATAGTGTGGTTGGAAATGATTATATATGCTATTAAATTAAACAGCTGTGGGAAGCACAAAGGATTAGAAAGCAAGCAAATTGGAAAGAAAGCACAGTACCTAGGTGTCGTCACAAAAAAACAGAAACCTCACCATTTGAATGCTTTAGGGATTTTGCCCAAATTTGTAATGCAACCATAAAACCAGGCCAATTTCATGGTTTGGGGGCTTTCTCTGCCAAGTTTTAATAGATTTTTCAAAATATCTTTCATTATCCAAAACAGTGGGGAAAAAAAGTCACTCTTGCTTGTAATAGAAGGTATAAAAACAAGAAATGCATTTGCATACACCAGTAACTCTGCATTGTGAATGTGAGCATAGTTAACAAGAACAGTTATATAGAGACAGCTTAACTTCAACATTTAAAAAAAAACACAAATTAAGGATTTTTTCCCCCCTTTTCTTCACCAAACAGTATTCAGCAGCTGAGCTTTCTGGGCTCCAAGAAGGCTAAGCTGGGTAAACTCAGCCAACCACAAGGTTGAAAATGTAGCAGACGTATCATAAAAATTTAGTAATGCTTTTAAACTACTTCTCACCTCAATGGTTTGATGGTGGTGAGGTACTGTTATACAATATGTGCTGTTGCCAAGGCAACTCGATCTCACCTCGACAGCTGCTGCAACTTCAGCGAATCGACATGACGAGCTGTGGCAATTCTGAATTTTTTATTTTATTTTTTTTAAAGAGTCTTTCCAACTATAAAGCATTTTCAGATGAACCTCTGGGGCTCTTTATCCGAGGACTATTGCTATTTCTCAAAAATATCTTTCACTGTATTCTAGTGGAAACATTGTGACACTAAGTTCAAAAACATATTCTGTTAAATCAGATTTGTGTCTGGCAATTTTATACCTGGTGTAAAAACAGTATCATGCCCCTGTGCTCATTCAGTTTAAGTGCAAGAATTTTACATCCCTGGCAACAATACGAGCCTGCCTGGACAGTTTAGTATGTCCTTTTCCATGGAGCGGGGGTGGAAGGGGACCGGCAAAAAAAAAGTCTAACTCCTTGAGGCACAGAAAGCCCAAGTTCTAACCTATCCCTTCAACAGAAGCCAAATTGTAATATTGCTTCAACTCCATTTTAAGCAGAGCTAAAATAAAGGTTGAAATCCAAAGCAAGTTTTTGTGAAAAGAAATCGGCACAGAGTGCTTCTGTGATAAAGGCTTTTGTGGAGGGAGGTGGCTAGAGTCTCGTGGTCCAAACCCCAAAGAATTTTTTTTATTTTCATGTCCTTGGCTTCAGGGACACTGCTGTGTGAGCAAGGACTAGAAAAAGAATCAGAACATTACGAGTCTTCCCCGCAGTAAGTATCAATTGCAGCTTTTAAGAAGATTCAGTGCTATTTCTTTCTTTTTCTCAACCTATTTGGGTATAGAACCAAAGTAAACATAAGACAGTAGAGCAAGCCTGTGAGGGTGTTTTGTGAAACTCAGCCAAGGTTCCTGCTATTTTAATTTGGGGAGAAAAATAAGTGTTACAAAATGTCTAGGAAAAGTTTGTGCTGAGAAAGCACACAAGTATTTAAAGGTGGGCAATGCAATTTCTTAAAGAGTAAGAACATTAGAAGTGCATCAAAAGAATTAGGGGAATGACAAATTTATCTATTTTTTTTAAAAAAAAATCAACAAAGCAGTAAAGCAAAAGTTGACTTTTTTCTAGTCTACATTTTTCTCCTTCCCTTCCCCTTTTCTTCTCTTCCCATCCCTGTTGTAATCATAGACCTGTCAGAAAGTATACAGTGGAGGCTGACAGGAAAGACGCTGGCCCTAACTGCATACACTGCGATAGTTCTCTTTCACTGAAAGCCAGCGATTTAACAAAATCTGTTGAAGAGCATGTTTGTTACCTTCGTTGCTATTCCAATATGCAAACAGGACAACAGAAAGGGCCATTTCTTTTTATTTTTTTCAGTTTAGTAAAGTCCTATATAAAACCTTTCAAGTGTCCCTCCGCCTCTTAACCAGCCTTCACTACAAAAATATTCTAATAGACAACTTACAAGTGCTCGCTACTACTCAGAAAATTTTCAATGCACAATACACACACTCATACAATCCTTGTGATTCTCCTCTTCTATCCTACAGCTCAAGTATGTGGAGCAAAAGCTCCAGCTGTAACACTGAAACTGGCAATGAATCTGCTAAATTCAATGATACTAACAGACTTGAAAAAAAAAAAACCAAAACCAAAAAAACCAAGAAGCAAAGAATGTACCTAATTACCACTAATCCTGCCTATTAGATTTCATTCAGACACCACAACTTCTTTTAAATAACCCCAGTTTATTTTTGAAAAAATTCCTTTCTTCAGACAGGATATGGGGGAGGAGTCAATCGGTGATGTTTTACACATGCACATCTGGATACAGTCCAATTATTCCCCTTATACATTCCTCCAGTTGTTTTCATTTTGCTCCATGCTCTGGCATTCATAAATTTGTGAGATTAATTGTGTGTGAGCGTCTGCAGTCTTGGATCTGGGCACGGGTTTAGCTGCAACACAGCTAGAAGTCAACATTAAAGAGAGCTCCAGTTCAGAAAACACAATTTACATTTATACATCTTTGGTACAGTAAGGATTGAAGCAACCATCATCCTTACCACATGCATCAAATTGGTAAGATGAATTCAATATCAACTACATTTTATTACTGCAGTCAGTTTGAGCCTCATGGAAAAGTTATTCAGTGTAAAATGCAAAGGAAGTTTTTGGTTGTTTTTTTTGGTGGTTTTTTTTTTTTAGTGTTACGGGTTGTTTTGTTTTGTTTTTAGTTTTTCTTGGTATGATTTCATCTGTCTTTGTGAATTATATGCCCTCACATAGAACAGAAGCATTGTAAACCCTCAAAGGAGTCCAGATAAACTAGCAGATTATGCCACTTTGGCCACTAAGAGGGTCCATAGAGTTGGCAAATCCAGCAACTTGGGAAATCCACATATCGGAGGTAATCCCATGTGAAGCTCAGATTCCTTGCTGCTGTAACTTGCTATTTACAATCCTCAGCAAATGCGGACAGGAAGGTTGTGACTGGGCTTCTGCAGTCTCTGGCTATTCTAGGCTGCTAGAACAGCCCCCTTTGGGGCCAAAGGCAAGTGAGCTTAAACCAATCACCAGAATAGGGAAAGCAAGGGGGCTAAACACCGCTTCTCCTCTCCTGGGGCCAAGACTTCCATTTACTGATGTTTTGTATTTTATGTGCAATTTACTAACCAAAACCACCTGTTTCCTCAAGCTCTCTGCAATTTATTGTTTTGCAAAATCAGTTTCACATTACACTTCTGATCAGTGCAGTTCCACATGAGAGCTACAAAACTGAGGTGATGTATTAAAAAGCAAGGGGTCGAAGGCCAAGAATCTACTCACTTGACTGCAAGCTTTCTGACCCAAATACAGTGCTGGGTGCACAAATCCCATTTGCACTCCAACAGCACAGGCAATTCTACGTTGGGATGTAGCTGTCAAGGCAGGGTGACAAGGGAGCGGAACTGCGCCCAGTTTACGAAGCTTTTCCAAAAGCAGCTAGCTGCTGGCAGGAATAGTTGGACGGCTATAGGTTGTTTTGGGTTGGCTCATTTTGTGCAAGATGGCTGTTATACTTTTTAACAATTATCCATCAGGTTTGATGGGCTATTTACAGAAGATAAATTGAACTGAAACCTTCTTACAACCACTTGCTCTTTTCCAAAAATCTTGATGCACTGTAAGAGATTCAATCTGGGCACACCATTTCAAATTTAGCAGATGATAGTACTCTAAAATATTTTAACTCCCTCACATTTCCCATTATTAATCCATCTTGTGGATTTATATTTGAAAACTTCTCAAATCTGTGCAGTTTGTAGTAGGCTTTTGATAACACATAGCAGAAAAAACCAAAAACAAAACAAAAAAAAAAACCAACTCAAGCTAGGAGCTTCCCCCACCCCACCCCATGAAATTCCGCTTCACTTCTCTTCACCCAGAAGGAAAACAGATTGAGTTTGGCGTTCCTCATGGCCGCAATACCTGAATCTGACAATTAATCGTAACTGCACAGAGACAATTCTCTCACCCTGCCAGCCACCACTGCTAATCCCTACAACTCCTTTGGCAGTGATTTCTGTTACACTGCTGAAGGTAGAAGGTCCAAAAGGCAGGGAGAGCGGTTACAGTTCCTGGGGCAAGTATAGCTAATGTCCCCAGCACTGCTCCAATCTAAAGTAGCTCACGCTGTGTTACTTGAGAATTGGACCAGCTGTGAAGTTCAGCCCCTCACCCTGAACTTCCATCCTTAGAGTTGGACCCAACCTTAACAGTTGCATGAAGTATTTTAGCCTTTTCCTTTTTAAAGTTAGGAAACTGTACCTAAAACCAAGAAATGTCACAACTTAAATGAAATTCTTTCAACATCAAGTACCTGAGAGTCAGGGAACGTCAGATTTATGGTTGCACATACAACCTTAATTCTGCTCCATATGTGTATGCATTGTGATTAAGTATCTGATTACGTGATTGCGCGCTATTTTTCTCTGGTACTCCTGCCTCATTCAGTCTGCAGAAAGCACATATAAGAGAGGAGAATTACATTTGCACAAACGACTATAAATCCAGTATTTCCTAGCTTCTGAGTACTTGGCTTTGCAAACAATGTTCCTTTCATGTAGATTTTTGGTTGTAATATTTGTACAGCATACACCTAAAGAACATTGCAACAACTTATATTACGGTATCGTCTAAGAGTACATAATCAATTTCTGAAACCCTCTCATTTTATGGATGTAACATTTGCAAAAACTCTCATTTCATGGTCGCACTATCATGCTTATAAAAGTCATATTTTCCACACAATAGAGGCAGTGTAAAAATTGAAACAAGCTGCACACTGATTGACCAAGTTGTCCAAATTATTCTCTTTCTTCCTAACAATGAACTGTGTTCTCTGAGCTCCAAGTAAACAATTAAGAAGGGTGGGGGAGGGGGTTGGAGAGTAACCTATAGTAAACAGCATTTTAATTGCACTCTTACAAAAAATATAAGGAAAATAGTAATAAATAAAATAAGACCCATTTACCCTTAAAGCTACTGCAGATCATGGTGCTGCTTTAGTAAAGCAGAAGTTCTGAGCTGCAGGAGAGGGCACAAATCTTATCCAACACAACTTGAAAGAAAAACAGAAAGTACCTCTTACAAATTTCCAGAAGCATGTCTTCAAAGGTAGAAGTTTTTATACCTAAGTTAGACTATTAGAGCATCAGCTAGTTCAACGCAACTCTACAATTAGAAAAGACAGTGCACAATGCAGTTGCTGCCTCAGCAGGTGGCACTGGATTAATACAGATATGATACTTTTAGTCCATAGCCCCCAGGCAGATTTCTCAGGCAGCTAAAAGGTTAGTAAACTGTGGTTCCACTTTGAAAAACAGTCATAAAAATAGCACTGAAGGGTCCCGTATTACCAGGTCTCATTGATTCTACTTTGAGAGCTCATGGAGGAAAACCCTGCCAACTCAGCCGGGGATCTCTACCTCATCTCCAAAAGTAATATACATCCTGCAGTTTCAGGTACTTGCCTAAATTCAGCTGTTCAGCTCCTTTAACTGTTAGGGCATTTGTACTGCATGGAAGCAAACAGAACTTAGCAAACTACTGTTTCTACTTTACTCTCTCTTAGCTGTGCAAGTGAGTAGGGCAGTGAGCAGAAGAAAGCAGTTACATTAAAATCCAAACCCCAAATAATTAAGTCAGCACCGAGAAGAATACAAGTAGAGGTGTGGTATTTCCCTGAATATCTATCTCCTCTTCTAGTTGCCTTCCATTCTATCTGGCAATTGCAGGAATTCTTAAACTTTCCCTTTGACATTGGGAAAATGCCGGGACAGAGTTCTGAAGGAGATATCCCTCAGCAAATTGAGTTTTTTCACTAGACAGACTAAATATTTCAGGTAAATTGGGGTTGTTATTTCTATCGAAAACAGGTAAGCAGGTCTCCAATATTGCAGTTCATTCAGGAATTTTCATAACATGGCTTACAGTAGGTCTTCATGGAGATGGAAACCAGAATGCAGCATTCTCAGGTTAAATGTGACTTTATTACAAAAGCAGTATGGAAGCAAGTAGAGATTTCTGTTAATATACATAACCGTGCCTTAGTGATGGCCTCAATATGTAACCCTCTATGCTGAAAAGCACAAACAGGGTCATTCGTTTTCAGAAATTGTGAGAAATGATTATAGGACAGGAAAGCAGGATTTTTCCCCACATGCACACTAGAGCAACATTTTTGATTCAAAATAATTATTGTACAGAACAATATTAGCAAACCAGTTTGAATAGCAAGTAATGAATATACAGAAAGAGTTTCTTAAGGCTAACCTTTAATTGCCTCATAAGAGTGTTCAGGCAATGTCCTTCAAATGCTCAAACCAGTTCAAGGTAAACATATTCACATACAACACACACAAAGTGCTAATTTTGATGATCTGTGTTTCCACCCAGCATGACAGAACTAGCATTGATTACTAAGCAACCACCTAGCTAAGACTGAAGGATTAACTAAATACTGACTTCTTCATTTCTTAATCAGCTAACAAGGTCTTCAAGCAGGCCTCCTCCAACCTTCGGATGCTCTTTCAGGGTCTAACATCTGCATTTGTGCCGCAAACCCTCAGAGAACTTAGCTGCTATCAACAAGTTAAATTTTTATCATTAACCTTACAACTGCCACATGAAGATTTCTGGGAGGCTGCCAATATTATTTAGGCTCCTTATGGTCTGCTAAGCCTAAGGTCTTTGTATGTGTCTACTGGATTAGGAGAGACAATGCTAAACTTCAGGAGTGCAATATCTTCCAACAACATATACTAAGACTTGTAGTGCCACATGTTCCATGTGAGACAGTCTCCATGATGGAGTGTGCTCCCTCTCCAACTATTCCTTCCCAAGCTTGCTGTCCCCACTTCTTCAGTCTCCTTCCATCTAATAGTATTTGCTCAGCATCTTTTCTGTTGTTTTTCCTTTACTGTACTGACATAGGCTCCACTTTCCCTTTCTTCACAAATGTAGCCCAAGGCCGACAGAAATAAGAACCCAGACACTATACACAAGATGAGGCTAATTCAGTAACACTTACTCTCACAAAACACATTGAACAATTTCAATTGCCTCCTCTTGGGATCTGCTAAAATTCTTGGAATAATTTTCTAAGTGCATTTACAAGCACTTTTTAAAAACATCTAGGTTTATAAATAGCTTATTAGCTCAAATTTTGCTGGGGAAAAAATTCAAATTCCCTTTCTATAAATAGAAATAAGCCTTAGCAGGAACCAGTTTGCACTTACAGGTTTATCTGTACAGGTAGGAGCAATAAAAGTATTGTTAGGTATCCAGGTGTTTGAGGATTTACCAGGGATACCCAAGGTTTACCCTGGATTAAAAATGGGGATGGCCAAAGTTTGGCATTAGTCCTCACTTATTTGCCCTCAAGTCAGGTACATCACTATCATTGCAAATTAAATCACAAATTAACTTGGGAAAGACAGGCAAAACGGGGTAAACAAAGGCAACACAGTTAAGATTTATCTATACAAAGGAGTTAAGGTTAACGTCACCAAAGATCATGAAGGACATTTTTTGTTTTTAATATAGACTTGGTCAGATAACCATATTCAGGTATACAATAAAAAAGAACAAAATTAATAGATAGCAGCAGAATTACATGAAAAAAAATGAATCACCAACACCTTCATAAACATAAGGAGTGAAGCGTGGTGTAAAATATCACATTCTGCACAGAAGACTATAAATTGGGCATGCGTTTAATAGCTCTCCCTGATGTTACCTTCAGATGCCATAAAGTAAGGCCTCATTTCCAACTTCCTGGCTCTAGAGAATGTTTTTCTTTAATTATATGCACATACCCTACGTAAAAGGAATTTACCATTAGTTTTTTGGGCTTTACGAGACATCTTTATTAATTATTTTAAAATACTGAAATTATGACAGGCAGTGAAGATAAATATAACCTCTATGTAGAAAGTAATTCTGTAGGAGATTAGACTGCAGCTGCAATTAAGTGAATAAACCAGGCATGATTTCCACAGGTTCCTCTCCTAGAGGATGTTCTTTCCAACTCAACTGCATGTGGTATAGCAAGGTCTCAGATTATGACAGATCAGCCACAAACTGGCAGTTTTTCTTCTGTACACTCAGTTCAGTGCAAAGCAACAAAACAACAGAAAAATAAAAACAAAATTAAAAAAAAACAGATCTCCAGCAGAATACTCAAGTACATTACAACTAGACACAACACCATGTAGACCAAAGCCCTGAGAGAAATGTTCTTTGTTTACAACAATCATTCCTTATTAAAAACAATCTTTTGGTAACTCAATCTCATTTCAGAAAAAATGCACACCTTTTTAGCATATTTGTAGTTACTTGCCCTTGAAATGCATAGCTCTATGGACACATTAATATTTGTGGTCAAATTTTTTATTTCTATGCCCAGTGAATGAACTATTAACCCAATCAAATATATTGATGAGATACCCATGGAGAGAGTAGAAAGAAGTCTGAAAAGAACAAGAAGATCTGGGGAGGTTGTCCTTGGGAACTGGAGTAATGGCACATGCGAAGAAGCTTTGGTGAAATACTGGTGAAGCATAACTAAAGTAATAGGAACTATACACCACTCAAGTTTCTGATGCGACTGAAACACACTGGACATGAAGAAGTGTGCAGAAATGGTTATATGGGACTAGAATGGTTCAGGGGAGGAAAAGGACTGGGTACAGAAAGAATTGCAGTATTACATCTTCCAGTTAGGAGACTGCAGCTTGCAGATATGACAGTGGAAGAGAGAAAGTCACTGAGGAAGGAACTGAAGGTCCGTGAAGTAAGGGATTGATAAATGGTGATAGTATTATGTTGGAGATAGTTGGAAGGGAAAGAACTACTGAGACCTGCAGGAAACCACTCCTCACCTCTCAGGCAAGGAAACACTTCTCTGGTTCACAGCGGTGGAACAAAAAGTTAGCTCGGCAGATCAATTCAAGAGACTGACTGAGAGATTTTTCAAAACCACAGATTAAAAAATATGGCCTTAGGGCCACATGACAAAGGAAACTCTGCTGAAACTGAATCCAATTCACTGAAGTCTGAAGTAATCTAAGACAAGTTTTACAGGTGTAAGGATCCAAAAGCACTAAGTGGCAGATTATATGCCAAAACCAGGCTGTATCCAAACATGATCTTTCTGTAAACCTCTTCTAAGACTGAGGCAATATATTGTATAAAGAGGTTTTCCCCCTGTAGCTTTTCAAATGCAGGATTTCTGAGAGTTATCCTAAAGGGGACACTGCAGAAGACGTTGTGGGACGGAATTCAATTTTAGAGCCAATGAAACATAGCTACATATACACAATCCATCTCCCGTTGCATACTTAGCTAGCGTATCTTACATAACTTCAAACATCCCCTACTACCGGCTTTTGTTACTATTTTATTGCAGCTCCAGACAAGTACTTTGCATCACACTGTAACACACTGTTCTGAAGGCTTTACAGAAAAGAGAAAGAACCCAAAGTAGAAAGAATTTTCTCAAGGTCATACAACAAGAAGGTAACATAGACAAAGGCAAAATTCAATTTCCACTCCAAACCCACTGCTTATTCCCAACGTGTTATCATCAATAAACACATTTAATTCCTCTAAATATTTCCAACACTGATGAACTATGAAGTTTCCTTCCCTTCTATCTGTCTTGAGCTTTACTGGTTTTCTTTACTTTTTTTTTTTTTTTAACTTCTTTCTTTACTGTTTTTTCAGTATCTCCTCCTGTGGGAGGAATCATTATCATTCTGCCTTTAAATCCCCAAGCCTATACTATAATGAAAATGAACAACTTGTGGAAAAAAAAAACCCAAACACAATAGATCCTGCTGATTTCTTCATTATATGAAGCACTGTATGTATACATACATGTGTAGTCTCAGGCTTAGGAGACAAGGTTTACGCAGACCTCACATACAGCTATAAGCCTCTCTTTGGAGTACCATCTGCAATCAGAGCTGATTTCTTCATTGATTCTTCCAGCTTGCTTCAAGAACAAGTTGATTTGCAGGGACGATGTGGTTTCTGGGAGGACAGTGGCATTGTAGTTACTGAGCAGGCTGTGTAATCTGTCACTTCTGACAGTCTGTTATGGTCACCCCTTTACAAGTAATTAAATATTGCCTTTACACATCACTATCTCTCCCTTATCACTGATTAACACAAATATTTGTTTCAACTCCTATGTTATGATTCTATTACAATTGCAAGAGATGCGCAGTTTTTTAATAAGGAAAGCTAATGGTGTAATATAGAGACAATAAACTGTAGTCATGAAAAGAAATATTCACATTACATGGAGATTTATACAAGCTTGCCATCTTGCACAGGAAATTTTCTATCAGCCCTTCTATGAATGAACAAAACACTAACAGCCACAGTATCTTTAAACATAGCTGAGACCTCCAAAATAGCAGCATATTGACTTTACATAATTAAATGCCTGGTGAATCTTCAAAGTGAAGAAGGGAAGGACACCACCAAGAATGTTTTTTTTAAATGCCCATGATTGTTTTTCCTAGTCAACGCAACAGTCTGTCAATACCTCAGAGTATGCCAAATATGAAGTTTCAAAACAGGGGCTTGAATTATGAACGAAAACTAAAAGAACACCACAAATATTTCTCAACAGGTGGAAAGTATATAAATAAAATTTCAGATAATTCAAATACATTCAAACAGCTAAATTTTCCACAGAAAAACATGTTTCTCTCTAGCTAACTGGAAAACTTCAGACCAAAGACAGCATTGTGATTTATCCAACCTGAAATACAAAATATTTCCCATCCCTCCAAAATTAAGGAACCCAAAAGAAAACTTCTAAAAACAAAAGAGATTTTGTGAAACAAAGCACAAACCAAATGTTACTATTATTGGTAGTAAATATTTTTGTTATAGCAGGATTCAAATGCCATAACTTAGATTCACATCTTTTACACTGAGATTTGAATACACGCAGACAATCAATATTTTGAAGTGGTTACAGTTTAAAGACACAAGCAGAGAGCACTGAATGGGAATGTGATGCACCAGGCAAACATATTTTTTAAGGATTAACATCATTTCATTAGGGTTCTTTAATTTGGGATTTTTGAGGCGTGAAGTATGTTTACAAATTATCTGACAGTAATCAAAATAAGATCTTACATGCTTTGTCAATAAGACACAAGGATACAATTACATCCCCTGTCCACTCAGCACTTTATGACTACATAAATAAAAGTATCCCTTCTTTTTCCCCCTCTCAATGCATGTTTTTCTATGAGGCTTTGGCTACACCAACACCAAATTACACTGTAGCTACTCTCGCAGGGCAGGAATCTCAGTGCATTTTAAAAAAATGAACAAATACAGGAATTAGGTATATCTCATTAACACCTCTTCAAAAAGAATTAAGTAGAAACAATTCTCTCCTGCATTTAATGCTAAGAAAGCAGGAATTCAGAATGACATTCCATTGAATCACATTTCAATTTCTGTTCCTGCTCAGAATTCAAATACTCTGAGAGAACACTTGAGTTGTGTGACACTGACAAAACAGCAGAAACATTCAATAGCTTCTCTGACTTGCTTTTCGGTTATGCCCTTATGTGCCTTCAGGTCTTTGCTGTTAATTAAATCAAGCCCGATTTCAACCAACTGCATGACAGCAGCGTCATCATGCAATCTGCTGAGGCTTTCTGAACGTCCCTCTAATTACTTTTGTGAGTTTAGTGCCTCTTTGTGCAGTTCTATCACCCTATACAGCATGTACTATCATTTGATCCGCGCATTTCTAGTGCTTAGAAGCTACTTTAACATTCTTACAATAGTCACATTAAAATACTGAGAGTCTCTTTAAAGAGATCTAGCAACTGAAACTGGTCCTTCAAACTTCCTTAATCTGTGCAGCTGACAGGAGGTGCAGAAACACTTTTGAATGCCTGCAGTGTTCCTTTATGAGAGTGTTGTTATTTTTCAAACAGATTTATACAACATTATCCTTGGAAATCTGAGAAAACTGGACCTAGGGATCCATCTCCTTTTCTTAATTTTCACTACTACACTGACCAAATGAAAGAGATTCCTTACCACAGTGTTTACATTGCTGGATAGCACGGCTTGAAATCACTGGACAAATGTAGGTGTTTACCGTATGCACAGATGTACTGCTGAGCACCTGGTAATTATCACTGAAGATCTCCATTTTCTACAGCTTCCAAAAAGTCCAAGACGCAGAAGATCTTCCCAACTTCCCTTTCAAACCAGTTAAGTCCTTCATTCACAAACTGAACTTAAAGTATAACATACTCAATACATTAAAAAGCTCAGCTTTTTTTTTTTTTAAAGCGCTGTATTCTATTTTATTTGTCCTGCGGCGCTTCTTTTCCCAGGCTCCGTGCAAAAAACAAGGGGCTACCTCGGCGCTAAAGAGTCTCAGTGAACTTTTAAAAACTGAACTTCTGTTCAAGACTAGGAAAAAAAAATCCAAACCCTGAGACTCTGAGTAAATCTACTGGACTGTTTTCAGAGATGGTGAAATTTTCCACAACTCCACACCAGATCAAGGATTTTTTGAACAGTATTAGAAACTACTACATATTTTAGTTCTGCATGCAGAGTTCATCAAAACTTTTACATTGTGGTGACACTACTGGAATGGTACAGCTCTATTAACTCAGCAACCTTGCAGTTCTGTTGATATGATATCAATTCAATCCATTAAAACAACAGATGTTCCAGCGTATTATATACAAATTGTCCTCTTTCTGTAGAATCCTACGTGAAATTACACTACTGATCAAATACCATTTTTTTCTTCAGTTTAAAAAAAAAATACAAAAACAAAAACCAAAACCACACTGCCTTTTATTTTAAGCTCCATACTATTCATCTAGCAGTTTGTTTCTCTCTCTTCTACTAGCAGAAAATATAATACAGGAAAAGATTTAAATGAAAAACAGATCTGTGTAGTGAATTGCATATGGTTTCCATTTTCCTTCATGCAATGTTTCATAGACAGTCAACGAAGAAATCCCTCCCACAAATCCGGATCTGAAGTCCACTTTCAGAATCTTGTCAGCACAGGAGTTAGGAGACAACTCTCTGTGCATAAAAATGCTGCAATACGCCTGTGCTCTATCTCTATCCTCTATCTCATTCCTAAAAAGTACCACTGGATCTAGCTAATAAATCAGTACATACAAAATATGCACACTCAAATGATGCTGGCTGTGTCTGTGTGAACCTGTCATATAGTTTTCTGTTTTCAGGCATACTAAGTTTCGTCCACGCCACACAGCTTGTTGCATTTTATGCCTGTTCACAACACACAGAGTTTTCCAGCGCTAACAACTTTATACCTAGTTGACATGCTCCGTGCTATACTAAACCCAGCCAATAAATACCACTTCTGCCAAGAAGCCTCCATAACTATTACGTTCCATCAGCTTTCCTAGCTGATTCAAACAATTACTTTCAAGGTCTTTCTGACTTTGTTCCCATAAAACGCATCTTTTCCCCCTATTCCTCATAACCTATACTAATTTTTTTTCTCCTGCATTCTCAGCAACGCCCGGTGACATACAAACACCAAAGAAAGCATGCTATATTTTTATCAGACACCAAGGGAGGTTTACAAAGCAGCAAGCTCCTTCTTTCCCTAGACACTCTCAGGGGATTTACATAATGACCTGCTGCTTGTCAGATGCATTTGTTGTTTCCATGAGTTAAGAATTGTTTGGATTTCCTCCCCTTTAGAGATCGGCTTTAAAGGGAGCATGAATGGGATGCAAAAACGTAATAGAAGAAAACTTGGAGCACCTTCCCTTTTTTCTCTTCAAGGTAAAAGTTGAAGTAGGAGTGGATGTGTGTGGAGAAACAATGTTCCCAAGAAGCGTTACTTGGTTAGCACATCAGAACCAAACAGCACTGATCCCTGTAAAGACAGACACTTAAGTTTTGCATAGTTGCAAGGTGGAAGCAAAGACCTAGTTTAGCAAAACTTAGGAAAATCATGTATGGCCATTCTTGTCTTTGAGAGAATATGCACAAGCATGGGATGAACACATCATCTTGCCCGGCAGACATAGCCTCTGCTTTAAAAGGTGGTCAGCACCTGTGTATTTATATGTCTGTTCAGAAAAATCAAGAGCACAAAGGTTACCTGTTACGCAGGTCTTTTTTTGAGAGACTTGTGGACTGAGAATTCTTTGACATGTTAAAAGAAGAAAAGGAAGCTTTGCTGATTCTATGTCTCCTTATATTTGTGCATAAGAAAATAAAAAATGCTACCTAGGGAAAGAAGCAATCAGTAGAAAATTTAAAAAAATATAAAATATATGAATATATATGCAATTACATTTTTTGTACCTGTTAACCTAGTAAGCTGTCTGTACAGTATCACATGCTCTAAAATCTAGCAACAGACCTGGCATCCCCACAGAAGTCTATAGCACAGTTCAGCCTGGCACTTCAGGTCTTAGCATTCTTGACCGCTGACCCAGAGTCCAGGCCAGGTCAGGTTGCTGAAAAAGCAACAGGTATTCAAGGCTTGGAACAACACCTTCTAATCCCAGAGTCTTCACATTAAATTCACTTCCAAACAAAGCCAAACTTGCATGAACAAACCTTTCCACCAGTTATTCCCTTCCACTCTCCCATTAATTTTTTTTCCAATCTTCTTAAGCTTTTAACTTCCCAAACTCTGAATTTGCTTTCAGAGGATTCTCAAGATACCTGACAAGTCTTCTCAATTTGCTAATTTTTAGTGTTAAGTCAACTGTCAAACACTTTCTTTGCCCAGTGATCTCCACCTTCCAAAAAACATATAGGCCTACCTGTGGAGGGAAGCTGGGGGATAGCCCAGGACCTCTCCCTAGTGTTTCTCAGCCAGTTCTGATCTATGAGGCACAGTCCAAAAACCTTCTTCCTCTGTGCACAAATACATGACAGAGGTGTTAGATACTCTGGCTTTGCTAAGGTCATTGAAAACTGGGGTTTGGAACAGAATGCTAAAAGGTACACCTGCACAATGTGCTTTCGTTGCAACCTGGATGGTGAGTGCTGCAAGACTCAAGTGTTTTCTGATTTCCTCAATGTAACCATCTGACATATGGATAAAACACAGTACAGGTCACATAAAGCTGAAATGATTGAACCCACGGGATATACCAGTTACACAGAAGACTAACATATTTAGTAACAATTAAAAGCCTTGTTGAAATACTCCAGAACAGAGCATAGAGAAAAAAAATACTGGAAAACAATGTTGTACTGTGAAGTCTATTTTTTTTTCTATACAGATACCATTTATGTGAGCTTTTTCAGCAGTAAAGATCATAGAATCATAGAATGGTTAGATTTGCAAGGGACCTTAAAGATCATCTAGTTCCAACCCCCCTGCCAAAGGCAGGGACACCTCCCACTACACCAGGTTGCTCAAAGCCCCATCCAACCTGGCCTTGAACACTTCCAGGAATGGGGCCTCAACAACTTCTTTGGGCAACCTGTTCCAGTGTCTCACGATCATCATAGTAAAGAATTTCTTCCTAATATCTAACCGAAATCTACCCTCTTCCAGTTTAAAACCATTACCCCTCATCCTATCACTACAATCCCTGATAAAGAGTCCCTCTCCACCTTTTCTGTAGGCCCCCTTTAAGTACTGAAAAGCTGCTGTAAGGTCTCCCAGAGCTTTCTTTTTTCCAGGCTGAACAATCCCAACTCTCTCAGCCTGTCTTCATTGGATAGGTGTTCCAGCCTTCTGTTCATCTTTGTGGCCCTCCTCTGACCAGCTCCAACATGTCCATGTCCTTCTTATGTTGGGGACCCCAGAGCTGGACGCAG
>RSEF01000008.1:4354813-4391426 GCA_003993805.1 Himantopus leucocephalus | reverse complement strand
GTAAGAAAGATGCTCCAACCCCCTAATCATCTTAGTAGCCCTTAGTATCCCTCCCCTCCAATGTGTCAACCACACACCACAGCTTGGTGTGGTCAGCAAACTTGCTGAGGATGCACTCAATCCCACTGTCCACGTCACCAACAGAGACGTTAAACAGCACTGGTCCCAGTACTGACCCCTGAGGAACACGATTCATCACTGCTTGCCACTTGGACATCAAGCTATTGACCACAACCTTTTGAGTGTAACCATCCAGCCACTTCCTTATCCACCAAGTGGTTCATCTGTCAAATCCACATCTCTCCAATTTGGAGACAAGGATGTCATGCGGGACAGTGTCAAATGCCTTGCATAAGTCCAGGTAGATGATGTCAGTTGCTCAGCTCAATCAGGCTTGTGAAACTTACTTGGTTGCAGTGATTTTCAGAAGTGTGCTTAGCCATCCATAATGTCTCAGGCATCCATACTCATTTTCCTGGATCTCTGTTGAATTAACCCACTTAACTGCTTTTTCAGGTCTCATCCTACATGCATTCCATTTGCGAATAATATTGTAAGCAACATTAATGCTTGTAAAATGTTGCTGCTGCTTCTGCATTTTCTGCATTCCCTGCAAGGCAATGTTTTGTTTCAGCGTTCAACCAAAAATACTATTGTAAAACTTTAGGAAAAGGCACATGGAATAAACACACCTTGTATTTGGAGTAAAAGATGACAGAAGGTCCATTAGGGAATCAAGAGCAGAGCTGCCTACTTCATCCCTAAACTTTAGGCAATCTTCAGAATATACTAAGATTCACATATCAGATGCAAGTCTGTAAAGCAACAAAGGAAACCACTGCAGATATGTGAAATGTGAGCAATGATACCGGCAAGTCGATCTTAGGTCTTATAGTGTGCTATAATAGCACCCAGAGAGGGGTGTGGGTCTGGGATTTTGTTCTTATTGTTTTGTTCTTGGGTTTTTTTTTAAATCAAGATCATAGCCTTAAGATGTTAATTGCCATACATTAAAGATGTAGATTTAAATAAAGTATTTGCTGTCTTATGATGAAGTACTCAACTGGACAGCAGAGGGGGTAACTCTATACATCCAAGGAAAGGTCATTCCATCAGCAAAAGGGAGGTCTGAAATAAAGCATGGATACTTCCATGAAAGGAACAGATCAATACACAGTGAAGGTTACTGCCAGTGGGAGATGACAAAGCATAGATCAGCATAGCAAGATCATGAGAGAGAAGAGTCATGAAAGACCCAGCAGTAAAAAGATAATGAAGTAGAAAGAGGGACTTGAAAGAAGGAACACTATTCCTTTTTGGGTTCTATACTGCAATAGGTTAAGTTATTGCTATGATTTCAGACAATAATGGGGAGGGGAAAAAACTTTTTGACCTCTGAAGAGTGTGAGCCAAGAGGCATCAACTGAGGTGTTTGTCATGACAAACAGTTTTAGAGCATCCCCAAGGAAAGGGACCTGAAACAACTAACCATTAAAAGCTCTTCATAGCCTTTCTTGTGTGGCTCCATCTCTCAAACTATCTCAGTATATTGTTTAGTTTCTTTGCAACTTCCATAAACATTTGAAAATGCTCTAGTAATGCAAGAAAAGGAAAGTCTACCATGAACATAACAGGCCTGAATGGAGTATGTTTTACTAAACGCCTGTTTAGTAGCTGCAGTGAATTTAGACAGTTGGGTGTTGTCACTTAGAAATATGTGACCAACACAATGGCTCACAGGTTTCTATAACACAACTTGTCTCAACTGCTAAGAGGACATTAGTGAGGCCCCAATAAACATGCATTTGCTTGTATTGCATGTAAAGCAACAGCTAAGGCAAAGCACTAAAACTTTATTTGTAAAATAACCAGGTAAGGTAAACAATAGAAAATCTGTTAGCGCCTCATGTTCATCAGGATTTCAAACTGATAAATCATACCTTAGTTAACTGACTAACAAAAAACAGNTTGTAAAATAACCAGGTAAGGTAAACAATAGAAAATCTGTTAGCACCTCATGTTCATCAGGATTTTAAACTGATAAATCATACCTTAGTTAACTGACTAACAAAAACCAACACATACTGCCATGAAAGCAGGACACAACCTCTTTTTTGGCTACAGAAGCTCAAGTGACAAGTAAAAATTTCTTGTTCTTGATACAGGGGAATGATAATGAACCATTTTGAAAACTTTCTTCCTGGGAGACATTGATAAAAAGAGTAACTAAAAATATCAGGGATACTTTAATAACAAACGATGACATTCTTTTGAATGGGGAATGGCTTTAAACTGGAAGAGGTAGATTTAGATTAGATACTAGGAAGAAGTTTTTCACTCTGAGGGTGGTAAGGCACTGGAACAGGTTGCCCAGAGGAGTTGTGGAAGCTCCATCCCTGGAGGTATTTAAAGGCCAGGCTGGATGGGGCTTTGAGCAACCTGGTGTAGTGGGAGGCATCACTGCCTATGGCAGGGGGGTTGGAGCTGGATGATCTTCAAAGTCCCTTCCAACCTAAACCATTCTATGAATCTATGATTCATTAACTCTTCTGATTCACACAGTTCTGTTTTCCAAGAAAGAACTACCCTAAAAATTAAATATGTAAGTTATGCCTGGCAGTACCAGCATTCACCAGTTCATATGAAAATTTTGCAGAAATCATATTTCACAGGACACCTCACAAGCAATCAAAATGCTTTTAAGTTGACCCTTAGTTCTAGTTTAAATGTTTATGCCTGCATACCCAAGACAAATAATAACAAACAGTAGGTGATTAAATCTTCAGAACCTACAGAAAAGCCGACAAAATACTACTAATGACTTCTCCTTGGGTGTCATTTATTAATCTTTGGAAATGTGATTTAGAACTCAGTCATGAAAGAGAATGAATAGCTCTGTTATGTGGGTACATGCAATACATTTCAGAGAGCTGGAGCAGTGCAGCTCACTGAGGCTCTTTGACAGTCACCTTTTCTTAGAGCCCACTTCTATGCACAGTACAAATGACCGATTTCTATATTCAGCTTCGGGAAAGTAACTCTTGATTTCACAGTCAAGAGCCTGGCCTGTTATTGTTAAATCTTTATCAAAAGCAAGTCAACCTACGAAAAAATTATATTATGAACAGAAGTTTTGGCAAGACAAAGATGACACTTCATGCAGCAGTTAATATAAAGACAGGATAATAGTTCTGCCAAAGACAATAAATACTAGAAGAAATGGCTTTCAGTTTTAGAGGCCTTGAGCAATATTGCTGGTGTTCATTTTAAGATCTGCTTCTACAACACAATCCCCTTGAGATTATTCTTAAATGTGAAAAGGATGGATGTTTTTGTTTTGTGATCATTCACAATGTTGGCATTGCAAACCACAGGCTTGAACTGAGGTGAGAGTTAACGTCATTTTGCCACTGATTTCTTTCAACTGCATTCTCTTTCTTGATCTCCCTTCCCCCTGCTAAAAAAAATCTCCAGGCGTTACTATCGAAAATATACTCAAGTAATAAATCATGTATTTGCTGTCACGTGACTGGTATTCATTAGAATCAAAGATCTCCAAGATCTGCCCCCAGAGTGTATTATGTTACTGAAATATAGAAATAGCTGCAACACAAAATTTGCCAGAAAAGAAACACAAAAGTAACAACAAACTGTCTCTCAGCTGGGCAGAAGAAAGAATGTTCATAAAAATATGTTTGAGGGGTAAATTAAACCCCAAATTCTAATTAGACAAAACCAGCAGTTTAAACTCAACAAGACACAGGATTTTTAACTAGAAACTTCTATAAAGTATACACTTTTTTGGTCACCCAGGCAGTTCTATTTTCTAAGATTTTTTTTCCTAGAAAGAAATGAAAAAAGAAATAAAAACCACTGCAAGTTTTTCCATTATATATCTTTGCTTCAGTTAAGCAATAAACAACACGCCCCTAAACTCACTCAAATGTTTCATCCCCCCTTTTATTGTCCAGTTATTTTGCTTTACTGAATACTACAATCACTTTGTAACAGAAGTGACATCTTCTATGAGAGAAGCAATGATCTTCCAGTGATGTGGTAACCTGACTGAATCATTTGAGTCTGAGTGGGAAAAAAGAACACTTGATTCAGCTGCACATCTGGGTTTTATAAGGAGTCCAAAAGCTTAACACTAACGTGCTTCAGGGCTGAAACAAAGTCTGAGGAGATCACAGAAGTCAAGAAAGAAGACAGTGTTAATCCAGGGCATATCGTGCTCTTCACCACCGCTCTGAAAATTAACTTAGCTCAGCTAATTTTGCATCTCCACTAATTGTGTGTTGTGTATGAGTAAGCAATGACTAAGGAAATGTCAAAGCTATTCCATATCCTGTTCTTTTCCTGAAGAAAAACATGACAGGCAGAGAGGATACCTCCCATTAGGCCACAACAATTCAACAAGGCAGCTATTTGTTTTAGCAGGAATGAAATAACCTATATGCAATCTAAACATTGCCAGTCATTATAATCACTTGTTACCGCTGTGCTGAGCACACATGGCTCCCCAAAAACAATTCACTCTCCAAAAATCAGTTCAGATAGTCAAATAGATGCATAAGTACACACACAAAATTTAAGCCAGAAAATATACAGTGAGCACAAGGTCACCTGTATATGAAAATTCCTGCTCTATGGTACTCTGGTTATTTTCCAACATTTCTGATTATGCATTGGTAAACTTTGACCACTGGCTAGAAAGGCAATAAAAATACTGAACAATACAGAACACAAAACGATGCACATGTTACAGCCAGGATGAAAATAACCAGACTGCCATGAGGTAAGAAAAAGCAGCATTGGTACTAAACCTCTTGTTCAGTTCCTCACATCTGCATGGACAGAAATCAGTATTGGCTAACTACAGGTATAGACCCCAGAGGCACTGAGTTGTCCCCTGCTCACAGAAGATAAAGGAAATACAGGCTCCTAAACTTTGCTGTTACAAATCTTGACTCTGTTAGATGCCTAAAATAGCTGGACTGACCCCTTCCAGCTCCACTTTCTCCCCGTTCGGATCTCTCCTGCAAACTGAAATAAAAAGCATGAGGCAAAGCACATATGCAGAGCAGAAAAGTGAGACTGGGGAGAGAAAGGTTGCAGAGTAAGTGAAAGAGTAGATATACTAAAGCACCCAAGTTGTATGTCTGATGAGGAGGGAAAGAAGGACAGAGGGGACAAGTGAAAAAGGGACAGGGGAAGGGAAAAGGACTGGGAACAGGGAACACAGATTCTAGAGGCTATAGTTTTCACCTGTCCATTATGTTTTACTCACAGGGTCTACAAAACAGAGGGGCATTAGGCTGGAACATTATGCAGCACATACAGAGCTGTACTGACTCAATTTATAGAAGAACAAATCACTACCTGCACTACCGAGGCCAGACTGCTTGGAAAACTGTGCAGCACATAGATGTGGCTCTTAGTCACATAGCCTTCATACACGTCCCTACCAAAGGGGGTCTTCAGTTAGCACTGATAAAACTGCTGCCAGCCTCATAATTTTTTCAGACATCATTAATAACATTACAATCAATAGATGAGGATGACAGTACAAGCTCAAAATGAGCACCACACTTCATAATGTGTTCTCATAACAATGGCCACAGCTACTTATAAGCACAGATCGTTCCTACATGCATTGTCCAGAAGTAACAGAATTGCTAAGGGGCAAACTTTTTTAAAAAAAATAAAAATAAAAAAATTAATGAGTCAGATTGCAGCAGAGAAACAACAGAATTACAAGACTGCATTAGACCTTGCCCAACTGTCAGTGGTATTTGTTGATTAAGAGAAAGGTGACAAACACTATAGAAGCAAGCATGAGATACTCTTGCCTCACATGTTGATGGTTCCTCCACCCTCACCTCTTCTCTCCCCACATTATCCTTATCTTCTTTGTTGCATCCGTACCCCAAGCATTCTGGATAAGAGTGAACATAATTTCACAGTGTAACTCGGGGGATTTTCTGCAAATTGACACTACTCCTTTGCATTTGTTCACTCTCATTGGCATTTAATTCTCCACTTACTTTATTCACTCAGCTACAAAATCAGACCCTGGAGGTAGTTTTGCATGGGTTTTTTTTGCTATGATGACAATGGTACCCTATCCATGCTGTTTCCTGTGTCCTATGCCTACCTATTTCTAATCCTCTTAAATCATGATTTAGCTTATTGAGTGCTGAAAAGGGTTAACCTCTACTGCTGGATATGCAAAAAAACCTAGACCAAACCATGGCAGACAACTTTCTGTTGCAGAATTTCAAAAATAGCTATGTTCAATTGACAGCTATTATTTCAATTCATTTATCAGCTGCAGACATCCCACTTACTGTTCTGTAGTTGCCTGGATTGTATCTAGAGCTTTTGAAAAATAGAGATACAAAATTTACAACTGTCTAGACACTTTCTACGATAACTTTTTTTAATGTAAAAATGCACATTAGCAGCAATTCAGCCACTTCACTATTGTAAATGCAGCCCAGAACGTTTTACAAACAGAAGCAGCATATAGCTCCCATGCTAGCCACACACTTCATAACTGTTTCAAAGATGCCCATACCTTTCAGTATGAAGAATGGCCTGGCACTACACTGCCGTTTGCCAGGAAAAGAAAACAATCAAGCAGAAATATAGCTATTTTCTTTTTCACGGTAGCCCTCCAAATAAGTGTTAATGAAGAAATTGGACTTCTAAAATCCTTAGTTTTCTCCAATTTAAAAAATCAAATAATATTTTAGGTTTTTGGAAAATAATTTAATCATTGGGTTGAGTTCATAGGCCTGACAGAAGTGTCAGCATGATGATAAACTCATGAAAAATGAAGGTTTATCACCACCTTTAGAAGGCACTTAGGATAAGCTCTGGGTAACAATTTATTAGTGATATTGTCTCTCTGAGTCAAGATTACTGCAACCATTTAACCATTACTGCCTGCCATTTAAGAAACTACAGCTAAATGAGAGCCTCGGAAGTTGATCGGAAGCAGTTTTAAATCCCACAGTATAGCTGGGGAGCTATTTAGTGGAAGACTTCAAATATTTCAAGTATAGTCTGAACTTGGTATCAGAAGGAATGGAAATGTCGATTGCTTTTTGGGCCTATTCCTTTCCAAAAAAAGAGATCAAGTGGAAAAGGAGGGATTTGGTCTAAATGTCTAACACAGATGCGTGTAACTAGCTGAGCAGCCCTTAGGAAGGAAAGAAAGTGTGCATAAGAGATCTGAATAGCTTTGCACTATATTAGAGGTTCTCCCCGACACGGCTTCAGCATCTTTCTGGGCACCCAGAACAACCCAAAAGCCCTGTTCTTCTACTCCGTTCCTCTGAAGCTATGCTTTTGCCAGGAAACAAAACTTACAGGGAACGAATTTCCAGGCCGCAATGTGGTGAGCTATTCTGGTTCTATTTAACCATCTCGGGAAAAATTCACAGACTAATGCTGCTGCACTCGGTAGCAAGATTCAAAGCTTCACTTCCCTCAGCCCCTATGCCTGCTTGGCTCATTAACGCATTGCCTCCTGTTTTATTCAACCTACCTCCCATTCTGCTGGTATGGAAAGAAGATCTGTCTTTTCTTGACAACATAATTTCTTGCTCTTGGTGGCACATGCAGCAATTAATCTCTGATGGTTCCTCACTGGGGAAAATCTGACCCACTATACTGAGGGTCCCACTCACAAAACCTCTCTCACTACTCAATCTTTCCAAAATCGTATTCTTCCTCCACAAGGCAAGTGCCAAGTGGGAATATAATAAAAAAGCCAGCTCCTACACATGCAGCAATATGCAGACGAGGAACCCTCCTGGTTTATCCATGGTGTGCTTTACTTTCTCTATTATAATAGCTTTATCTCTGAAAGCTCTTGCCTACCAACCCACTTTCTCTTACACACTGATGTGGTGCTGCTCTTTCTAAGAAAGCCAAGCACTCTGCATGTTAAACCTCTTCCTATCGCTTCTGCAAACCTCTACTTTCGCTAATTAACAAAGAAACCCCACCACTGCTTGGAGACACTCTAACCCACTGTGAATCCAAATGGCAGAACTGGATGCACAATCTGAAACAGACACACAGCACTTGGCCTGCCACCACCACAAAGCAGCCTGAAGGTCACTTTTCCTTTTCATTGGCCTGAGACTCCGATTTTAAATTCTCCGGGGTCCAAGTTTATTGCATTCGTTCTCCCTGAAGTTAAGAGTTCTGCAGCCTGCCCTGTGCATGCCTCTAGGAGCTACAGCTCTCACAGAATCTGCCATCACCTAGGAAGAGCCAAATCATGCAGAAGTTATTTAGGACACACCAGAGCTCACAGCACACATTTAGATTTACATACATTCCCGTCCAGGAAGTTGGTGCCTGGACAGAATATACTCCCAATACTGACATTTGCCTCAGACTTCTAGGCAGAAAAAGAGCTACTGGCAACAATTCCATACAGTGCATATACAGACCTATAAGCAATCGCATCCAGGTTTGACTTTCAGAAGAGCTAACTTGATATCTTAGCTGTTGTTTTAGACCATGGGCTAAGGCAGATTAAAACCAAAACAAAACCAGAAAAAAACCAACCCAAGTACAACACTTAGATTCAACAGCAGGAGTAACAAAGAAAAAAAGTTTACAGGAGAACATGGATAGTTGCCTGTGGGGAGAATATCTTAACATCTACGGTAAAGTCATACTTGGCAAAATACAATAGATCTGGTAAACATCAAAGATAAAATTTAGCAGAATAATTCCACCAAGCACCATTAAAAGAAAAATGGGACCAGCAGGGTTACCAGTGAAAAACAATGCCAGGCCTAATAGCACTGATCTACCAGAAGCAATTTATTATGACACCAGAAATAGCTATTTTCACAGTGGATGCTTGAAATGAAAACTTTAAAGCTTCTTTAAGTCTTGAGCTATAGCAAAGTATTCAACCAGCCAGCCAAAATAGCTGAAGGGAAATAGGAAGGCCACATGTGGAACTAATTACTCATGTAGAGGCTATGACAAAGAACATTTCTCCAGACTTTTCATGGGGGCTTCACTTTCAGGAAGTAACTCTAATTACTGTTCAAGTCTCGGCAGCCTGCATGCCGCTGACAGTTCCAAGAAAAAATGAACCTATTTGCCCTTTTCTTGGTTTAAAATGCCAAAATAGAAAAGCGCAACTAGAGTCATTAAAAAGAAAGAAAATAAGCACTCGCTTATTGCATTAGCTTCCCAAGCAGAATCCTTTTTATAAATTCGGTATTTCAGCCTTCACAAAACAGCAAATTCTGCGTCTACATTAACTCGCTCTCCGTTGGCTGCAGTGAAACTGTACATCTTGACTTTTTACAGCTTTTCCATACTGGGGCCCACTTCCTGCCCAGTTGAAGAAAAAAATCTGGCCTGAAGATGAAATGACTGCTTAACATTACACTAAAACATCTGGTACCATTTTATACACAGACCCATGTCTGAGAGCAGGCAATTCTAGCGGTCTCACCAGCGGCACAGTGCATACCCAAACCTCCCCAGGGTGACATCATCCCATATATGGACTCTCAGGCCCAGCCCTCCCCCTTTTCCTGGTCCTAAATTCATTGCCAGATCCCCAGTCTGCTGCAAATGTGCCACGTCAAGACTGGAAATCACAGCACTTCAGTGTGTTTCAGTGAGTGCTGCAGAGTGTGAGGGAGAGCCGAGCACAACCCGTGATGCAGGAAGGCAGTTTTTCCCCGAGACTAAAAGAGGATTTAAAATAAATAAATAGACGCGTCCGGAGATCCTGCTCCGTCGCCCCAGTGTTCAGACTACCTGTTCAGGACAATGCTGTTGTACAGTAGTCTGCACATTGGTTAGACTGGGCAAGGGAAAGCAGCGGCATGGACTATTGGGGACGCAAGTTGCTATTGCCAAGGAGAAGACAGTTATTGCTCCTTTCAGATCTCATATACAGTATTTTTCTTCACAGGTTTTGCACACTAGGGAATAAGAAACGCTAAGGGACACTGTGAAAAAGGAGGACTTCAGAATAAAGCGGGGAAGACATTCTGGTAAGGCCTACTTTGGAAGAACACCTGGCCTATGACCTGGCGAACCTAGGTGACTCCCCTCCCCCCTTCCTCCAGTCATCACTGCAAGAAAGATGGAGCTCTGATGGTTTACTAAAACCTATGCAAGAAATGAGAGAGGTATATTGCCTAGAGGTATACTACCTAGAGAAGTGTACAAGAGTATAGTTTAAGTCGGTCATTTCTTTTATTTTTTATTTTTTAAATTTAAAATAAAGCTTTTTTCCCCCCACAAACTAAAAAGGTAAATTTAATTTTTTTTTTACTTGTAGCAATCAGTATAAATATTTAAGGAGTATATAATTTTTTTAATGAAGAAAAAGCTGGCTAGAAGTATGTATTTTGAATAGCTCCTGTTGTGAACTATGATCTGAAAATCAATTTTAAGAAATTATTTTCTCTTAAAGTAATAAAATAATAGAAAAGAATGCATGAATAGTATCTTAAATTATTGTAAAATATATTATATCATCTTTGGGAGAACTGTACTTAGATTTTTATATGCAGCTGAAACTTCTTTGCAAGTAACCTATGCTATATGTGCTAATGAAAACTGGGAGGGAAACCATAGGAGATCTATGACTACTCCATGCTAGTCTTCTGCCGTGTAGAATACAAAATTTGATTGTCAGGAAAAATTACCTCTGAAAGCTCAGGATGTGATGGAAAAAAACCAATAAATAAATAAAACGGAACAAACAGCTTTCCATCCCGATACCTGGCTGGCCACTGCCTATAAGTGATCAGCACCGATTGATTGTTGCCGCTCTCACGTATGCTTTGCATCGCTGATATTTCTTCTAACATTCAAAACGATAAGTTACTTTGTCCTGAATCCCACTGATAAAAATGGAATTTGTAAACGAATGCAAAAGTTTGCTTTGGTGAATTTCCAGCTGTCCTGGTAGGGGAAAAAAACCCTCAGGCTGAATGAAATCCCCACGGACAAAATAATACAAAAAGTCTGGGCTGCAATTTGATACCAGCTGAACTCCAGAGTCAGCTCCCCTAAAGTTAACACTCGTAACAAACTACTGCAACCGGAAAAAAAATCCCATCTATATGGTGCTCATTATTGCCAGGAAGGCTTTGAATAGCTAAACGATAAAAAGAATTAGCATAAATATGCAGCCATTAGTATTATAACCAGCCAATTTTGCAGAATGCGTATTATATTTTAGACAGCCTTGATACTGTACAAATTTTTTTTTAAAATATGTATACTATTATTACCTTTTTCATTGCTCCTTCAATAATCAATAGAAGTCCTATTGGGGATAGATGGTTGCGTAGCATTAGTGTGACTGTGTCTATACTGGCTGTCTTAAAGCCTACGAAGCAAGAACTATCACTGTCATTTCCCTTAGCCTCCCATCAAACCTTACGTATTTTGACTAAAAGATTCTTTTTTAATGTATATAACCACTTACAGGTTATCTACCCTCTCTTCCTTTATTTTGCAGAGGATTATCTTTAGAATTAAATTAGTGGGGTTTAATACATTATAATATAAGTAGACCAAATTTTTATTCTCTTTCTACTTTAAAGTGGAGTTACAACATACAGTTAAATGTAGTTATTCATAGAAAATCTGAAGACACAGGGAGAAATGAAAGGAATGGAACCAGATTCAAACTTGCATTAATATTTCTCAATCTCTCTTTAAGTACGATTGCTATTTTAGGCATAGCAAACCTGAACAGTTTTGACTTAGATTTTGTTTAAGCGGTAGAAAAATGTTTTCAAATCTTGTTAAGAAACTTGCTCAGTTATGCTTTCAAGGGGAATATGATTGCAAATAATTTTTTTATCTAGTGCTTACTTGCATAGCTACTTTTATTTTTTTATAATTCTGATCTAGAAATTAAGAAAGGAAGTATTGTTATCCAGTCAGTAAGAGGCTCTCGGTGAAAATACTGTTGAAGACAGCCTGCGTTAACTTTTGCTAAATAAGCAAGGACAATGAAAATATATGGAACTAGTGTTTCTCTTATCTCTAGTCCACTATTTGCATTAATCTTTATTTTAAATGACCTTTCTGGATTTAGGAAGTGATTCCCCTCCCATACACCCATGACTCTTCAAAGTTACATTTTTAGACTGTAAGGCTGAGATCTAGGAGGCCCCCTTGGCACGGGGCTTGGAAAGGGTGGGTGGGGGGGGCCGTGGGGGGGGAAATGCAATGTGCAAAGCAACAGATATGGAAAGAAAGCCTGTATTGTTAGGAATGAATAAGGAAGTATATCTACTTCAGCTCAGTAATCAAAACATTTTCAAAGCGAATTAAATGATTCGGTGGTTCTTAAAACAGTGCTCTTTTAGTTGAAACAAGTTCTAGTTGACCATAATCATACAGAAAAGATTTCCATAGTTATAAACCAAGAGGTTTTAAATATGCATGTCAACAAACACGAGATAGCTGTATACAAATATTTCAAGAGAAAAAAACCCCAAAAGAACAAACATCACTTTTTGCGATGACTAAAAAAATTAGCAGGACGCAGTGAATACTAAATCATGGTGAGAGGTCTGTAAAACCAGGATGATACCAATGCATAAGCCTGTTGTATGAACTAAATGATACAGTTCATATTAGCATAAAATCCACAAAAACATGAAAAGCAAATTAAAGCCAGTATGAACATTTAAATAGGTGAGTGTTTCAATATAATGGACTTTCTTGCATCTTTAAGGAGCACAATTTTTTTTAGTACACTCAAAATTAAATAGGGAAGAGGAAGAAAATATTTCAAACCTTTTCTATATATTCCTTTAATGTTAAAAAAAAGGAAAAAAGCAAAGAAGGGTGGGGGAAAGTCACTTAACTTTACAGAAATAAATATAGATCAAATAAGCATCCAAATGTGAAAAAAACTAGTTACTTTAAAAAAAAACATGTCATTTGACATTTTTCTGCCTTGTCATTAAGCTGCACGTTATCTTCTGTATTACCATTACCAGTGCTATTTAACGCATCTGTATTTTCAGAAGACTAACAGACACTACTATCCTCTCCACGCTCCTTGCCCCCCTTCCTGTACTCTCACCGTGCGTCCACAGACATTTCGGCAGACCACCCAAGTATCATTGCTATATGGAAAATATGATAACCAAAACGGCAACATACTTGCATAAACATTCCAAACAGAATGTTAAATTATTATAATCTTTTAATCAAAATCTGTTATGAAGATTGGAAAATAAAAAACCCTAAATCTTAGTGGTTTGGGATTTTTTTAACTAGTAAATTTTAATCAAGAGCGTAACTTTACTTTTACTTGCAAAAGGCTTTGCTTCCTGAGCTGTGCTTTATTTAAAAAAAAAAAATCCTAATTGAAATAATATTTAGGGTCAGGTTTAAACCTACAAAAAGACAGGAAATGCCACAGTTAAGAATGAAACTTCCCTGAATAACGCTACTGTATTTCTGTACTGCATTTTACGCTGCATTGCAAAACAGTATCTAAAAATAACAACCTGCCCTTAAATAAAAAGTCCTGATCAGTCTGACAGAATACAATTCTCAACTCAATTTCCAAGCTAACAATATTTAAGGTCAGATTCTTCATATAGGTCTCTGTAAATATAATATTAGCAATCATGAGGGTTTTTTTTTTTGTTACGAGTATTCTAAAATATTCCTGAGCCCTTTACTGACTCAATGAATCAACCAGATACAGCACACAAAAATGTTAAACCCTTTTAGCAAATAAACTGCAATTTCAAGGAATATCAGTTTTTAAATAAGAATCAAGTGGAGATAACTACCTAGTCATTAGTAGTACCCAATGAATTAACTGAAGGCAAAATAAATTTGCCTCAGTTCAAGATGTAAAGCTCTTTGCTGATTCTTTGATGAATTCTCCTTGTGTACAGTTATTAGAAAGACCACACAATCTTTCCACTTACAACTTTTACTCCCAGCACAACTTCCGGGTAGTTGTTATTAGAAAACCTATTGATTAAAATGCATATTTTTGTTTTTTCCAGTCCTTTTATACTATAGGTTGCCAATCAATTTTACTGTACAATTCTTTGCTATTTCAATAAGGATCCATAACACAGAAACTGAGACCTAATTTTCTCCCAGACTAAAGATCTCTGCTTTCTTTAACAACTAAATGCAGCAATTAAATTTGACAAAAATCTATAAAACAAACAGTGTTTTATATTTATTTTAAAAGTACTTCTGATTTGCCACTTTTGTTTTTCTTTAAAATGCTTAAGTGGGTAGGAAGACATGGCAACTTAAAGCATACACTTAAAATTTTACTTAGAGCTACAAAAATGTAAGTAAGCGTATTATAAAGTCAAAGTAAAACTATTTAATGTCTTGGAATTAATTTTTCATGGATGAATTAGCTAGTCATCTTTTGTACTTGATTAACTTAAGACACCTTGTTAGGTTCAAAGAAAATTTTATTCATATAATTGATAAAGTTAATTTGCACACTTCAACTTGTATATTAGCTAAGATGTATCTTCTTCTTTGTGGCAAAATAATGATTGGAGCTAGAACACCTGAATAATTACATATTCATTTATTGTTAGTCTAACTTAAAAGCTCAACACTAACCCCACCTTTTAGCCTTTTAGTAAATTAATCCCTTTTATAATCAGTTTTCAGGCTGGAACTTAAAAGTATTTTGCTGCTATTCTGTATGGGATATGTTTGAGAAGGGTTTGAAAGCACAAGTTTGTTGCTTACCTATGGTGGCACTAGCGAGCAACAATGATCTAAGAACACCATTATAAAACAGAATAATTTAATCTGTATAGGAAAGTAATACAATTATTCTTTTCCCCTTTTCAGCTTCCAGTGTGTTTTATACCTTTTGAAACAACACCCCAGTGATGTTGCAAATGTAATTGTAAAATTGGATTACAGTCACTGTGTGTATTATATACAGGAAAGTTTAGCAAAGCAGCACAACTTGTGATGCAAAACAATGCTATTTGCATGCTTTTGATCTATAGCCTAGTCTATGTTTAACTGAAAACTTACTGAAGTTACAAAGTTATTTTGTTTTCTTACAAAGTACAGATTTTGAGAGAAAGCTATATTTAAATAATATATGCAAAGGAAAATACTATAGAAATGTCATTGTAAGTGTATAGCTTTAACGTATTAGCAAAACAGATATAAAACGCAACCAGTTTTCTTTCCAGCACATTCCCTTTAACTGGGTTAATGTGCAAGTGGTTTCCTCCATTTATACAGAAAGATTTTTATTTTTAACATGCAAGATTACTGTACTTATCTGCTCCTAGAAAATATGTACTGTATAAACATATCCTTTATCTTGAACTTCAGTATTTCTGTGTTTCCGAGAAGAGTAAAAACATCTGGTTAAATTACTATGTGTGAGTACAATATGCAGGCAAAATCCTGTATGAATTGCATATAAAATAAACCATGGTTTCAATCCTTTTCGTTTTTCCAAATGTTGAGTGTGACCAGTCTGTTGAAATCACATCTCTGATATATGTCAGCACAATGATAACTGATGTACCAAAATGCTTCTTTTCCGAATAAAACCGAGTTCTGTTCTTGTTCTACAGCTCCCAATGTTTTAAAGTTTAATTCTGTTATGTGTGTTCCCCCCCCTAAAGCCCCCCAAACCGGAATGGTACAAACTGTTGCACACCAGCGGTGATGGCTCCAAGGGACTGGCTGGACGGAGTTGTCATGTGTCTGCCTGTCTACACTTGCTGTGCAGAACATCCTCTCACCTGTACAGCAGGCACAGACAGGCAGTCGCATGACAACCCAGCCTGAGGGACAGCCGCCAGTGGGAAACCGCTCTGACACACCAGAGCATCTTCACCAACAGCTCCAGCCAAGAGTCACTCTGGATCTCAGACGGCCGGTCAGTAACCAAGCCGCGTACTGCAACCCACCTAGAGTCAAACCAACACTGCCTATAAAATACAATAAAACCCACTGCTGAAATTTTTACTGTGCTTCCTATAGTACTCTTTTCCTAGTTGTTCTCATTAACTCACTAACAATAAGTTTTATTTATACGCAGCTTTGCGGCACCATTGTATGTTTTGTCCTCCCATTTACTTCTCAAGCATAACTTGAGCAATTCCTGTTATTAGATTATTGTCAGTATAAAAATCACTAACATCCTAACCACAGAAGCCGAGAGCAGCTTGTTGCGTGGCAAGTTAATTCTATAAACAGACACAACGTTAGAGGTTAGAGTAACTTCTCCCCTTTCCACTCTCTCACCTCCTCACTTATTTTCATATCTCCCTCCCAAACCACACAGAATTTTACAATTGGTAGTAAATTGTGAAATTATAATACAAACTGCATCTATCACTGGATGTTGACAATACTATCCTTTGATACTGAAACAGAATTAAAATATTTTATTTGGAAATAAGACTAAAGGGCATTTTTCCAAAAAATGTAAATTTCACATTTTTAGAAGAAGTTCTCCTAGAGCCCAGCTTGGCATCCTTTGCACACCAATAATGACAGTGAAATCTCTGGATGCTTTAGAAAGAATAATAAAATCATATTCTCTGGCCACGCCCTGTAAAAAATGCTACACCACTTTACAAACGGCATGCTTTTGTTTACAACAAAGAGCATTTGGATTCACAAGCTACAATGGTGTTCCACATTTCCCAAGTCCATTTTATCCTAATGTAGAAGTGGCTAATTCACAAACTTCAAATTTGCAGGATGACTCTCAGATGAACCTTAGCACAAAAGCTAACAGCTTTTTGTGCTACTTAACAAAGCAGTAACAACTGAGAGCTAAAATGCTCAGATTTAATATTTTTTGTGCAGGTATGCCTTATAATACTTTAGCTAGTATTATATGGAATATTCTATGAATGAAAACCAGTATTTGTGAGGTCAATGAATATGCAAATCTTGCGCTTATTTGCAACAGCACCAAAGTAGTACACAGTATTTTTCTTGCTTGATTTTAAGCAAGTGGAATAGCACAAAGTCACAGTACTGGTCATGCAACAAAGTTATGAACACAAGCAACTGTATGCAGGATCAGAAACTAATCCAGAGTAGTATTCACACAACTGATACTATAACTGCTTTACCCACACTGTTCAAACATCAACTTGATATTTCCATAATTATAAGCCTCAAAAGCATTCTTAGGCACTGATTCCCATCTCTTCAGGAATAAAATCCTGTGTATGTTTGAGCAGCAACAAAACCATGTCAAGAAACCAATTGTTTCTTTTGTAATACTTCTATCATACAACAAACTTTGAAATCTTTTGCCAAAGTAACTTGCTTCTAAACGCATTCCACTATGGATTCTTCACTTATAAAAGCTGCAGCTCACATATAAAGGAAATAATTTACATCCTTCTAATGGCACCAGCAAGCAACCACTTGCATTCAGAGAGCGATTTTAATCTCAGAGTAAATTCCAGACTACAGAAAATGAGCTCAGTTTACACTAGAGGGGGTGCACAGCCCCAGAGGTCCTAGCAAGCACTGCAGCTTTGTAAAGTACATTGTCAGAGCTCACTGGTACACAAGCTGCTACGACATTCCTTACTCAGGTGTAGAGGCACAGGGAGAATGAACTCATTCATCACTGTGGCAGAAGAACGAAGGTGAGACTTGACTTTCTGCATCTTCCCCAGCTGCAATGGAGAGGCTTTTGCTACTGTGCAAGGACTGCAGAAATGAGTGGCCCAAGTGGGAGGCACGGGAGATCTGAACTCCCTAGGACCTCCCAGCGTGCACAGCGGTACTGAGCCCGGGCACAGTCCAGACACATAAACATGGGTATCACTTCACACATCACTCAAGACTACGTATCTTACCAGAGTGGAAATACACCAGCATGCAGCCATTTCAATAATCATCTGAGAACAGGATGTAACAACTACCAAACCAAACTGAAAGCTAGGAGAACATTTTAAGGAGAAGAAACGTAATTATAAAAATGGGAATTCAGCCAGGAGATCAAATATTTGCTTCTTTCTTTTCAGAAGCCAGTAGTTCAGTTTCCAAAACAAGTCACCGGTCTTTGGATTAACTTAATGATCAAGCTGCAGCTTTGACCATCTTCAGAAAGTATCTAAAGCAGACTTCCTAGTTTTCTAAATCCTACTGAGAAAGGCCCAGTAAACAGCAACAAAAAAAAAAAAATCCAAAATAACTTTATGAACTCTTTCCTGGGACAGAATAATCAAATTATACAGCAAATCTGTACTTAAGGAGGAACTTCTTCCACCAGCAAAGCATGGAATACTACGCTGTTATCTTCTTTTACCACTCTAAGAAATTCCTGAGTGATCTCCCATATTGGCCTGAATGAACTACTGGTATTTTCATGACTCTCAAAACACAACAGTTTGACAATTAAGAGACAGTATTTTAAACTATACATATGGAAATCAGACAGTGGCCAATTCCCTCCATGTACTACTCTGAGATTCCCAGGGGACACTCTCTAGCACACTATCAAAACAATTTATTTTTAAAGTTGCACAGCAGAAGACATTCCGTAAATATTTTCAGGAATTTTTATATTGCACACTAAGCAAAGATCAGACTCAAAAAAGCAACACGAAAACTACCTCAAAAACTGTCACAGCACATCTTAGGTGCAACTCTAAGTGTTTGAGATGGAACATAGCAAGGGGTGTTAATCTTACCACATCACTTATTTTAGTTAGTTACCCGTACCTAATCTAAGACAAGTTCTAGTAGCTTCAAGTTAGATTACAAAAAACAACAGCTTCAAATTTTCAAATTCATAAAGACACCTTTACATTCCTTTAAATTCATTTTTTTGTCATTGCAATAAAATATTTCAAATTATATTTCAGTAATGTGAGAATAAAACTTCCCCTCTTGACACCTAGCACTTGGGTCCGCCCCTCTTGCCCGACACACGCTCATTTTCCTGTTATAGTAAATACATTCGAATCCCTTTAGAACTTAAATAAAAGGGCAAGGGGCAAAATCTTCAAGATTAATCTAATTTGTTCCTCAACCTTAAGGTCTATCCCAAAAATGGCTACTGACTCGGGAAGAAACCACTACTGACAAGCGCAGTTTCCACCATCAGCAGTATTAGTGAAGTAACTACGTATGATAAGTACCGGATTCGCAGGACTCAGCAGAGCTTTGGCTTATGTACATGCATTGCAGGACCTCTCCCCAGTGGTTCTAGAAAATCCACTGCAGTAAAACACTATGTTAGTTTAAACAGATTATGGATTGTCCGCACAGTCACCCTCAACCAACTCCATGTTTTGTTGGGGTAAGCCAGAGTAAGATGGAAAGATTGAGTGATGTTTTAGAGCTTGTTTAGAACTCTCTCTTTACCTGTGCCTCTTTCATCCAATGAACTGGTTCATGCTGAAAATCACTAAATTTTTGCTGAAAATGTTTAATTTCAAAATAAAAAAAATCAGAAAGTAACAGAATTTTTATTTTTAAATGTAGCCAAATTTTTATATGAAAACCAACACAGACCTTCAATAAAGAGAGAAAACTGGGTGTCCTGCTTATCATAGAAATGCTTTTTCCAGTTCTCGTATTACTTACCTCAGATTTACTGATCATCAGTGACATTTCTTAGCCAGGTGCATTTTTTGGATTTGCAGTAGGAAATTTGAAAATCCATACCAACCAGCTACCGAAATCTGCAGACAGGCTTTTCAGCCTCTTAGAATATGAGGCTGGAGAAAAATTATCATTACATCAGTTGCTATAGTTACTTTCAGGAGTAACTTTACCTAGACAATTTCTGATCAACTTCCAGTAGATGTGTAAGAGCAGTTCAAACAGGGACAGGACAATAACCAGGACATTCCAAAAGATTTTAGACCAATGTGTGGAAGCCACAGGAAGAGAGGAAAAAAGTAAAACAAAAACCAAACAGAAACACCCCCAACACCCTGTATTTATGTTATCACCATTTCAACAGAAGTCTTGGAGGGTCAAAATACTCCATGAATCAAAACCAGAAAATTTAAAGGACACAGGTAAAACGTCAAAATATTCTTTCATTTCAATTCTGTACAAGCTGATTTAATATTTTAAGCTGGTATCAGAAGACTGAATAAATAAGGGTTTTTTTCCCCAATAGAAGAGAGTTCTTCATTCCTTACCTCATCATCTTTATACCACGACAAACTTTCTGCAGTTAGAACGAACCAGTATTCCTTGGATCCTCCTTTCATGATGCCAATATTGTTGATGGTCAGCCAGCCTTTCCGGATGACCTGTACAGAGGTGCAGTCAGGTACAAGTTTAGTTCATTACTTACTTGACGTAATTCTGCTGCTGCATTCATTCTTTTAAATAAAGACTTGCTAAAGAAAACAAGAACAGGTGCATTTTTTCAGTCTCTGGCAAATTCATAACAGAGATTTTGCAGGTTTCTATCATTCAAGANCATTCATTCTTTTAAATAAAGACTTGCTAAAGAAAACAAGAACAAGTGCATTTTTTCAGTCTCTGGCAAATTCAAAACAGAGATTTTGCAGGTTTCTATCATTCAAGAAAAAAAAAAAGTAACATAAGTGAATACAGTGGTTTCAGTCAAAAGGTTGGAGAAAGAGAGGAGCCTAAGTATTATCCTGTTGTACTTACAGCAAGCAGGAATGAACAAAGGATCACGTAAACCTGAAGATATTTATTTGCTGTATAATAACACATCGTAAATATCCATACAATTTACATATGACTACTCTGNAACACATCGTAAAAATCCATACAATTTATATATGACTACTCTGACTGTTCTAGTCTAATTGTTAAAGCCATTTGTAAAGTTGGACACAAGGAACAGCACTTAGTTTCTGGTGAAGAAAGTGGCTTCTGGCACACGTTGGGTATANTTAGTTTCTGGTGAAGAAAGTGGCTTCTGGCACACATTGGGTATTTTCAGAAGGGGTTGAATCAAGTGACAAAGCAGAGGGGCCTTCTACAATTAATTTGAAATTAAGAGAGGAAGTGGTAAGAAGAGGTATATGAGACCTATTTTCCTCTCATAAGGTAGAAGAGGAAAAGAAGAGAGATAAAAAACCCAACCTAAGGCAGCAATAAAAATCAGGAAAAATGGGTAAAGCAGAACTTTACAAAATAGATACAAACCCAAGATGAAATAACAGATGGGAAAGCATACCTGTAAATACTTAGGCCAGGAGGCTACATCATGCAAAGAAGAAGAAGAAGAACAAAAGAAAACTTAAGGGGAATGAGACAACTGCAGAGGTGAAGGAGAGAATGGTCATGAGAACTGGTTTATGCATCATATAGATAGAAACTTTCAATTTTAGTGGAACATTTATTGTTTTCCAATACATACACGAGGAAGCAAACAGTCCTTCCTGTCATTCTCTGAATAAGTCAACAGAACTCTCCTAATCACACAGATGCAGGGAACCTCAGCTATTCTGTTTCTCCCCATGGCAACACCCTTTACTTGCCTATGAAGTATTGAGACAGAAAGAAGAAGTGCTCAGAGAAGCCCTTCAGAACTCCATCAGTAAGTCCCACAAGCATGGACTTGTGTGATGAAACATGGGTTTCCTTTTGCTTTTGGGGAAATATACAAGACACTGACATTCCTCTCACAGGGCTTTACAAGACTTGTAACTCCAGTATCAACAGATAACCAGAGAAAAACACTGCTCTATATCTGTTCCTTGTCATCTATACAAGTTTCAGAATCAGAATTCCCTACCATTCAGCATGCACGTTAGTGTAAGCTCCCTGAAGAAACCAGCTTTGGTATTGCACTGAGCAAGGGATTCAGTTATACTTGATAACCAAAGAAAGAGATGAGAACTTGCACCTGAAAAGCTGGTAAAAGCATTGGTAATGTACATAAACCAAGAGTATCAATTTCATTTCAAAGAGGTAAGAAAACCACTGAAGATCCAAATGTAGTCTATGGGTTTTCAGCCAGTAAGAAAATTGCTAAGAAAACATTGATTTGGTTCTGAAGACCGAGTAAGCTATGAGAGAACTGGACATGACACCCGTAAAGAGACTCCAGGGTGTGGCGCGAGCCGACTAGATGGAATAGCCTATATCACAAAAGGTTTCTGCAGAAGTTCATCATTATTTTTAATATTCATGTCCACTGAAGAAAGAAAAAGGGGAGAGGGGGCATTACTGTTTACAAATAGACAAGGACTGTTTGTCCAAGTGCAAGTTAAGGGAAACAAACTGATACGAACTTGATTACCCATCAAATCCTCATTTTATTTTACAATGTTTATTGAAGTAAACTTTTAACAGGAAATAAGCAATATGTATATATAGCCAGCATACTGGCCTTCAGGCAGCTGCCACAGAACAAGTTGTGGAACCAAGCTAATCTCTTGGTTTTTTTTTTTCCTGCACTGAACTACACAAATGTAAAAGCAAGAAGTTTCAGGAAAAACCCCAGGAAATTAAGGTTCCCCAACCACTTGAACTTAGCTCCACAACAAGGTGAGCTATATCTGTACAGCAGACTAAATACTTCACAGCACACATGCAAAAGCGGTTATTCTCATGTTATAAGGAAATGGAAGTGAGAGGCTATGAGAGAGGATGCTGTTTAACCATGCAGTCTGCAACTGAAAATGCTCTGTTGCTGCCTATAAAGCACACATCCACATACAGGAAGCACAGGCAGCCAGGCCAGCACACTACTGAAAACTGGTTTGGACACACATCTTGGAAAGGGTAAAAGATTTGAAGACAGATGTCACAGTGGGGATAAAGAGGTGGCTACTGGAAGCAAACCAATGAGAAACACCTGAGTAGCATGTTCAAGAACCTCACAGGTGATGAGCACTTAAAAGGGAAGTGAAGTAGCACTATGCTTATTCCATTCAGTGCTTTCCCTCATCATTACCATAGGCTTTGTAGCATGTTAATAGAGTGAAATTTTCTCAATTTGACAAGAACACATTTGTGGTAGAGGTCTCAGAACAGACCAAGCCAAGATTTTAAAATCTAAACTATATAAGCCACTTAAGAAGCAATGAAGCTTTTAATACATCTAATGTAGGAACTACATTAGTTGCATGGCTCCAAAAGGCTGTCTTGCTCCAGTCCAACACATCTCCCCATAGATGCATAACCATCACTGGGTGTGGACAGAAACAAGCTGACTTGGTAATACAAACATTGGTCACTGACCACTGTCTTGTAAAGGAAGGAATTTGCCAGTTATTTCCTCAAAAATCCTGTGTGCTGAGGATTAGATCCAGCTGTCATTCCTGCACAACACTGCAAGAAGAGCAGAGCACCAAGCTACAGCAGTATCTTGGGTACATGTTTTTCATGTGCAAATTTCTAGACCTGTTTATCTATACCCCTCTGAGAAAACAAGGTATTGTGTTCTCTAAATTATCCTGAGCACCACAACAGACCATAATTTTCCAAAACACTTGGAAGCAGTTCCAGGGGACATGAAGACAGAGAAGATGAGCTTAGTGTGCTAAGCTCATTTTCTTTCCATTGAATTGTTCCTGTTTCTCAGGCACATTTTGTTAACTACAAAAAGCTACGCTTTCAAAATACTCAGTACCAGTGTTGGGGCCAGGGGGAGGGAGATGTTGGATCAAGGTGTAAGTGCAAAACAAAGCGAGATTAAGCAACATAGTTTTACTTTCCAGAGAAGCTGAATTACACCTTAGACTCCAGCCAATTTCTCAAAAAATAACTCAAGCTATATTTTAGAAATAAGTGTCCTGTCACAGACAACAAGCAGCCAAGATTTTCAAAGAGACTTCTGAAGTTAAAAAAGGTCTGATGGGGGGAGATGTTGGGCTTTTTAAAACTTACGTGTTAGCTATGTTGTATAGTACTTCAGCTTGAAAAATGAAAGTAGTGTGTTTCACTATTGTTTTCACTAGTTTATTTTCTGGTTGGTTTGGATTTAAGAGATCCATTTCAATATTTTCTATCATATTTCTAAATGTCATTCTGTCCAAACCGGATATTAGTGACATGAGTTATGAACTTCAGGAAGGTGAAAAATATGGGCATTGCCAGAAGCTAGTGAAGACAATATTCTGACCGGTAGCTGGACTCCATGTACAGGATGAACAAGAGATGACACAGTTCCTTCCTTCAGGGTCCTGATATCTAATCTGGGTGTCTGAAAAATGAAACTTAGAGGGTACGAATGCGCGTGAACAAACCAGAAGGAAGTCATTTTCTGATAGTTCAGCTGCACAAAACCCGAATCATATCTGTTGTTCTTATTCTCCACCACTTCACGGATAAACAGGAAAAGAGGATTTGACACAATAGGTACATTTTATGTCTTGCTGCATGACTTATTCATTCCATTAAAATAAATAAGGTATTTGTAAAAGAAATACATTAGAGAATTAGAAGCGTTCCATTTCTTTAAAAGAAGTATTTGAGAGATGATTTCAAGGTAAGTGAGAGATAAGTGAAATTAGCTGGGCAGACAGAAATACAAGCGTGAAAATCATGAGACTGGCTACTTCCACAACAATACAAGCAGCAGCATTTGTTGAGTTAACATAACTATCTATTAAAGTTATGTTACGTAACTCCATTGAAATAATTTTGAACACAGAACACAACTCCCGGCACTACTCTAATCGCTGTGATTATAACATGCGTTACCAAATAGTAAGCACATTGAGAGAATAAAAATGGCAAAAACTATTCTGTGAGGCACCCTGGGTTCTTTGGGTTCAATTATGAAGATTTTCATACTACAGAGGCTAAAAAGGAACAACAGATTAGAGAGGAAACCTAATACAGCATTTCACTGTAGTTTGCCAAATGTCAGAGCATAAACTGCTCAGATCTGATCTGATACTGAATGCACAAGAGATCTTGTGACACTGCTTCCCCCAAAATCACTGCACAATGTATCACATAACTTTAAAATAATGACAATGGCTTAAGTCCTAAACACGTCTACTTTAAAGAAAAATTTAGTCTTTACTGATGCACTCAGTAGTGAAAAATTGAAACATGCTTCCAAATGTAGTTAAAAAAGACTGAGGTGATCAAGTCAAACATAAAGGAATCTTAACCTAAAAATTAAGTAAAGGCCATTTAGAACAGCAATACTTCTCTTGTCTAGATAAGGTGAAAATTCAACAGCAGTATGTCTTATTCAAGGATATTTCAAAATTTAGCATCATGTGGTTCTCCATGGGCACCACTCCTTTTACCGAAACACTGCATTTCTTAACAGAACAGCCTTGCTGTAATTTTTCATGACCACCTTACTGCCCATGGTACAAGTTTCCATTTCCATCTACTTGCTTAAAAAAATTCTGCAAACACTTTTTTTTCCTGGGTCAGGCAAGGTAACAGGATTTCAGTATTTCTGAAGAAAAGAAGAAGCAAAGTGTGCTACAAAGCAGGATTAAAAAGAAAAAAAAAGTTATTTATTAGCACAATAGTTCAGGCCAACTGATAGGGTCTGAATGTTTCTTGTGTCCAGAATAACCGAATCAGATTGCTGGCGTAACGTTGTAAAAGAGGCAGGTAAAACAAAGCCTTCGAACCCAAACCTCCAAATCACTTAGACAGTGACTGGAATCTCATAGTTCAGATTAAGCTCCTTCTCCAATTACAGGGGCTACTTCAAGCACTGCAGATTTTGCTGCAGATGTAAAACACACAACAGAATTTCATATAAATTACATATAAATCCTCTATAATTTGAGTATCTTGCATTCTCACACACAGAGTATCAATTGGCCACAGGGAGCAATGACACCTTCATCTTCAAAGGTTTATCACGAAGGGGAGCTTTAAACTAAATTTTAGTCACCAAAACAAATCTCAACACACAAAATACACAGTTAAGAGTGGGTCAGCTTTCAGGAACCAGACCTTGCTAGTGTGCTATGTAAAACCAAGCATTACACTGATTATTTCAAGCAAATTAGAAGACAGACTAACCTGTGGCTTAAAAAGAAACTTTGTGGAGTCAGGTCAAAACCTCAGGCGGTAGCAAAGAAAAGACAAACAAAAAAGGCCAAAGATTAAGCGTGAGAGTATAAATTAGTAGTAGAGGAAAAAGGAACAAAAACATGTTAAGAGGAATTTGCATTACAGTTCTTCCAAAAATGCAATATTGCTGCGCTCATCTTATTTCTGCGATACATAGAAATAGTTAATAGTGATCTGCATCGTTCCAGTTCAAAGCAAGCTACAAAAAAGAAAAGCAATGGATTGCAAATGAGCATCCCACTATTTTGGGCAAACTTGATGGTCTTGATGTCCCGAGAGATTCAATTCAACTGCTGTTATTATCAGTACTGCCTAGTCCTTTTTCCTTTATTGAACATCAGTTTAAGTTTGTTTGAAAAGATAACAAATATAATTTGATGATGTGGCAAACTGGAAAAATGTGGTTTCATCATAGATATTATCAAAGAAGCACACGATACAGAGATTTACTTCTTACACCTAACCATCTCTGAACCAGGAAGTAACTTGTTATAAAATTAACTACTGTTTAGACAATTAATTCTAATTAGTAATATTAAAGGCATTCACATATTTATTTACTCATGAGGTGGAAGGGTTAGAAAGGAGTCTGTCCATGATGTATTGATCCTCCTGGTGCTATGAAAAGAATGCTAAAAAGGCTTTAAATATTTCTAAGTCTATTAATAAAACTTACTTTTTTTATCAGAAGTAATTCCTTTGTATAAACAAAATACCAGTAACAGTACCTGTACCCGTAACAGTACCTGTACCCATAAACAGCATGTTCATTTAAACAATAACTAATGTTTCCTTTCGATTACCAGAAATTTATTTGCCCACCTTTCAAAAAGAGATTTCCTATGAATAGAGGCACTTACAACAGATAAATACTGCTTTCCACTTATATAATAAAATAAACATCCATTAGTCATTTTAGTTTGAGAAACTCAGTAAATTATAAAATATTAATTTTATTCAAAGTTTTCTATAACATTAAGTTATACTAGTTCATACTCGTAACAGCAGGTTAGTAGCAGTTAAGTGATGAACTGCAATTATACTTTGTTGAGAAAATGTTACAGACAAGACAGTTTAACATTAAGTAGTTTAGTAGCAAGTATTCAACAAACCAATGAGTTAGAGACAAACTTTGCCCTGTGAGAAGCTAAATGGAAAAGCAACAATAAAGCTTACAGAACTTAGCTCGTACAATTTGCCTTGAAGGCGGTAGATTGGTTCCCTGAAATAGCAAATTGCAAAAATGAAGTTTTATTTCAGAAACATTTTCTCATTCCTTTCAACTCCAAACAATTAATTTACAAACATCTCTTTATTATATTTAAAATAAAAGGTTCAGCAAAGTCCTTTATACCAAAAGTAATCTAGTTGCAACATTTAATTTAAAATGCCAAGCTTCTTCTCCACTTCTTTAGACAGAGAACATTCACTTAATTTAAAAATCATTCATTTTATTTGTATATTTTTGAAGAGTCAGATAATTGGTTGATTTTCCTTTTATGGGACACTCCAAAGTGATGATGGTTGTTGTGTTTGACACATGTTCCGGCACAGCTAGATAAGAAGGAAATCTCTCCTCAGAGGAGAGAGACAAGTCTTTGAAGCCATTTCAGTTGTTTAGACCTTTCAACTTTTTTCATTTTAGTCCAAACTGTATGTTACATCAAAAATGCCCCTCATGCTGGTCAGGTTCTGGGGGACCATCACATCCAAGAAGTTAATGGATTATTTTAACTAACATCTCAAATGTAACTAGCAATTTCTTGGTGGAAGAGGTTGGATTTCTATCCCCAAGAAGATAACTAAGTTTTCAAAAAAGCTAGAACTCTCACCTACAACAGCAGAATAGGAGACTTTCTCAAGTCTCAGGTTTATCACCTGAGGGATCTAAACTCAGTGGTCACATGTGAAAACCTTGACCTTTCACTCCTGAGCATTCTTTGACCAAACTGCACATGAAAACATCAGGAAGACAGTAAATTTGGGTAATTATTTATTCAAAATTTCATTGTCTTATTTTTACTAGAATTTTTTATATCCTTTTAAAGTATGTACCAATTCCATAATATTTCCTTTCTCATTAAGACTTTGCAAAACCCTCAAAGTGAGCAGAAACCCTCAAAGTTGTAGCATTTTCATTATTTTCATCTCGTATAAAAAACAGGACTGATCCCGTGAAGTAGTGAGCACCCCTGGCCCACACAAAAGCAAAGAAAGAAGCAAAGCTCAGGAGCACTTAGCATCTTGCAGAATCAATCCCATGTTCTTATGTGATAAAAAGAAACAAACAAGTAATTTCATTAACGAATCTCAGTGAAAATGCTAATTAAACTGAGACCACCAACCAGTTATTCTTTGTTTACTTTGAGAGAGGACTATGGTACATAACCAACATCTTTGTGAAGTCAGCTGAAAGTTTTCAGAAGAGGTAAAGGCAAATCTGCTTTTGCTTGCTGAATTGCCCCTTCACTGCTATTAAGCTGTGAACACGTAAGAACTAGTAAGACAACTGTAACAAAAGCACACGCAAGCAAGTACTCACCAGTGTTTTGGATTCTGAAAGTCACAAGTTTACAGTTAATGACAAACCACATTGATGTGTAACACGAAAGATTCAATGCACTAAATGGCATGGGAGGGAAAACACTAACCAGCAGTGCAAGCAGTAGCAGAGATATTAAACAATAAATGATAACAGTGAAAGTCACATGGCTCGAAAAAATTCAGTAGAACAAGGCGATGATGATGCATTTTATGTATGTTTGAAGCAGAAAAGGTAAATGATACACTTAGAACAAATAAACACAGCCAAGAAAACCAAACAGCTTAGATTAACTTGCACATGCCGTTATCCATTCTCTGTTAGGTGCCTACCTGATTTCCCACTGCACTTTTGTTAACCTGACTGCTTCTTTGTTGGGCACTAAGGAAAGCAGAGGAGAAGAGTTATACTGAAGAAACTCAAGCTAAGCCAGTTCCTGAGGGATAGATTTTAGCAGTAATAGTTACTTCTGAGTCCAGCACAGAAATCTAGAGTAACAAAGAAACACAGCAAAATCATTGCATATATGTGCATATTTCAATTACTTTTTCTTACAGTATAGGAATGCCTGCTTATATTTGCCTGCTTAGGACAGAAGGGACATGCACAGCAGACAGCAGACTATTCTCCTCCTTTGAAACAACATCCTACTTGGATTGGTAAAGGTTACTAAAAGCACAGAGAAATTATGGCTCACGCGGGTCACTTTGGAAACATTAGCCTCTATAAATATTCAAGAGAGACAAAAAGCAAGCCATTTCTGTTATTTAGTGCAATACAACAAAATCCTCCCCTGCTGGAGGCTCCTTAATAGCTTTGTCTTGACAGTTTGTTTTGGATATTATTCTAATATTTATATGCACTTTGAGGGTGTAAATACAACCAATGGAGGAAGCCATCACAAAGCTGGTTCAAAAAAGCCGGAATCTTATAAGAATAGAGCATATTTGAAATTAAAACATATTTTAAATATTTTGCTCAATTCTTGAACTCTGGTAATCCCAGTTCCTGAAAAAAAACACACTCCTGTCTCAAAAACATACAAGTTGCCATCAATTCTAAAAGCATTTGCATTATGTGGTCGTTTCTAAGTGTTAGGCCACATAATTAAAATATTGTTGGAAAGAGGAAAAAAAGTGTTCAACCAGCAGGCTTTGGCTACTTGACTACCAGAGCGGCCACTGGTGACAGGAAGTTTTGTTTGGATTAGATTATACCATTTTGGCAGGCATTGATGAACTGAAGAAAGAAGCATACGTATTAGATCAGTTACAAACACTGCTCTGAAAGAGTAAGAAAGATGTGCTTGGATCACAGCCTACGGGCCAATCCTGCAACTGTTTTGGGCACAGCTGCTGTTCCAAAGAATTGCTGAAGCACCAAACTCAGCCCTGTCCCAATTCTGATCCTGCCTGTCAGACAACACTCTATCAAACCAGCAGTCCAGCTTAGGAAAGCTAATTAGACCACTAACATCATACTAAGAAACCCAAGCCTTTTAGAAATAGCCCAGCAATTGGTCCTCTACTTACTGTTCCAAATACCAATTACTCTTCATGTAGATTGAAGCATGTAGCTATGTCTGAGTTACATCAACTGGAAACAAACCCAATCCCAACATTTTACCACTCATTCTGCTAAATGAGACAAACATTAATATTCTAAGATTTCACAATTTCATAACTATGCAAAGTTGTTCTAAAAATTGGCATTCTTAAATCCTTCTCAAGTCAATTCACATTGCACTATACATGCCTTAGGCCCTGCAATGCTGCAAGGTAGTTTGAAATGGCTCAATGGTTGGACTTGATGATCTTACAGGTCCCTTCCAACCTCAACAATTCTATGATTCTATGAAATGTCTTGTGCTCTCATTCTTATGAACAAGACTCACAGGACTTACACTTACAAAACACTAGGGTCACATGAGACAACTGACTAGAAGACTCGGCAAAAGAAAGGAAACACTAGGGAATCTGGGGAACCTATAGCTCAGGATGTTTAGATACTACAGAAGCTTATATGCTACCCAAAAATTATTTCATTTTCCTGTTCTAACATAATTGTTATAACAATAATATGATTACAGTTTAAAATGTGTATTTTCTACTGTTTAGCTCATAAATTAATATATTTTACATTTTAAATTGTTCTTAGTTATCCAAGTTTTCTCTTCCAGTTGAGCACAAGTTAACAAAGATACCTCCCTTCCTATCAGTTTCAACCTATAGAAATCACTTGCTTAAACTTATCCATGAGCTTAAGTGAAGAGCCATTTGTTATCTGCTTATACCCCGCGTACAGCAGCTGTGGATTTCTAGATCTCAACTGGCAAAAGAGGAAACAGCTTTCCCAAGAAATTGAAATCGGGCATTGCAACTCCTTGGAAAAGATACAGCAGTGAGGACCATGGACTAAACTACAGGCCCAAGCAACACCACCCATGAGGGGGACTTTTCCAGGGGGGAGACATAACGAAATAGCTCCAGATATACCTGGCACTCCAGAATCCAAGTCTATAAAACATGGAAGGTTCCAACTTGACCCAAGGAAAAGTCTTTTCACAGGAGGAGAGGCAAGCATTGGAACAGGCTGCACAGAGAGGCTGAAGAATCTCCAGGTTTAGAAGTTTTCCAGATCTGATTGGACAAAGCCCTGAGTAACCTGGTCTGAACTCAGCATTGACCCTCCTCTGAGCAAGAGGTTGGACTATGTGACTTCCAAGGTCACAACACACACCATGAATATATATGGAGTGTTTTTAGCAGGCTTTTTCCTGTCAGAAAAGGATGAAGAGAAGTAAATAGCAGGCAGGTTGTTATCTTGACCTCTAGAAGGCCAGCTACCATTCCTACAACATCCTGTCATTTGTCAAGAGAACTGATAAAGATATATAAGACCTGCAAACAATTCTAGAGAAAGTTGTTCAAACCAAACACATAAACAGTGCCTGACTTTGCCTTCTCCCCTCTCAGTTTACTGAACTCCGTGTTTTAAACCTTCAAGGCATACTGCCAAAGATGTAGACCTTCCTTCACAGTGTTAACTAGAATAGGCCATAGTATAATACATACTGTGGTGCCAAACTTTGTTGCCAGCATCCCACAAGGATGAAACCTGTTGTGATTCCAAACACTGTTATGGCAAATATGGCATGAATATGACTGAAGGAACATTTATTCTTCAAAGACTGAAGACATCTTTAATGTTTTTACTCATGTCAAAGTGTTGGTATGAAGTTCCTGAGGCACAAATTGCTGGAAGCTGAGGGAGAACATTCTGCAGAATATTCTCACAGCCTTTTCAATTAAGCAAGGAGAACGTCAAACCAGGCCCTGCAGGGCATTCTCCTACTATTATTCTCTACAGCCAAACAGCAGGCACACTTGTAATTCAGTGACATCTACTACCCTGAGCAAAACTGTTTCACACTGAATCACAGCTCCCAAAATATGCATTCACAGCAATGTGGAAAGACCACCAATACTATACATTTCTGTGGTCCTAAAATGGATACAGTGAGGGCATTAGCTTGCCAAAGCTGCTTCCTGAGATGAATATGATTCAGGACCAAGACATAATCTTCAGCTTCAATGAAACCAGGCTTGTGAACTGGCATGAAGAATCGTCTACAAGTGGGACAGAGTTCAATACCATGTATATTGAGAAAGAGCATGCTCCTGCATGTTTGGGACTTTGCAGCTTGCATCTTCACTGTCACACTTCAGGACTTGTGTTTTGAACTTAGTGTNTGTAAAAAAAAAAAAAAAAAAAGACAACGTCTTTATAACAAAGTCTCTATATACATACTTTGCGAAGCCAATGAAGTCTTCATGGTTGGTGTTGATGTAAGAAACCTGGATATCAATCAGCAGCAGCACCTATTAGGGGAGACAGGAGAGCAAAAAAAAAAAAATGTGTAAGGTAGAGGGGAGAGATTGAGGAAAAGGATGGGAGAAAAGAACAGAACTTTCGAGTTTTCTGCATTATTTAATATCCCTTTCATACTTGTTCAAGCCAAAAGCAACAATATTTTCTAAATCCCACCACTTCTGTTCATGTGCTTGTTTAATAAGCTAGACTACAAAAGAGCTATTCCCTCTTCCTATTTTTTTTTTCCTGACAGACCTTATTTTTTTACTATCTTGGCCCTTGTCCACTTTACAAATATCAATCATACGTGGCCAGAGAGCATTTAATAATATATAACATAGATTCTAGCTCCACATTTTGCAAGTTAAGCAAAATTCTGGCTATTTGTAGCATTCCAGCTAAGCCAGCAAGGAACCCAAACCTTAAACCTAAAATCAGGGTACCTAAACTTTCTTTAGGTACTACACAAAAAAGTGATAGGTAAGCTAGACCTGTTCCAGAAAATGTACAGTCCAGGTACCACACAGTCATTCTGGTCCACATATCTGGCTTGAGAGATAGGCTAGTCAATGAAATAACAGAATTAACGGTTTCTGTACTTATCACTTGCCAGGCCTTCAATAGCCCAGGGATAGAATTTGATTCAAACTTGAAAATCTAACTTGGCAAAGAACTCACAAAGGTATTAGAGAAAGCTCACTCCCACCCTTGAACAGCTTCTTGAACATGCATGAAACTGCACTTTCCCCACATCTTTTCCGACTTCCATTTATGAGCAGAGAGCAAGGAAGAAACCTATTGCTACCAAATGGTAGCATTTAATCTCCTCAAAGCGTACAGTTATTTCTGTACAGCTCCTCAAACACAGCATCACTCCCAAATTCTTCATGATTTCCAGAAGATTTTAAGTGCCTTACTCAGAGCAAAAGATAGTGGGGATTTGAGTCTAGCTCTTACCTCTGAAAATATCCTTGCTAATGTTTTGATTTATTAACAATAACTGCTAACAGCATAAATAATGATGTGAATATGTGACAATAACCTATTTGACCAATTCTTGGCATCTACAGAAAGTTGGTATTTTGTACTTTGCTCTGGGAAATTGCCAGGTATGCGCACACAATGAAGAATGGAATCATAAGAAAGATGACTCAATTATTCTAAGTAACTTGTATCTTCTTCCAAACTTTGAAATAACTGAGTGTGCTAACTAGAATTCCCTGCAAGTACCAGGCCAGCAAATAGAATTTTTTAAAAATTATTTTTAAGACTACATTCACAGCACAAATTAAAGGCAAAGAAGCAGGACATGCTGCACAGCTCCCTAGCTCGCACAGGGACAGAACTGGAGAGCCAGGAGTCCAGAACAACTTAGGAGCTCTGCCTAGCCCTTCTTCCCCAAATATTTCTGTTGTCATACTCTGCACTCTCCAGACAATAATTCCTGTTCCCAGGTCCAGTGGATTTTCTCACATGTAATCTAAGCTTTGAAGTTTCCTGGATACAGAGGGCTTAGCTGGGTGATGAATGTTCTAAAGAAGTTTCTCTGAAACTATTTTTTTTTAAACTTCAAGGAAAACAATGGTCAGAAAAGCTGTACATCGGTGAACCTGGAATGGTGCCGGTTAACAAACACTTCAAATTCTGAGTTTAAAATATCACAAACTAAAATTATCAACTTGATAGCAATCCCTGCCTTTCAGAATGGCAATGGGAGGAATCTTTTTCTTGCTGATTTTAGATTCCAAAGGAGAAATTATTAATTTTGAGATTTGAGATGCTGCCTTTCAAAGCACACAATAGCCCTCAGGGGTCAGTTCCGGTGGTTCTACACTACGCACCTCAGCAAGCCTGTCCACATGGCCAGAGACAGACAAGGCCAAGTTGCTCAGCTCAGCCTGCATGCTGATGCTATTGCTCAGCAACACAGAACTTAAGCAGGAATGCTTGCCAAAGCTCACACATCCACTACATGGCTTGTCACTCCCACAAGAGTCCCAGTACAATTGCTTGTGGGCCTCGCTGTAATTTGAACATGGGATTGGTATGTTAAAAAAAAAAACCCAACCTGGAAACAAAGTAGGAAAAAAGGCTGGGTATTTCTGTGTGCATTTGTTTAATCAATGATTGATTTCCCACAAACAGCTGTTGTGGCACAGCTAAGAAGATGGCACATTGTGGCACAGGAACAAGCCAACTCTACTTTAAGCCGCTAATCCTTATCTTGAAAAACCAGATTAGGATTTTCTGTAATAATTCTAGTCTCCTCTGTCAAAGCTCAGTGGCAGAAGAGCAAATTCTCTCCCCCTCTAAAATGTGCAGCCTGCTGAAAAAAAGAGAAGAAAAATCTTTCATTGCCTTACTGTACGTCATACATAAGAACTTCCCTCCTCCACACGCTTCCCCAAACCGTTAGGTCTCCTATTTATTCTCACCTGATCCTTGGTCTTCTCTTCTCTTTCACGAATATAGCTAGCAACAATTCTTTCGGTTTCCTCACACAACCTTGGATATGTTGCCAACTGAAAAGCAAAATTAATAGAAATTTACATCTGCAGGGTGGCTTCAGCAGAATGCAAACAGACGAACCTCCAGCTTTGCCCTTTGGAAGAAAGCAATTGTTATAAATGCTTAGGCTAGAAGTTAACTACACTACAAAGCAAGTCTTATTTGCTCTTAACGGTCATTTTCCACAGCCACTCAAGACACCTAAACCCTTGAATTGTTTCTGTGCTTTTGGTCCATGGAACATTGAGGAAAAGGCACTCTGGACATGTGAACCACAGTTTATCACCCTTGCGATGAGGTTTCTTTATGCCTCTGTCTTCTACTGTGCCTAATTCCAGAGTGAGGCTTTAAACAATTTCCAAGTTTCTTGTTCTTTGAAGGCTCCACCTTGTGGCAACGTCTTTACATCTCAGCAACAAAAATGTGAACAGCAAAACGGAACACTAAATTTGGCCAATAGCACTGGGAAAAAAAAATCTGCACAATTAATTCAAGTGACACATCTTCCAAACTTTGACAGAAGGTAAAAATCCTGGAAACTCCACTCAAAATACTGCAGTGAATCTGCTTCTCTATGATCTTCGTCAAAAAGATTGTCACCCTTTACTGTTTTAAGAAATAGCTTCGTTACCTGCTCATTGTTACAAAAAAATTTGCATTATTCAGAAAAATGCAAAGGATATGACAGGATATTTCTCAGCATCTTCAGCATACTTGTGCTGACATCCCAGAACCACTCCTGTACTTGCTACTACTAGGGTACCCTTAACTCTGAGACAGTGGGAAAGACAGATGGACAGAAGGCAAGACAATGAAAGTAACCAGTTAGTTTAAAAGACTACAGGAGTCTTTCCTGTGAAGGTGAAAAGTGTGAGAAAGAAAAGCTTCACATTAATATATCTCCCGTGCTTCCTTAACCACATCTTGGGGTGGGTGAAGTTTGAGGTTTCATTTTAAGAGTATACACCAACCCAAGCACACACTTCAGGAAAACCATTCCCAAATACTCATGGTAATGCTATGTTTAGTTTTGATGAACGTATTTCTTAATTTATTACACTTCAGGATCTTGAGTTAAAAGTTTAATTGATGCACACAACTTTCACATCAGGAAGTTCAATGCTCTTTCCACTTAAATGTTCAACATTTCTGTGCAGCAAGCTCATTCGTCAACACTAATGCAAGGATGTAAAAGTACAAGGGAGACAAAAATCTTTCTAGCTTTCCACTTCTAACTTTGTGAGAGCTGGAGATCAGACGTTTTGGAGTTGTGTATCAAAAAAGCACTGCAGAAGTTGCGGACCCATTACGTTGCAAAGAACTGTAGTGCCTCCCAGTAAAGTTTAAATATAGAAAGAGCATTTTTCTCACCTTAATAGATGTCTGAACACATTTGAGGCCTTTGCTCTAGAAAAGTTTCACTGTTTCTTCTTCTTCTTCTTAGCATTGGAAAAGAAAACAAAGTACAATATTTTTTTTTTTTTGCTTTTACACATCTGTGGAATTGCTGTCTATGTTCCATTTTCAGTTCCAATGGAAACATGGTTTTAAAGAGAAAACTGGGGGCAACTCTTGACTCAACAAAACTCAAGTCGTGAGGTGTACGTATATATTTGTCCTGGTTTGAGGTAAAACAGAACCAACTTTCTGTTCAGT
>RSEF01000008.1:4342130-4354713 GCA_003993805.1 Himantopus leucocephalus | reverse complement strand
TTTTTTTTTAATAAGTACAGGAATTTGGTCATAAAATTTGAAATGACAGATTCTGCCAAAAAGTAACATTACATATCAACTGTACATAAACCTTAGATACCAATATGGCCAGGTTAACAGAATTATAGAAAGAGTCTAAGTGTAGAGCCCCAGACTCAGTTTTTGAATAGGACTGCAGAAACTTCAGATCATCTTGTGGGGTAAAGTGAGGCAGGTTTGGCTTTTTTCTTACATGCATTAAGAAACTTGTTCTCAAGAATCAGCGGAAAGGGTTTTAGTTCTGTTACTTTCCACACCCCAAAAGAAAAAGAGAAAGTGAGGAGCATTTTTACTCACAGAAGAAGTTAATTTCTCCTATAGCACCTACTTATAATGAAGGAATTAGAAAAAACTATGCAAAGAAGTATCAAGTAGGATGACTTGGGCTGAAATGGAATTCAACTCTTTTTCCTTTAGAACATGTTACAATTGTAGAGCATGAGATGCCAGCAACACCTAACAATTCACGCCACCTCATATATGTGTTTTTAGCAGTTAAGTCACCGAACATACAGGAAAACAAACACATGTGTTGTAGTGCCATGGAAGAGTCAAAGGTGATGTCCCTCTGATTTTGCAACCAAAACATTTGAAGTGAAGTCATGAGGGACAGACATCTTTTGCATACAGTTGTTACAAAAACAAGGAGTAAAGCAGAGTCTTCAGCTGGCTCAAGAAAGCTGCTCTAGTTCAGGTGACCATTTTCCCTTCTGAATTCCAGATTTTTAACTAGAGAATGAATCCTGCCCCAAACTTACGCATTTTCACAATCCAGTGCTATTAAGGCTGAAAACCTTTGAAATCAGTCAGGGTAGGAATGTGACAACAGTCATATAAGAGAGAAGAGCTAGGTACATTTTACACCTCTCTTTTTCTTCCTTTAGGTGCTTTCTCTTCTAAGAGGTAACTTTTAATTGCATATGAACTTAGAAGTGGCTGCAGAGAGCTACAATTTAAAAAAGAAAAAAAAAAAATAAAAAATGGTAGACCTTTCAGGTGAAAAGGTACGCAATACTAAGTATCAAGCATCCCCAGAAACAGATCAAGTAAGGAAGCTGCATGATGCAAAGCAGCAGGTGCTAAGTGTGCCTCAACCCGAAATGTCAGCATTACCCTTTTTCCTTAGTGCTAAAACCACAATAAAGTAAGGGCTTTGATTCCACTTCCACTTGATTGAAAGTCAGATGAACAGTCATCTCTCTTCCATCATTTTACAATAGTGTTATCAAAGTCCCATCAGACAGACTTATTTTGTAGATGAGACCCAAACTGGACAGTAGCTTCAGCAGTGAAAAAGCTTTCTAGTTCAGAACTAGATAATAATGTAGCTCCAGAAATGGTCACAATTGTTCCTGGATTCCATACAGCAGGAATTTGTCCTTGTACTTGCTAACCTTAAATGTCTTCCCCATCCCAAGAATTTGCCTATCGCTGCTTTCTGAAAGCACACCAATTTTTAGTATCAGCTCCTGCAGCAGAGAGCTCTGTGGCTTAGGTGCCTGTCACATGAAGGACTACCATCTATGATTAATTTTGATCTTCCCATCTTTGAGTTCTTTTAGATAGCCAAGTTTTTATATTGGAAAAAGAAACATTCTCTATTCTCCTTTCAGGCTCCTCATCTTACAGACTTCTAACACAATCTCGTTCCCTTGCTCGAGGTCGTCTTTTTGGCAGGCTGAAGAATGTGTCTATACAATCAGAAGCAGTTTCTTACCTTTGATCATCTACGCTGCCCATCTTTGTACCTTTTCCTGTTTTGCTTTCTCTCTTTTCTAGGATTGCTAAAATTAATCTAGGGAAAACTCTGCTGAAATTGTAGAGTAAATAAAGCGTTCTGGAACATCAACCACAGAATTCTTTGGAGTTTGCATATAGAATCCTTAACCATATCCTAATCTTTAAATTTAAACCCATTAGAAAGCAAAAAAAAAAAAAAGGCAAAAGAAACCTATACAAAGTGGAAAAGCAGACAAAAGACTAGACACTCACTGCAACAGGGCTTTCGTTTTTCTGGTTGGGTCTTCTGGTCTGAAGTTTTTGTATACCTCTACTTCATGTTCTATAGAAAGCAGCTGGCTCTGGAGTTTGCTTCTGAAGGCCGGCAGGGTATCCCGAATATGATTGGTAAGTTGCTAAAAAGTAAATAAAAGTCCTTTTATACTGTCGATAAAGATGAAAGCAAGAGCACAACCACTTCCTTCAGACTGCCAAGCATATCAGCCATAAGCTAAGCTAGTTTACCAGTGTAGTCCTTTTGATCTTTGAAGCAACAGACACTGTTAAAGAACAATACAATATCCCTTTTGCATACACATTGTAAGTAGGCTTGAAAAATTCCTTCATCCTCTCACTCACTAAGCCCTGTTACTACATACTTGTTTAGTTACACTCAAAAGAGTTACACACATTACATGTGCAATTTGAAATGACCTCTCATCACTCAGCACTGATGCCACCACTCCCATTTTGCTGGTTTTCCTAAGGGTGTTTTCCAATTCCCTATACACTTGTTCAGCATGATGACTCCTTTACTTTACAGCCACAAGACAATGAGGGACAAGGAAGAGATTCTGAGCATCCACAGCCCATTGAGAACAGAGATGGAGGGAAGTGTAGGCATACAGAGTACCTACTTGGCATTCTCCTACCATTGGGAAAAATCACCTCCATGTGATTTCTGCTCCCTTGTACAAAGTATACTAGGGAAGAGATTTTGCCCTCCTATTAATGATTATAGAACTTTACCTTTTTTAAACATTTGAATTTTGGCTGAAAAAGATTCTACCACTCGAGACTATCGGTTTTCATTTCTGAAAATATACCTGAAAGTACTGGAAGATAAATTGAAGGAGAGTATAAAAAAGCTTACCAGATCTGTGTTTAACTTACCTCACTTTTGCATATAAATGTTGCAATGTGTTTGGACAGCACTACTGATGTCTTACCTGTGCCATAAATTTCTCATGCATTGTACCTGTTCCTTGATTAAAGCCAAAGTGGACTTCTTGCACTATGCTGCAAACCCTCTTCCCAACCCCAATCAGACAAGCTATAAATTAAGAATGTCATATACCAAAATATGTGAACTCAAAATAAGTTGTTAAGCACACCGACAGGCACAAAATCAAAAGCTGCCGTTTCCCTGGAGCACCACCTTGTGGATGCAGAGAAATTGAAACACTACCTGAAACTACAAACACTAATACATCCCTAATATCTTTCGGACAAAACTGAAATAGATCTTCCCATATATAATATCGTACCCACAGTAATAGGAACAGAAGACCAACAGTTCATACTGAAATAGGTACATCTACAAAACAGCTCACAAAAAAGTTAACAGTCCATAAAGTAATGCAAGTCAGGACAGATAAGACAGTCCAAAGGTATATGCAGCTCATGCTTCAGTCTCAAAACTAAGACATGTGGATTAAACTTTCAAGACATAAAAAGAGGAAAAACATCCTAAACACACTCAAAATTTTAGGATACAAGCAAGTTCTTGCATCCTGCTGAAGACTTTGATTCTGAGGCTCAAATAAATGGCACTAGCGGGTTTTTTTGAGCAAGTCTAGAGCATGCCATAACCTGGCTGTCAAGTTACAGCTGCAAAGTCACTATAGGAAGAAATTAAGCAGGCCAGCCACTTCGTTTCCTACTTTAATCAATAACTTTTCTGCTGTTTCCAGCTGCTGTTTAGAACGGACAAACCTAGGCTAACCTGGTCTTTGTCTATTCCAGACCAAAGGCTGCAATTTGACAGTGAACTGAAAAAAACACTATCAAGTTTGACTTGTAGGAATGCCAAGAACACTGGTCAGCTGATAAACTAAGTTTTTGAAGAATAAACAAATCATAGCATCGCCAGTAATTTCAGAGAGGCAGGCATGACTTGATCTTGTCCTCTTCAAACTTGCTGAGATGCACCATCATTAGGGTCACATGCTATTCAAGCTAAGGAGTGGTGCTATGAAAAGAGTAATATCCAAAGACACAAAATGGTAGAGAGAATTATATACTCCTCCAAGTCTCCTGTAGGCAGTGTCTTCATTAGGACAGTAAGCTACGGGTTTCTCCTCCAGGTAACTGGGAAATAGACCTCTATTTCCTGCTGAAGGAAGCTGTGATCTGACATGGTTTGGCATGGACTTGGAGAAATAAACCAAAGGTTTGGGCAAAAATAAAGATAGTGTGAACGAAGTGTTCTGATTACTGTATTTGTCATTTATATCATTAGTATACAGTACACTGTTTCTATTAAAAACTGTAATAAAGTGTAGATTTTGAGGTAAAGCACAGACATACAGTGAAACCTCAGGATACATTATTTCTAAAAATGTCTTTTTTTTTTCCTAATTTCTAAATTTGAATTCTAAAAATCCTGTTAAACTAGAAGAAATGTGATAATTAAGGAACAGGAAGTTATGCTTCCAGGAAGGGAGACAAATCTTATTTTTTATGCCCATATTCAGTATTCAAGAGAACAGGGGAGTGCAGAACTGTCAGTAAAAGTCAGAAGCTACATTTCACAGTAAGTCGTTGTATGCTACATGTAATATACAGCTTCATTTATTACATTGTGAAAATTAAAAGGGTTAAAAGCAGGAAAGAGTAAGTGAGGTTCACTGACCAATGCTCATTTTAATAAAAATTTTATATTGGTCCTATCATTATAAAAGCCGCCTTCCACAACGAAGGCTTCAGATTTTACCTGGTTTAGAACTTTTTGGAGATAGGGTGTTCCCATGCGGTCTGCCATGTGTCTATATGCTGGGTGCGAAAGGAAGAATTTCCTTTCTGCTAGAAGAGCTGCCTTTATGTCCTTCTTCCCATCAATGTCTTTCTGGCTTCTGTTTACAACACCAATATAACCTAAAATAACACAAAACCAACGGGTAAGTCAATGCAGCTATTGCCCAAACTACTGAATTCGTATTAAATAGAAGTAGACTGCCTCAGTTCAAATAAAACTTTCCAATTTAGGCATTTCAAATATTGTTTACAAGTACTGTAATGACCTTAACAGTGTCTAAATTGTTCATCCTGTTTATGTATAACAGATATACTTCCTGTTAAATCACCAATTCAAACACAGAAATATCTGAAACTTTGGTGTACCCCAAAGAAACTACTTCAAAAATAAACAAATTTAAGAAAATCAACACACACACACAGAGGTCTACATAGATAAATGATATATTAGCAAAACACAGGAAAAAATTCTTCTCTTTTGCTGGACCAACATGCTCCATAGGAGGCGATGGTGGTCTCATCAATAAATTATAACAAGATCAAAATTCTTGATGTTGTTAACAGCATGAGCAGCTGTGGCAGTAGCTGCCAGAACAATCACATGGAAGATTTCTGGAAGGGGTCAAAACCTGGTTTACAGTGAGATTACAAAAGCTCTGGTGCTTGCTTCTGTCATGCAAATCAAAAAAGATTGCTTTGTTACAAGAGGCAGCAACTTGGCACAGAAGAGAAAATTGGCTAACTACTCATGCTGACATTTCTTGCTTCCACTGGAATATGCAATGTATTTTCCAGGTCCAGAAAAAAAATATTTTACTTGCAGGATATTTTTAGCACAGCCGCCTTTTATGTTTGCTGAATAGATAACGATAAAAGCTAGGAACTCAGCAAGTCCAGCATAACCTTTGATTCACCTCCAGGACTCCCAAACACCACCCTCATCCAAACCACCATCTGGATTGCAAAGAATGTAGGCAACTGAACATTCTCACCTCTACGAAGAGGAAGTAGTTTGTTTTCTAGAATTTCTCTTGCATCTGTTCCTTCATCCATCAGATCCAATTTTGTGATCACACCAATGGTCCTAAGGCCTTACCAGGGTGGAGAGAGGAAGAAAAAGATAGCAAAGAATCATTTAAATTCAGGAATAACAATTAAATCTTACAATCATATAATAACAGATATGTGACATTCTCAAAGCTTGTATCACATATTACCAGCTACAACTGCAAGTTATGGTATGTCTGGAAAAGAAGGGATCATCATTGCCAGTGCTGAAATGCGTTCCCCAAATCTCTTTAACAAGGTTCAGCATTCCTATGACACGACTGTAATAAGTTTATGATGCAAGTATCCAGAAATCCCATCGGCACCACGGTCCATTCTGCTAGGTACTACAAAATTTCTAGATAGGCACTGCCCCGCTTGCTTTTAAAGAGATAGTGACAACATTTTAAAAATACATTTACAGCATGATTACCTGAATGATACTGAGCTAACAAACAGTTATAGTGATGTAGAAGCCTATGGGAGAATGTATATGTACACATCTATATTATAAATTATATTTCACACAAGAGTTGGTCAATTACTTCCAATTATGTTATTACACTTGAGAACAAAAAGTGGTTATGTTCAATCATGCTTACCTTGAGGGTCCACTTCCTTCGCTAACTTCAGTGCATCTGAGTTGGCCAGATCAGTGTTAGCTGGAGTCACAGCCAGTATCAGACAGTTTTCTCGAGCAATGAACTGCATTATCATGTCTCTGATCTGTTGCTCAATATCTGGAGGCTGATCCCCTACTGGCACTTTAGTGATTCCCGGCAAATCAATAAGCGTCAGGCTTAATACTATATGGAAAACACAGGATCATAAAACTGGTTAGCACACCAGACGTCTAAAAAGGTCTACACATCTACGGCTGCAGGCAAATTTAATCACATAAACCCCCACATAATTACCTTTATAGGTACATAAATATTGCCAACGGTTCAAACAAAATGCCTGACAATCTGAAAAGTACAATTGTTTCCCTGTTGGTGTTTCATTTCTGGACTTATTAGTACTATTTAATATTTTAAACATTGCAACTGGCATAGGACAATGATACTTATACTGAAAATCCTTGAAGGCTCTTAGACAAATGAACATGGCTTTCTGAGCTTTTTCCACCAACGGGAGTACCGACAAAAGACCATTCCCATTGCATCTTTGAAATCAACCCAAACCAGCCTTTTTTTGCCCCCCCCCCTTTTTTTTTTTTAAATACAGTCCTTCTCTTACCATTCTTTCAACAGTGTCTCCAATTAAGAAATTTCCAAAAAGTCAATAGCTAACCTAACTTATACAGCAAAACTGTTGTTAACAGGTTTGGGGGCATGTTGTTTTTCAGTTTGTTTTGGTTTTTTTTTTTTGTTGTGGGATTTTGTTGAGTNAAAAGATACATGAAAAATTTTATCCATTAAGAAAACCTGTTTTGCTCTGGCATCATTTTCCCAGTACAGGCCATGATGCCAACTAGAAGCATCCCAGCTTGTTCAGCCAGTACTGGGGTAACAGAGTATCTTTTAGACAAATGAGAAAAATGCAATTCCTAGAAAGAAAATGCCAGAAGTATACTTGAGGTGTGGCTAATAGAGACAACAGAGCTGAACTAAAAGACTGATCCTAATAAAGCAAAGTAAGAGCATTAGGTAGGAAATTTTCACTTTCTCCTGGAGTCAGCATGTTGAGGCAGGGCATTTAGTTCAGCTCCTCTCCAGTTGGCTATGCCACATCTGTATAGCAGAGAAGGGCCCAGGGGCATATGTTTAGAGCCAAGGCTGCTCATGGTATATCAAAGGGATGTTCAGTATCTCTTTAATTACCTCTCCTCTTATTTTAATCTTTCTGTCCTTTGATTCGCAATGAAGACATCAGATGAGGTGGTTAGAAAAATAAAGTGCTTCAGCCAAACATACCACTTTTCTCCTATATCCAAGACAGATTCAATGCAAAACATTTTCTTTAGACTGCCTTCATTAAATTGGGCAGATGGCAACCAGAGAACTAACTTTGATCTATACTGGAGGTCTACAATCTACTACAGAAAGCAGCTTCAAACACCATTATTGTCTAAATATATTTTTAGTGACAGCAAACAATAAACATCCAATAGGGCAGGGAGACATAATGACTTTCTACATCACTGATCAGGGAATCCATCTGGAGGGTGACAAAAAGAAGTTTTGCCACTAAGTCTCCCATCTCCTATTACTTGTCTTTTATAGTGAGCTACTAACTAATGGTATATGTACTGGGGGAGAGATTGGATTCATCCTGATGCAGAGTGAGAACATTTTTAAATCATGAGAATATTACATGGGACAGAGAGTGTGTGTTCTGCCCAGTGTTCTCCACTGTAGAGTGGTTTCATAACACAGGAGAAGTTGAGGATTCTTCCAGATATATATCCACTTTTGGTTCAACTTAATCTCAGAAGTTTTTTCATCCCAGAAGACTTCTGATCGAGCAATGAGAACACATACAAAAGGAGACAGCTAGAGAGACAGAGCTAAAAAATACATTACATGACAGAAATATAAAGTAGAACGATTTTACCTACCATGTGGAGAGTATATTCTTAAATTAATAGGAATTGAAGAAATGCCTTTGTTCACTCCTGTTATTCTATCTGTTTCTACTTCAATTTCCTGACGAACTTCATCAAAATCAGTAAATTTCCTCCCTTTGCAGTGTAGAAATTCAGCATACTCTGTGAAAAATAGCAATAGCAACTCTGTATGTCACAGGCTTATAGACTTGGACACCCACTTTCAAGCCCCTAGTATTCTTCCGATGTGTATGCACAAAAGGATGTCATCGTGGATATCAGGAAAGCATTATATATGAGCACATGCTACAGATGAAAACCAGCTTACAACAAGAAAGGGTTAGTTAAAAAGTCAAGCTGACTGGCTATGATTTACTGCTTTTATCTTTAGCATGTCATCTTCTGGAACAACCTGAAAGATTCAGATAGATACTGTTTACATTAATAGAATAAGGAACAGATTGTGAATCAGATTCTGAGTTTTCATCTGATTACATTTGCCTGTAATACATCACTAAATTGAAGAAAAGTAATTCAAGTTCTGAATCATGACAGATTATTAGCATTTGTTTTCAAAATCTAACAGCCCATGTTACACACATTTTAAGAAAGGAGTTCTGTACATTTTTACAGGTTCATCATGAAAATAAGATCACTTAAAAACACTGTGATGTTTTTAAATACAACTGCTTATTTCCTAAAGATTTCTTGTAGTCTAAATCCAAGCCATGCTTCAGAAGTTTGTAAATTCTTTTCTAGATATAGCTGTGATTTTGCTGAAGTGGGAGAACACAATGAATTCCTGTCTTCAATATCATACAACTTTCCCTCTTACATTAAAAAGGCATCAACCAGGTATCAGAGATAAATACAGTCTAATTTGTTAGGCTCAAACCTGACACTACGTCCCTGTTTCAACTCTTGAATCCAAATACTGATAGTAGTTATTGTACCCTTCTGAATTTCCTGCCCTAGAGGTGCATAAACAAAACCACATCTCAGGATTTTAAAACTGGAGTTTCTTCCTTCAAATAGGGCAAAACAGAACACAAAAGTTCATCTCACATAGCAAGGCCGTAATCAGAAATAATGACATAAATGGTAATCACAGATATAAAATCATATCCTATCCGCACAAGGTCTAAGCAGTAGGACTGAAGAAAGGCTGGACAGAGTTGTGTATACTCATTTCATCCCACAATCAAGGCCTGATCTCAAAATTCCATTGAGGCGTTTCTTCCCTAGAAAACATTTATTGGTAAAGAGCCCTCCAACATCAGGGCAAAGAGCTTGCTTGGTACTCAAAGAACAGCAGTTCAGGAGACCTGATCTGAGAATATAGATTAATAGAGGGCCTTATGTATCAGTACTAAAGTCTGTTTCTGAAAAGTCACTTTATTACTATTGTTGACAGAGCTGTTTTTTAAAAAAAAAAGTCAAAACCACACATGAAATCATAACAACAGTTAAAGCAAACTAAAGCCAAAAAAAGAGAGAGAGGAGGGGAAAACAACAAACACCAACCTTTCTGTCTACAATACCATAATCCCTCCAGATTCAAAGCGCAAGGGACAGGGAAACCCACCCTTGTTAGGACAAAAATAACACATCTCTTATTTTAAAAATAAGGGAGCACCTAACAAAAACCTCCGTCTTACTTTTGACAACTTAAGAATTCCAGAATATCTTATATTCCTTTTTAGCTCTAGCAGCAAAATTACAATGAAAGGGGGTTTTGTATGCTTCGTTGTCAACTGTTTATTAAAAAAAAACCCAAGGAATATTCAAATATTTCAAAGTGAAAGATGGTGCACAAAAAATATCTCAGCTGCTCCAGCACATTTGAGAATTCACGTTTGTAAAATTTGTCATCTCAAAGGTAGAAAATAGCTACCTACTGAAAAAAAGAGCTGAAAAGTGGTTCTTATTTTGTCCTAGTTGTTCATGCACTGCTCCTGGCATAAAATAAAAATGTATTCTTCTTAGTTACATTTTTTTAAGTGGTTCATCAGATTTTCTCAGAAAAATATTTCAAAATTCAATAATTAATACTCAGTGCCTAGTTGTAATCTGTTGACTGACTCACATGATAGTCAAGGAACCTTTTCTCTTTGTTCCACCTAACACTCAGTAACAGAAAGATTCCCTATCTGAAAAGGTTTCAAGGTAATTCAAATTAAAATGTTTACTGCTTTTTAGCTGTGTTAATATCTATCAATAGCTCACTCCTCCCAGTGACATCTGTGGTCCCACTAGTTCTGAAGGAATAGACTTTACAACAGTTCATAACCTGTGGTGCCACACAGCCTACAGAATAAAAATTCAAATGAACAAGCAGCGCTTTGTTTTGCTCCTTTCAGCCCCTTCCCTGTCCTTGGCAATGATGCCTTTAGTGAGACTGGATAAGTACATACTTTAACACAACCTTCAGTTTTCAGCTTTCATACACAGAAGAATACTAGAAGAACATTTTATTTACATTTTTGTGCGAATGGACATGGAGCCAGACAAGAAAACGTGATCCTGCCTGATGTCTAGTTCTCAGACATGTATTTTCTGTATAAAACTGAAGTTACATTAAGAGAAAGAACAATTAGATACAAAATTAAAACATTGTCTTTGTATGTAGAACACTTTTTTTCCCCAGACTCATTCGAAGCACCTTATATAATAGAGAATAAAAATCTGCCATAGCACAGTCCTCTCTAGTGCATCCAACCATAAGTATCATGGTAAGTGATTATCTCTCTCTTCAATTTTGATTAAATTAGACAAATCATACAAACAAGTGTTACACAATAACATTTTTGAAAATGCTCATTTTTCCTGTGAGTTATTTCTCCCTATGCTTTTATGATTTCATCTAGCACAATGTTATATTGTTATTAACAATAAATAGCCATTGTTGTTTTCAAACTATTTAAGTTACACACACACTTGAGATCTTTCAGAAATCTGTCTCTAAGCTAAAGCGAGCCGAGTCAGGTACACCATGTGATGAGACATGGAACAGCCCTTAAAAATACATAAGATAATCTCAAAACCCTGACTGAACCCAAGATGAGACACCTACCACACCTTTATTTACAAGCCTGCTACCCTGTAATAAAAAAAATAAATTAGACTGATACGATGGGGTTTTTTCCCCTTGACAAATTTGTGTTGGTTGCTATTCATCTCACGTACCTTTCAGATTGTTAGTTAAAAACTAATTGCAGATTTCTTTTTCCTAAAAGTGAACTTTGATTTTTCTGTCACTTTTCTTTATTATCTTTTTGAAGATGGGCAAATATAGAGCCATTTTCCAGTCTTTCAATGAAGTGATTCCATCTTTCCATTTGTCACCGAGCATCAACTCGGGATCAAGGAAACAAAACCTTCCAGGCAAAACCACTTGTGAAACCAAGTATTCGTGGGTATGATTCATTAGTCCCAACATGAGCTGAAGCCTGTACCCCATAGGGCACTGATGGGAGAACTGGCTGAGCCCTCAAACCCGTGCTGCCAGACCTCAGCAGTCACTGCTGATCAGCTTAGGTTACTCCAGGCACTGTTACCAGTACACACACACAGACAGCCACAAGGAAGATCTGCAGTCTCTGCAACCTTACACTAACAGCTTAAATTCAGGTTTCAGACCAGCAGCACTATCCCTCTTCCAGCACATCAGCCTTATTTGGGTGATAAGTCTTCCCCTGTCTCAGCAAAGGGGTCACCAGTCACTACAACCNATGTTTTAGCTTTTGGGGTACGCACCTCCCAAATCTTTACTGGTGTCTACAACATCCCTGCTCATCATCTGAATGAGTGGTTGTCAGAGGGTGGGATCCAGAAAATGTGAGCCACTGCCTTCCTTTCCTCTCTGCAGAGTGCCCGGTCCCTCCCCTACTACTGGCACTGTGGCAACTTTTCTAGTTTTTGTCCTTGAAGACCCTACAAAAGCTTTCTTGTTGAAGTCTGGAAGATCATTTGTGTTAGCTGAAATAACCAATCTAAATTATTTTTATAATTTTTCCATTTTCTGTAAGAGGATTTTTTTGCCACCAGATGGCAATAAAAGATGGGTATGCTTGAGGAGTAGTCTCACAACAAAAGATACTTGCATTAAAGCTCAGCAACTTCAATAGAATCATAGAATTGTTGAGGTTGAGAGGGACCCTTAAGATCATCTAGTCCAACCATTAACCTAACCTG
>RSEF01000008.1:4319811-4342030 GCA_003993805.1 Himantopus leucocephalus | reverse complement strand
GCCTTCTTGGCCACCTGGGCACACTGCTGGCTCATATTCAGAATTCAATAGAAGAAAGCATCTGCAAGACTTCAGAAAAAAAAAAAATCAGAATGTCTTTTGAACCTATGGTGACTTACTTTCCACTTAGCATTCTAATTAACAGAACTGAAATAAATGTGGTATTGTATATATGGCTCATTCACCTAAAAATGTCCACCTCAATAATGATTTTCAAAATCTGTTGATCTGCCACTTTTTTAGCAAAGAAACTAAATAACTGACGATGAAGAAAATCTGAAATTCCTCCAAAAACATTTATTACAATGAGGAAAACAACCCTCCTAGAGCCAAGAGATTTCATCATGTAAATAACAAATAACAGTATTTATATAGCAGGCAATGTACTTAACAAACATAAGATGTAGAATAAATGCTTCACCCAAAACCTGGGTGTATTTTTATGTTGCCACTGAGGTTTAAAAAGCATACTAGCCAGTCTCAGGAAATCTGGGTAATTATTTCACTTCCACAGGCAGACGAAAGCACAGCAAGAGGAAGAACAGATTGACTAAGGTTGCCTAAGGATGACCAGAGGGCTGGAGCACCTCTCCTATGAAGACAGGCCGAGACAGTTGGGGTTGTTCAGCCTGGAGAAGAGAAGGCTCCAGGGAGACCTTATTGCAGCCTTCCAGTACCTAAAGGGGGCCTACAGGAGAGCTGGGGAAGGACTTCTTACAAGGGCATGTAGTGATAGGACGAGGGGGAATGGCTTCAAACTGGAAGAGGGCAGATTTAGAATAGATATTAGGAAGATATTTTTCACTTCGAGGGTGGTGAGGCACTGGAACAGGTTTCCCAGGGAAGTTGCGGATGCCTCATCCCTGAAAGTGTTCAAGGCCAGGCTGGATGGCGCTTTGAACAACCTGGTCTAGTGGGAAGTGTCCCTGCCCATGACAGGGGGGTTGGAACTAGATGATCTTCAAGGTCCCTTCCAACCTAAACTCTATGGCTCTATATAAATTAAAGCATACCAACTCAAAGGAAGCCCACCAGCTCACTAGCCCTCCTTTAAGAAATCATGGTAACACATGACAAATCACTACAGGTTAGCATGCTTACTGGCAAAACTTGCAGAGAGAAGATTAAGAGTTGAAATGGAACTAATGTACCTTACGCAGAATTCAGTTATCTTGCTCCAAGACTACTGAACACTAATGCAGCCTTAAAATTCTTGTCCCAGGTCATGCATGCTGTGTGCCAATATTACATCCTAAAGACACACAGGGAAAAATCCTGCTAAGAGCATAACTACAGGAATATGTAATACATTCCTCCTCCTGAAAAGGAATCATGAGTAAGATAGTGAGAGACCAGCACTCTATGCTCGTTGGTAACTGCTGAAATATCACAACAGTTTAGCATTTAAAATGAATGCTATTTGGTGAGAACAGATGAGCTTCCTGTATCCTTTGCAGAAACAGTCAAATACCAAAAGAACCAGCATGTCTTTTGCCTGATTTGGACACCTGACTCTCACAAAATAAACTGCCCTCAGCTTCTGACCCAGGAAAAGAGTAGGTGTAATTCCCCCCATGTATATCCTCTGAATGGCAAAGCTAATTTATCACAGCTTTCTTGCCTGCCTTGTAAAGTCTGAAGTTCACCATCAGACGTCCTCCCAGCTAACAGCACTCTGTTCACACGTGTGCCCTCTAAAAACTCACTTAATTGTATCTTCCCAGGTGGGACTACTTTATCCAAAACCATTCTCTTCTCTCAGCTCCTTCAGAGACTAGCAGCAATGAAGGGACAAGAGTCTCGTTTCACCTGACACCAGACATTCCCAATGCTGTGGAATTGCTCAGGGTGCAATGCAGTGACCAGAGAGTATCAAGCTGCACCTGCATTGCTTTGCATGCTTGATGTCAGATGGAAACTTTTTTTTCATTGCGACTTCTGGGTGGGAAACAAAGCTGCTTTACCAGAATTCAGGTCTGTTTAGTACAGAACAAAATCTGCATGCTTATTTGGTTCAATTCTCTCTTCCAGCAAGACATCATATATGCCATTTTTCTTCAGTAGAAGAGGGACAACTGAACCAAAAACATGAGATGAAGAATAAGAAAGAAAAATTGTGACCCTAACTACAGGACCGCCAATTAACTGCTTTGGGACAAGTAATGAGTATTAGCCTCTAATTGCAAGAAGAAAGTCACCTCAAAGCCTCAAAACATTTACAAGATGGAGACTGTTCTTCCCCCTCTCTGCTCTAGCCAGTGCAGTAATTTACTGGATACAGGCCACATTTATAATTTCATTTGGGACAGCTAGGCAGTCCCAAAAGAGAATGAAAGTAGGATAGTCAAGAACAAGTCAGAGTCCTTTAGAGTGCTACAAATTATTTTTAACATCCATATTTTGACTTATTCTATGCTACTAGGTATTTCTCACATTATCAAATTCGGAGGAAAATAGTCACAACTACTAAAGACTGTCTTGTCAGTCGCAGAATTTAATTAAAACCTTTGTCTTTGCCTCCAAGATTTCAGCAAAATGCAGTATTTGCAGGGATGTGGAAGTGCCAATGGTGTAAAGCCATTTAGGAATTGTACTGTTCCCACCAAAAAACATTAGTGGTTAAAGGAGGTCAACAGGTCACTACAAAATAGCTTTGTACTAATTACACAGAATTTCTTAAAAGAGGGGAAGTAAACAAAATTCTAAAAAAAATACTCCACATCTCATGAGATAAATTTCTTCACATTTAATTGTTTCACACTATCCCTTGCATATTTGCATTTTTAAAGCACATAAAGAGACCAGCTCTTTACCCAGATTTGTCAGATTTTCAGATGTTGGAGGGCCTCTGATAACTCCTCACAACCAAATCCTGCTGCACCCTTCCATGGCACGTCCAACCCATTTAATCAAAGTTTCCTCCTACTTGGGTGTGCACAAATGCCTCAGCTGCCATTCCCTTAGTGCAACGTCTCAAAGTTAAATGAAGGTTTAACCTCTCCCGTCAATCAAATTCACATTCCAAAAAGATTCTCAGTCAGTTCCAAAATGTTGCTAAAATATCTTGCAGTCATCTCTGTATGCCTATATGTATAGAAAGTGCCCCCTCCCTCCCAAGGAATACTATAAGTTCAATAATAGTTACTTTTAAAAGAGTCAAGAAAGATCCTAGGACTAGAGATCAGTTAAGCTTGCTACAGCAGCAAGAATCTGATATAGTCCTCTAATTAGTTTCTATAACATTTTAGATAATTATGGACTTGATAAAAATCAGTCCAGCATCTGCTTCCTGTAAAAGAACACTGTGCTTCTCTAAGCAGTTTTCTTTATTTTCCCTTTTTAAAATTAGTTCAGAAAGATAAAGGTGGTTTAAAAGATAAAGTTATTTGGAATTTCACCACCAAAAACAACAACTACGGAACAAAGTTTAAAGAAAGTAACAAAATAATTAAAGCTTGCATTTTCAAAGGTCTTGGCATCTAATCCCAAACAAGAAATACACAGCATTTCCCACTGGGAGAAATATGTTTTGACATCCAGGAAACACAAAATTAGGCTGAAGCTCAGTTCTCCAGAATTTCTAAAGTTTTTGTTGTGTTATTTAAGTTATAACGAAGAACCACTTTTCAGCAGAGAAGGTACCTATACAAAAACCTAGAGGCCTACCTAAAGCTAGTAATACTATGTGAACATATTAATTGGGAAAACACCAGAAAGAGAGAGAAGCCCTTTCATTGCCCCTTTAACCAAGGGACAATGATGATTTTACAAAACAGGGCAATACAGACCAGCCGGGGTAAGCTTTGGATGGACATCTAGGAATAAATATTTAACTACTCGAGGTTAGAGTGTAAGAGTTTACTTACTAATTCATACGTCCCCGCAGTTTAGTCATTTTGTTAGGAATGCCAGCACAGAGCTTGATTCTTTTCTTTCTTCTGCTCTTACATGGTGCTGGGAAAGTTAGATGAAAATTCTCCATAGCTAGGCCTTATTCATGCATTTCTGCATGGTCTGTCAGAGATCTGAAGCCAAATATGCAGAAATGGCAAGTGTTCATATCTCCAAATAAACCAAAATTGATCTTTTATTATATATATAAAGCACTATAAGCATATCATACACTTGAAAATCCTAAAGTTTCTAAGCTGAGCATACAGAAATAGTGGATTCCACAGTTCTTCCTTTCTCTTCCACAGTATAAACACTACAGAAAATTTCATAGAGGCATTGAAAAATATGACTGTGCTGTACAAGCAGTAATTCAGAAAAAAACCTGCAGCCTAGGCAGACTGAAGTCTACCTTCCTGCTGAACAACAGAAAAACCTTTTAGGAAAAAAACACACACAAAAACTTAGTTACACCTCACACACAGGGATGCACTAAAGTTCTACAAGCAGCTTCAATGTTGTTTCTTCCCCCGTGTCATCATGTTTCATAATTTAAGGAGCACTTTTTATTTTTAAATGCTGTTTTGGATATTATTTCACTTCTTTTTTCTATTTTAAGTGGAAGTCAATAGTAAACCAGTGATTTTGTTGCTTACATTGGCTTAGAAGCAGCAACAACAACAATTGAATGATGGAAAATCGTAGCTGCTCTTACATATGCTAGGGAACTGAGCTACACAACAGCAGATTAAGTGCCCCTTGGAAGAGTACCAAGTGGTGAATTCTGATGAACAGTCTCAATACATCATATAGCTCAGTTTATACACATACTTTATTTTTATTTTTTACCAGACAAATACACAGAAGCCTTGTTCTCCCCCAGTCTAGCTTCTGCTCTACTTAGTGCAGTGAGCCCAACCAAAAAAGACAAGTCACGAAAACAAGCTGTGTGGAATCAAATCTGTGTGCATTGGAGCAAGAGTTAAAGGTAGAAGTAAAGCAATTTTGGTGTGTTAACTAATACAAATGTAAAGCTCATCAAGTAATGAATAAATCAATGCTAATTTCTAAAACACTTTGTATGTAATAATGTTTCTCCACTGCTTCAAGTTTGATCTTGGATTAAATGTACTACGTGCTGTAGGATTTAGATTTTACTGTTTTCCCAGATTGGATACTGAGATTAGACGGTCCTGAGCATGCAGTTTTGAAGAAGCGGCCTTTGTTCCAGACAGTCTGGTTGCAACTTTCTTTACACTGCTAAGTTTTCCGAGAATTTTTTTCCTCCTGCTAAAGTGCATCAGCACTTTGTCCAGGCATTGAACCAAAAAGAGAAAGAGGTTACCTGTTTTGGCAGTGATGAGTTGCAGGACCAATGGTCGTCTTGTTACAATTCCAGAACCTCGTGGAAGAAAATCCCTAGAAACATTAAAAAAGCAGTTACTACCCTGAAAGCACTGTCCAGTTACATAAGATATTGGACTAATTTGGAACCTCCTCGATACCTTCAGCTGCAATGAAAATGGAAAGTTGATGGGGATGGATTTACAAACACTACTATAAAGTAGGGTTGCTAATTTTGGTTCAAGATAGCAGAAAGTCATTAGACAAATATGTATTAAAACTAAATTACTGCCTTGAGGCCTTATCAAGTCTCTTTCTTTATGACCAACACACATAACATCTCAAAATTCACCTTCCACAGCAAGAGTACCTGAAGTCATGCCCACATTTATTGGGCTCTCTAAAATAAATGTGTCCTGACCGTATGTTTGTTTTCAAGAGGATATGGACATATCATCATCTTTGGTCGCCAGCCAGTTGAATATGGGCCAGCAGTGTGCCCAGGTGGCCAAGAAGGCCAACAGCATCTTGGCTTGTATCAGGCACATTGTGGTGAGCAGGACTAGGATAGTGATTGTCTCCCTGTACTAGGCACTGGTAAGGCCCCACCTCAAGTACTGTGTTCAGTTTTGGGCCTTTCACTACAAGAAAGACACTGAGATTCTGGAGCGTGTCCAGAGAAGGGCAATGAAGCTGGTGAGGAGTCTAGATAGCAAGTCTTATGAGGAGCCGCTAAGGGAACTAGGGTTGTTTATTCTGAAGAAAAGGAGGCTGAGGGGAGACCTTATCGCTCTCTACAACTACCTGAAAGGAGGTTGTAGCAAGGTCAGTCTATTCTGAGGGTACATCTATGAAAAATAAAACACACATATTTCATCAAACTTCAGCATATTATTTGTGCACATCTGAGGATATTAGGTCTGATGAGTCCCAGGTCAAGACAGGCTCAGGAACGCAACAACAGTGAACCTCTTTCTTCAAGCGCCAACAAGGTAACAAAGCTTTGGGCGGCCTGCAGAAAAGAAATATGGCAACTCTACTTGTGACACAAGCTCTGAAGATTTCCTTCCCAACCTAACATCTAGACATAAAAAAAAAAAACAATCTCATAAGCAAGCAGTTGTAAGGCTCTGAGCAACAATACTGGCTGTCAGCTGTGCCCCACACCACTTTAGAATTTTGAATGAAACAATGTTAATCTGTAGATAAAGTAAAAATCTCACTTTCTCAGTACCTGTCAATGTGTGCTTACAGTGCAATTACTGGGCAAACTAAAGCTAAAGCACACCATAAAAGGACAGGCTGTTCAAACACAAGCTAGCTCATTAACTTCTATACTCAAATACAGATCTGCAGGCAAAAGTACGATTACTAAGGAATTCAAGTAGTCTCTAAAACAAAGATCTGAAAAGCCAGAAGGATCGTGAGGCCTCGCTTTCACGGTCTGTATTCGTNNTTCCGTCCTCCCTGAGCTCGCCTTAGGACACCTGCGTTACGCTTTGACAGGTGTACCGCCCCAGTCAAACTCCCCACCTGCCGCTGTCCCCGGAGCGGGTCGACAAACGATCAGGCAAAAACATCATGCCTAGTGATTTATATCTCCTGCAATGTTTTACAACACTTGAGACAGCAACAGGATACAAGAACTAGCTTAGCAAGATGCTAAAGGCCTTCAAAAGGTCTATCACAATTTCAATACCTACCAATGAAGAGAAACCTGCGTCTTGGTGAAGTGACATCTACTGATATTTCCTCATGGGGAAGAGGAGAAAATTTTAATAGAAACATATTCATTTCTCTGTACGCACTGAAATGACAGTAGCCCAGGATGTAGAAAATGCCTATTGAGATGAGAGTTTCGTACTTTGCTTTTCAAGCATTTCAGATCTTATTTAAAATATATATATCCTTTTTCCATCAAGAAGCTAAAAGAAATTGCCATTCAGAACAAACTGATCACACAAAACAAACTAGGGTCCTCTACAGCACCACATGAGGTAGTAAAATCCTTCTTCAGGGAGTCAAAGGCTGAAAAGACTTATTGATTTTCTGCTTTAGAATAAGCACATCCAGAGATAAAGAACACTGCATTAATGCAACTCCTAGTTATACAACATTGACCTTCCCTCAACAGCAAAATTAGAAAGAAATGAACACCACCAATTTTCCTTCAGAATGTTCTCTTAACACGTCCAAAATAGATGGTATTCGATAACCCTCTCTAATTGAACTATTGTCAAAAAGCCTATTGTACGTTCTAGCAAGCACCAGCAGAGAGACGTTCCTGCTTGGTGAGAAGGTGAGCTGTGTTGATCACATAACCAGCTAAACAGTGTGCAGCAGAAGGACATAAGGCTTCTGCTTCAGATGTACAGTTTGAAGTGGAAAAAATTACAAAGAATGAGAATAAAAAGGAGTTCATGGGGAGAGTTCAGGAGAAAACTCCCCCCTCCCCCCCAGCCCTTAACTGCTGAATGTGTATTTTACCTCTGTGAAAGAAACATCGACCTCAATTAATAAATCTGTCCTCACAGGGACAGGGCATTTATTTTTTTTCCAAACATTTGAAATTTCAGCTTCAGCCACAAGGCAATGGCAATGCACCTCCTCTGCACAGCCCAAATCAGATGTTACAAATAAACTCTACTTCTAGAAAAAGGCAGTTCTTCAAACACACACAGAAGTGTAAGTAAAATCTAAGACATAACTTGCACTTTTTTAGGAAAAGCAACATAGTACCACTTTACAATTCTAGCAGGAAGGAGATCAGATTAAATACTGTACAACCGCTTCTGCAGAATGACATCCACAAGACAGCATGCAGGTCTTCTCCCCCTCCCCTTGATATGGAAAGCTTTCCACACAGGGTTTGTTAGTGGTGCCAAAAAAACCCTAACAGTGTATTAGGAATGGCCCCACACCCTCATTTTTCCCTAAAACTTCTACCTAAATAAAATGTTGCTTAAAGACAAAAAAAAAAAATAAAAAGCTTCAGCAGCAAGAAATATAATAGGACTGAACACAACGAAGTTACAAAAGTTCCTTCTGACCAAAAGGATGACGCCCCTCAGTGTCCTGGTGACACACTTAACATTCTTTAAAGGACAGGTTTAAGATAGTTGCTTTTCCAAACCTTTTGGTCAGTGTGTACAGATAAGTATAGCATGAGTTGGGAGAAAAATCACATCAGAGTTGAAGCAGCTGCAAAGAAATCCATCTAGAAAAAACGACATGCCTGAGAATTTGGGCACAAAGACACCAATAAGGGAGAGAAAAGGCTGTCTTCTGCAGTGGGGGGAGTGAGCCTGTGAGTACCTGTGTGCACACCTGCAAGACCACTTAACAATAACAAGGTACAGGAAACAAGAATGAAACACATTGTGCAAGAATAAAGCTGGGAATGAATGATATACTCCTTTAAAAGACATGCATCCTACATTAACAATCAAACTACTTTTACATCTTTATTCTCAGAATATTTTCAGCAAAAGGTACTCTGCTGACAACAGCTATACGAGCTCAGCAGCAATGCTCCTGCGACGTGACAGTTTGGAGACTGGCAGCAAAGCCTGTCCAGTGATGCCTAGCTGGTACTGGATACATCAAATGCAAATAAGATGGAAGAAACCAGGTCTTCCAGAACATCACTTCAATAACTCTCCAACCTTAGAATGCACTCATCTGTTAGAATACCATTAAATATTTTCAAAAGCAAAATATTTTCAGGACCAAATAATTTTTACCCTAAAAACTATAAACTTACTTGTGTCTTTCACATAAACTACACTGTCTCAGCTCTCTAATACAGCTCATTTCCAGTATCAGAGATCTGGACAAGTATGTCTACTACAACATCTGTTTAATGTGTAAAGGTAACAGATATTAGTTTGAACTGGACTTGCTAAAACCCAGGTCTCAAAAACTAATGTCAAAGGATGGTGAACGAAGGCACCAATGGCCGTACCAACACCTTAGCAGTTTATAATAACAAGACAGTTAGGGGGCTGATCTTGGCTACAATAGACAACTTTAAGAAAATAAAAAAGAAAACAAAGTTCATGTCTTTGTATATTGTCCTTCCTTTATCATACTACACTCCCCGACTGACGCTCAGAAAGCAAATAAGCTGAAAAACTAATTAGACAAATCATTTATGGGGAGAGTCCCACAGAAGAGATGGGAATACCCTTTCAAAATTCATAAAGGGCAGAAACCATAGTGAAATGCTGTCCTGGTTTCAGCTGTTGTTTCCTTCTAATGGTTGCTGTATTTCAGATTTGGTATGACTGGAATGTCAATAATGTATATTGTTTTAGTTGTTGCTAGGTGATGTTTATACTATTCAAGGACTTTTTTCAGCTTCCCATAGAAGCTGACAAGGAGCATAGACAGAGCAATGGACCAGCCAACAGAATATTCCATATCATAGATGTCATGCTCGGTATATAAACGGAGGTTGGCCAGGGGACAGGAATCCATGATCACTACTTCGTACAGGCTGGGCAACCAATTCACCAGGTGGTGAGAGCGACTTGTGTTGTATTACTTTATCTTGTACGCTCTTTTACCATTATTATTATCCCTTTTCTGTAATTGTTCAATTAAACTGTCTTTATCTCAACCCACACGGGTTTTTTTTCCCCTTTCCTTGCCCCTCCTTTTCTCCCTCTTTTCCCTACCCTTCTGAGGGGAAATGGGGAGAACTGCATGAGCAGCTGCATGGTCCTAGCTGCCTGCTGGGGTTAAACCATGACAAATGCTGAATAGCAAACTAAACAGGGGCTCCTTCAGTTAGGCTGTCTCATTATAATGCAGGACTATACCTTACAAAGAAAAGAACACATGTCAAACAATCAAAATATAAACATAATGTGTTCCAAGGGGATTTCCAGGTAGGGGAAGAGTTTTAATTTAGGAGCTCTCTAGAACATCAGCAGAATTTATTATGTTAAAAAAAAGAAGAAAAAAAAAAAGAAGAATTCCCAGTTTGTGTGAAGAGCAATGATGCATCATCACCAATTGAAACTTAATCACGGTTTCAAGAGTGTAACTTAAATCTGCTTTACTTTGCCAGTATAGTACTGAGGTATGTTCTGCACTTTGGTCAGTTACATGGTCAGTATTATAAAGGATAAATGGCAATTGATTCATATAAAACATAGTGATAACCCAGAAAATCAAATAATGGAGGAAAATGCCAATGATTACGCAGTAACTACATTAATTAAAGACCTAGGAACAAGTAAAACTGATAATGATGAATTGTCAAAAAAATCAGAAGTCCCTCCAAAGAAAAAGCCTCCACATTTTTCACAAAGGGTAGAAACAAGACAGGCTCAGGACAAGAGTCATAATTCTCTTACAGAAGAGCACAAATGCTCCATCTAAATCTATTTCATTTTATAAGTAACATTACCAATGTTGTTTAGCAAAAGTTTTTCCACTAACTATCCCTCAAATACAGAAAGGTCATATTCCATGGGCTGCTCATACGAACAATACTGCTGTGGTAGCATTCCACACAGGCCTTTATTCCCAAGATTTACCAAGGACTGCAACACAGCTTCAATTGCAATAGGAAGCAGTTATGCCAAAAGTCAACAGTTTTCCTGGGCTTTTTTCCAACACAGTGTTTATTGTTTTACACAGCTCCAGCCTGGCACACTTGTAGCACTTGTGGCTCGTAACGGCTGCTGAATAGCCATATCTTGTGCAACAGAACACACTGTTTCACAGTGAACATCTACACATGCCTATACTGCCAAGCAACTCCCAGTTCTGTGGCAAACATACACTGCACAGAAGTACTACAAAAAATTTTCATTTTTGTTGTATTTATCATATCTAGCCTCAAAGCAAAGTGCTACAAAAGAACAAAACAGGCGAAAAGCATGGTCCAAGTGTATGCCTACAGAAGAGAGACATTAATAATGTCTAACTTCTTTCCTTCTAACTCGTTTCTAACAGTTCTTTCCTCAGGTTCACTTTCTAAAACCCACAAACCAAAACCAGTTAATTTATAACTAAAGAACTCTTAATGCTAAAAATATACATCTGAAGACCTATTTTGGCAGATGTGTTCTTTCTATCTCACCTGCTCTTGTTCCTGTGCTCACCGACACCACAGAGGACCCACCAGTAGATCCTTTAAGTGCTTTTGTTCATTACAAAGCAAGGTATGTCCAAGTGATGGGAAGTGTACTTTGCATGTAAACAGAGGCTTTCTTAGGAATTAAATTCATAATGTCAAGTGAAGTATTTTCTCAGAGGCAGCTTGTCGTCACTGTCACTAGACATCACTGTATTCTTCCTTAGTGACTTTGGAAGCACAATTCCTCTACCCTCCAAATGACAGTACAAATATAACCCCAGGACACATTTTCAAGAAGTCTCAAAAGCTTTAAGGCACTATCTCTGTTGTGCTTTGATGTTCTCAACCACATACTTTTTTTATTGTTATTTTTTCAGTAATACAGTAGTATACATCACTTTCTACATCACACTGATACCTGGCTATATACGCTTTTCCTCATTAGCTCAAAGTACAGAGACAAATTCTTATTATCAGTCACCACTTGATCCCTCACCTCCTTTCATTAGTTACAGAAGAGTAAATGCTTTTTGTTTTGGCACAATGTCTGTCAATCAAGAGAGTCTCCCACAGCTTTGCTCAATGGCTGCAAGATCTCAGCCTAACATAACAGGGCTTACATGAAGATGTACAAACTAATGAATGCTCTTTATTGAAGACTAACGATACCTATCTTAATTAGGCCTATTAGGCAAGCTAAATGCATTAGGAGACTGTAGATTTTTAGTGATCTCTGATATATTAGCTCCTAAAGCTCAATACCATTCTTTCCAGGTTTTTTTTTTTTTTTGTAAGCCACACAGAACAGATGCTAGCATCCTTATCATGACACTTTAGTGCTTAGTTCAATTTCTCTAATGAAGTTTGGTCTCAGTTTGCAGTAACCATTCTTTCAAGGTAAATCTTCCTTCAACTGAGAGATCATTTTAATTAACCTGCTGAATCAAGATGCAGCCCAATACCCAGCAGTAGTAACTCCACATTGCAGCCCATGCAGTTTGCACAGATCTTTAGGGGCGAGAAACTCAGTACTCAGACATCCTAGGGCTGTTAACTATCTCTTCCTTTCAAGCAGGGTAGATAAACTTGGTGTCTTTGAGAAGCCATTTTCCAACCCAGCTGTGTCCTTCATCACACCATTGCTGAACTACTTGAACTGAACAGCCAAAGCAGGGACACACCAATTATCCTATCCATGACTTTCAGGTAAGCACACAAGTTGAATCAATAATAATAATTAAAAAAAAAATTATTGAAACTCAAACAGCACTACAACCTAGCAGCCTAAAATATCTCTTTGGGTCTCCCTTCCCCACTCCTTTATGGAGTTGAGACCAACTACACAAAAATCCAGAGGGGGGTGGGACAAAAAAATCCACCCAGACAGACCTAACCATGGGAACACAGTGAGCATTGACTCTAAAGGTGAGAAATAAGGTATTTTTGAAAAGCCCATGAAGAACTTCAAATAAGATTGCAAGAGATTTCAGTCAGACTCGCTGGGCACCTCCATAACAACTAAGTTCAGTGACAACGCTTAGGCACCACTACGGCGAGAAAGCAAAGCCTGAGATTTCCTCTTCATGCAGAAAACTGAAGACAGAGCAGCCTTAAAAAAAACCTGTCATTATACTTCTCTCCTATCTGGAAGATGCTTTCTTTAAGTAGCAGCAGCATTTCTGCTCAACAAGCAGCCAGAAATTATTACATCTCTGGCTATGAGAAAATCAGTGCCAAAAATTACACTAGTCCCAGTGGTGAAGTCTTCCATTAAACACAACTGGAGTCAACAGGTTCTCCAAAGCAGGGGACATTTGAACAGGAGTCTAAGTAGGCACAGACCATTACTAGTACCCCAAATCTAATGTTGTATTTTGACAGCAGTGAGAGTACCTCTCATTGCATTTCTGCACAGAAAAAGGCAAGCCCATTCACTGAAGCAAAGAAAAAAAAATGCACTTCCTAGTATTAAAAAATATATATATATCTCTTACATGACAGAAAGTTTTAAAGTTTCAATAATGTTTATAGGGCTGAACACTTGCCATACACAGCTATAAAAACTTGCCAGGCAAAAACACAAAAGTGGTAAGATGAACAGTGCTCTGTTTGCAGTGATTATGCTCAGGCTGTAGGCTTGCTGTATTAACAGATCGGGAAGCTGCCAATGTGCAGTCTCGTCAGCAAGCCACTGTATGCATGATGCATCTGTCCTCCCTGGCAGGCATCCAAAACTTTGCTGCATCATCCTAATTCCATTTGTGAAAATGCCCTTTTTCCTCTTTCTCTTTTAAGATTTTACAAAAGCTTCTGCTATTTCCTGCCCGACGGTGCTCTCCATCAATTCCAAGCAGGGGGTGGGAGGGGAAGAAACCACAAAACACAAAAAAAAACCCCAACAACTCTCAGAATTTTTGTGTCAAAAAGAATAAAGCAGACTTTGCAGCACAACTGTATTCCCCCTAATCAGATATGTTTGCTCTTAGGAAAGAACTAATTTGCATAGGATGTTGGTGCATAAAAGCCCATCCATTCTCAGGATGAATACTAATGCAGCAAGATTTTGTATCTCAATACAAGAAATGAACAACAAAAATTCTTTACTCACTTTAGATTGTTGTCAGTGTTCTAAATAGAATTTGGTTGTTTGTTGGATCTTTTTAACACAGCTGCCAAATATTATTACAAATGTTTCTTTAGAAAAGATCTGAGTAAAAAGTTTTCCTCTATAATATAATCAGATACAAACAGAAAAAAAATTCTGCTCGCAAGGAGCAGAAAGAAAACATCATCTCCTCAACACTGCAGGCATATCAGCTACATGAAGCTAACCACTATAGAACTACTTGCAATTAGCAAATAATTCACTTCTGGATACTCTGTCATGACAAAACTTTTAGATATTGCAAATTTCAGTGGTGTCATCAAAAACCCAGGCAAAATAAGCCCCTGACCTTCCTCCCAAATCATACTGCCCTGAACTCAGATCCATCAATACAGCCTTTTTAAATAATGGTATGGCATACAGTCAGTTAATACCACATCCTAGTCAAGCCCAAAAAACTTTGCCTCTTTAGAAGCATTGTGAAAATACTTATCTCTTTTTTGGTGGACAAGGTGTCAACTGTACAATTACTTTTCTTGGTACAATACAAGCCATTTCAGATTATTTTGCAGAGCTGTAATGTAACTGGATTCAATTATTCTACTCCCTCCAGAACGTACATACAATGGAAACTGCAGTATAAAGACAGTAGGAATTTACAGACAGAAAGACAACTACAGAAGGAAGGGAAAAAGGGGGGATGTTTCTAAAACAAGTGATCCAAGTCTCTCAAACAACTTCTCTAGCCTTTTTACCCTTTTTTACCTGCCCATTTATCCTGCTTTAAGCCTGTAGTATGTGCAAATGAATATATTGTCCATGACAATGTAAAGTCTGTTTAGCTAAATATTGAATTTAATATCAGCCATGATCCCCCAGCTCTCGTCTCACCAGAAACTGAATTATTACCACAAGAAAATTTTATACTAGAAGTCTGACCAAAACAGTGTTTTATGCCGCTACTTCCCAGAACACTAACAAAGTCATAATGCTGGAGGTCTCAGCCCAGACTCCTAAGGCTTTCAAGCCTGTTTCCCAGATCTGACGGACATTGGGGAACTTCTGTTAACATTTGCTTAGCACCTGAACAAACTAACAGGTGAGTACACAAGGCACAACACTGCCTCTGATAGATTATGCTAAAATTTCTTCAGCAGCTTCCAGCTTGGCTGCTGAATTGATCTGGAACGTAGCCCATTTCATCCACTGTCCTGCAGCAGAGGCTACTGATGTCTACAGTTGTTCTCATGCTTGCCATGCAGAACCCTGCCTATTCTCTGCAGGTGAGTTACACACAGTCCATTTTAGAGCATCCCTTATAGCTAAGCACTACTGAATACATGTACACATTTTTAGGCATCTGCACTGTACATAGTAAACAAAGTACCAAGTGCTAAAGATTAATCTAGCTTTGATTATATCATCTGTGAGGGTGGGAATCTAGCTGTATTACAGCAAACAGTAAATCTCCCACATATCTGAAGAATGAAGTCTTGGTGATTTTGCATGGAAACTAGGATACAGAAATACTATGCTAGGCATTGAATTAAAAGTATAACTTCCACATACAAATTATAGAAGCTGACATTATCACTAGACACTTCGGCTGAAAATCTCTCTTATCTACAGCTACAGTCTCCTTTGCATCCCAGAGGCTATCACAGACAACAGTACTTGGCAGTACATCAAAGCCCAGCATGCAGTTAAATGGGATTTTGCTCCTCTCTACTTCAATAATGCTGCCTTGTTCATCTCAATGCAACTTGCTGAAGAAAAAGATGCAAGGTCACAGTTAAATAATGCTCATTTCCTGTTCTCAGCACATTTACGCTACAGGCTTTACACTGCAGACACACAGCATTAAAAGGATTCCCAGTAACCGGTTACACACAAGCACAGCAAACAAGGGGAGTTCACAGGCTTCTATTTACTAGAAGGCCTTATTTTGAAATGTACTGTTAAAAAAAAAAACCAAACCACACACAAACCCAGAAAAGGCAAAAATGGCTTCTGCCCCTCTGTGCTCACAATCTAGGCAGACATTGTTTAAGAAACCCATGAGTACTTCAAAGAATATCGTCAATTTTCTCACTGATCAGCTGATGGATAGCAAACCACAAACATGATCTCTCTCAACAACTAAGCTGTTAGAGGCACAAACACACACCGGCAAGGGTCCCTTTTTGGGAAAAAGAAACACTGCTATGTGTCAGCTGTTCAAAGCAGAATCCATAATTCAGTTTTGGTGCCATATAGATATCTAAAGCAGCCATCACACAAAGCAGAGAAATGCGTAACAGCAAGTTTTAGACTACAATCACAGTTATCCCACACTGATTTTAAGATTATATGCTCACCTCTTCCTTTAGAAATAGAAGCAACTTAAAAATAAAGGAATAAAAATCTAAATCCTACATACAGTCAAGACGGAGTAAAGACTCAAGGCGTATATATGTGGATACAGATGCAGGTAATGTTTAAAAAACAGTTTGAGGTCATACAGTAAATCAGTGGCAGAGAAGAGAACAGTGTCCGTACTTCTCTGCTGCAGTCCATAGCAGCATCACTCCCTGTTGTTTATAGGCAAATGTCCAAACAATCATATAGTTAACATGCATTTATCTAAACTGGAAAACCTTGTTTTCTATTTTATCTACAAAGGCAAATAACATAAGCTTGAAACATTAGTAGAAGCAATGCCCAGGAAGAAACAGCAAGACAACAAAGGTGGTTGTTATTTGTCGATTTCAACACTACCAAATCCCAAGTGTGGGCTCCCTCCTGAAGGCAGTGAGTATCAGGATTTATAACATTATACAAAAGCCTAGAGTTTCAGACAATCTGCTGAATTTTCAGAAGTGTCTCTGGCTTAAGAATCAGGAAAGTTTAGATAACGTTAAGTGGCTACCTACGGTCTGAAAAAAAGAAAGAAAAAAAAAACCCCAAACACACAAACCTCTCATGAGATGACTATTCACCTTTAAAAACGATCAGAGGTGTGCAGTCACCTTCAGTACCTTGATGGACTGAACTCCCAGTAACAACTGCCACTGAATTTGTAGCACTGATTTCTCAGAAAGCACTCAAGACTAACAGGGTTTTTTTGAGGGCTCCTTTTTGCAGGGTCTTGAGGTTTTTCTGAAATTTATGTCTCAGACTTCAGATACCAAACTTGTGTTCACTAAACCACTACAACAGCCTAACCGTATGTGGTATGCCAAAAAACATATGTATATGTACTTTCACAGGTACACCTTACAAAAGAGTTAAGCATTACTTACTGATTTAGCATCTCTGTAAACTGCGTGATATATGGAACTTAAATGCCAGAATATAGGTCAGGGTTCCCTATACTATGCCTCATTATGGAGCACAGCTTTTCTTAAAATAGAAGTAGTCATTTAATTGGTAAAATTTAAATGCCAAAAATAAGAAACACGGATCCTCAAAACAGTTTTAGAGGAAAACTTTTACTTCACACATGGGGGAAGAAAAAAAAAAAGTCAGCATATTTGTTTGCATGTCTGTTTTTTAACTGCACATTTGCTTTACTTTGCATATATTAATTCTCAAGACTTGATACAAAAATTAATTTAAAATCCACATCAGAGTTACATTTAAGGACAAAACTAGGCCATCTATATCCCATCTAAATGGCCAAGTTTGTTCTTCAACCTCTAAATGTAAAAATGTATTTGGGGAAGAAACCTAAATGAGCCACTGTCTCATTTGCTGCTGTTTCTATTTAATGGAATAGCCAGAAACAATTCTTGCTTTCAGCGCAGCAGAGGATTTTGATAACTAGACTAATACACTCAATACAGCTGTACAATGGCTTAATTAGTCAGGAAAAGGAGTGGCCGATTCTCATTTCCAGAAGATCCTTAAAATTAAAAAAAGAATACACAGCACCACATTTCAGTTTGTATCTCTGACTGCTTAGCCTTCTCATGCCTGTTTCACAAAACAGAATTTTCTGCAAAAAAGTTTTTCTGTCGATGATTAGTAACTAAAGTAATAAAATATCTGCACCAATTTTAACTATATCTCCCCCAGGAAGCATGCAATTGAAGTATGTGTCTACTTTCTTTGGAAAAATTATCTGCTTCAACAGTCAGATTTAAAGTCCTTTCTCTTCCTCTAACGACTCAACACAGTCTTTTCACAACCACCATCTCAAGGAAAAAGAATGAGCTGAGCACACAAGGAATCATAATTTGAAAAAAAAATTAAAATTAGTACATACGTCATAATAAATAGCTATACAACATGCAGTGGCCATAAGATTATCAAAAGCGTCTCAGATCAAAAAGCTGTAAAGCTGTATTACAAAACCAGACCTCAGGCTTTCAAAATGAAAGTGCTTGTTTGATTTTGACTGACAGACTTACAAGCAAGAGTTCACATCTCTTATAAAACAATTATTTAGCCACATGCAGTTTATATTATATTAAGCAGGGAAGGAAATAAAGAGCTTTCAGCTTTGAAATCTAATTATTAATTTCTCACTGTTTTTAAGAATAAAATAAGGTTCTGATTCAAATCTGGAGAAAGAGGCCCTGACAAGTTAGCTTGCCATCTGTGCCTTTAGTTATCTTAAAAGCCCATTTGGATATATGAAATAATAGAAAATGCCTTCTCTCCAAATACAGTTTCCGGGGATTGCTTCCTGCCATTAGTTTTCTTTTAAGTAACCCTATTATTATCAAAAGCAAGATGTTTAAAAAGCACAAACAACATATAAGGTCATGGTCCTGTACTCAGCTGTAACAAAGGAGTAAGACCAGGCGAAGTGCCTATCTCCCACTGGCATTCTGTTGGTATTAGATGTTTGACTCCCATTTGAGCTTTTGAATCTCTCTCCCACCAACTTCTACCAGAAGACTGCACTAGATCCTTTGCTTCAAATACTGGCTCAGTATTTTAAGGATATGTTTATTTCTGTTACAAAGAGAAGCACGTAAGAAGAACATGTGCTCTTCAGACAATACCATTTCCTCAAACGAGTGCCATGAGCTCCAGTTAGGAACACATGAAGGTCTAACCCATAAATGGAAATTACTGTTGTCCTCAGGTGCTCTCTGGAATCTCTGTTTCCATCTAAATATATCCAGAATCCTGAGAGGAAACACTTCAAACACAGTCCTTGACTACCAAAAGAAACAGTCTCCTTACACACAGAGGAGCAGTAAGTGAAGAGCAAACTCTCCAAATACCTTAGCAGATGCTAATCCAAACAGTAACAATAACGGCTACATTGGGAGATTTGACACTGTCTCACTCCAGCCTTGTTCCAAGCCAACCTACAATGACACATAAGTAGTTCTGGGTGTCACACAATTCCTGGAGTAGGCAAACGTGCAGAATTCATCCTCATGCAACACGAGCACTGATGCAGATGAAACAATCCCAACACATTCATTGACTGTTGTTAGTAATTAAGGATGCTGTGTGCACCTAAACAAGGCTTGGTGCTACCCTTGGGACAGTGATGGATGTGTGTCACTCAGCAGCTTTAGAAATAACAGGACTTGGATCCCACTTCCATAACCATCTGTCAGCTGACAGAACTATGCCAGAGACAGATCCCTCACAATCCTTCTGAAAAATTACAGCAATGCATAAACTAGATGGTGGGTAATGCAGCATAGCCCAACGTGTTTCCTGAGCGGTTATGCTGCATAAAGAAGCTCCACCTTCAAGCTAGAAAATAGACTTCCTCTGTCCAAGTGGGGAAGAAAGTAATCCTTGCACAACCAAAGACCCTGTGAAGGACTGAAACAGGCACAATGGTTTAGTGGTTACAGGCAGCAGAGAATAACAATCCAATCCTAGAGTTAAGAACAACCTTATTAACCTCCCTAGAGCTCCACTAACAAATACGCAGGTTACCAACCAACAGCATGTTTGTAGCAATACCCTGCCCTCCCCATGGAGGACAGCATGCTTTCCTCTTACCAGTTACAGCTATTCCTGAAAAGAGATGATCTTGAATGTCTCTCTGAAGGCTAAGAGTTCAAAATCTAATGATAATGATTACCGTGGTAAAACACCCCAACAAAACAACAACAACAAAAAAAAAAACACAAAAAAACCACCCACAAACAAAAAACTATAAGAATTAACACCCAAACTTCACAGCAATGCTGGGACTACTTGATTTTGAAGTGAATTTCAAAGCTGTGTTACTATTAGTTAATATTCGCCCTGCAGTAAATCACACACATCATGCAATGTACCACTAAAAAAAGAAATGAGTGTAACATGTCTCTACAGNAATTTCAAAGCTGTGTTACTATTAGTTAATATTCGCCCTGCAGTTAATCACACACATCATGCAATGTACCACTAAAAAAGAAATGAGTGTAACATGTCTCTACAATGGCTACCTCTACAAGCCATAGTAAGACATAGTAAACTTCTTGTTTGCAGAAAGCAGCTTCATTATCCCATAAAAACGGGAATGTCCTATGGCTGACTGAAAAGAGCCATAGACTCTTTTGCCTGCCGATCTGACAAGCAAAATGCTCTTCCAATCTCCTGGATATTTATTAATCTGCTTCTGAGGGTTCACAATCAAGTTCCCACATCTTAGCAAGTACACATCCGCCAACCACATACACTCACTCAGTTTGGAGGAAAGGTACAAGTAAAACATGGTTGCTTAAGTCTCATGGAACAGGTTTGAAATAACACATTTTAATGTCACATTTGCAATAGGCTCCAAGCTTGCAAGTAGGGAGGTACTACAGATCAGCTGATACTGTATCTCAACAAGTTACTGCATAAAACAACGACGTGGAACTCTGAGACAGGGTTGAAAGAAGGCAAATTCCACATCCCGTGCGACAGAGACACCCTGGTGTTTCACAGTAGTCTGTAAGCTCTTCTCTGAAGAGATTCTCTTGCAGTGTCTGCAGGCTGCATGGTGAATAACTACACAGGTGAAAAAAGTCAGTCCCCTTAGCTTTTCTCTGTAATTCTTGCTACAACTGCCTACATCTCCCTTGTGCAGCTGGTTCCAGCTCCTTGTCCAAATAGGCTAGATTAGCACAAACTGCTCATTTTCACCTTTTCCTCTAGCCAGGCACATCCAGGCAGCAGGGGCAAGAGTGCGCCGCACTCAAACGAACAGCTCCACCTGCGGATCAGATGGAGCAGATCCCTCTAGCAGGGAAGCAATAACAAGCATCTGGGAGCAGTAACCTCTTCCATCAGCGCAGCTGGATCCAGAGAAAGACATCAGCCCACCACACGCAGCCCCGATCCCAGGTGGGTGCCACGCCTGGCAAGGCTTTGACACAGGGACCAAAATATCCTTATTGACAAGAAACATGAAGATGCCTTTTATCCCCAGCACATGTGCTTTGCACAGCTTCGTGGACACACAGATCAAAAAGTCAAAAGGTTACAAAAATACTTTCTAAAGACTGGTTTAAAGAAAACTCTAATAATTTGATGGCCAACAGTGATTTCTAAGGACCTCACTCGTGCTTTCTAAACCTGCGACACTGGCAGTACTGTCAACATCAGTAGTTAGGTAGGAAGAACTGACATTTAATCCAGTAAGAGTAAATTCTGAAGTGGAGATAAAGAACAACTGTATAGTATTTTTATACTGCATGTCAAGAGGTATTGCAGTTTGACACATGGTCAGGCTGTAGAGAGACACAGCATTTAATATTACCTTTAATGAAGATCTCTGTGCATGAAAGCTCCCCAATCACTGACGTAAAACAATACTTTTGATCCTATACGCCGACTAAGGATTGCAGCTACGCTCTGAAAACACCACCTCCCTCCAGCAGCCCTCACGCTCTTTGCAGCAAATGCAGCAGCAACTTTATGAAACAGGACGTGAAGTTCGTGTTTACCTCGAGAGATCTTCAGAGACGTAGTCTGTCCATCAAAAGGAGCACCTGAATCATTAGGCTTCCCCTTTCTTCTTTCAGTAACGTTTAGAAAAGATGCTAATACCCATATGCGCATAAGGATGGCGCGCATTGTAAGTAACGGTATGAGACCCGCTAACCAACAAGACCCAGAGCCCCCGCCGTAATTAAGATTTGGAGCTTTAAATGCCTTTTTCCCCCCACACACACAGCGGTTAACCCCCACACACACCGGGGCACACGAACGCGCTCACACCGGAGTGGCGGCGGCGGCTTCCCCCCCTGCACGCAAACCCAAGGACGCTGCCGCGCCAGGGCCCGCCGCGCCGCCCCCGCCGCACGCACTGAGCCCCCCGCCCCGCTCGGCGCGGAGCCGGGAAACCCACCATCCCACAC
>RSEF01000008.1:4280470-4319750 GCA_003993805.1 Himantopus leucocephalus | reverse complement strand
GGGGGGGAAACAACCATTGGGAATAGCGCGCGCAGCCGGGGGGGCGGGGGGGGGGGGGCGGTTGTTGCTGAGGGAGGGGGGGTGTCGTGCCCGCCCGTCTCACCTGGAGACGCAGTTCTCCAGCACGGAGCTCTTGCCGGCGCTCTGCCCGCCCACCACGGCGATCTGCGGCAGGTCGAGCAGGCAGCTCTGGCCCAGCGCCGCGAAGGCGTCCTGCAGCCGGTTGACGAGCGGGATGAGCCCCTCCATCCCGCCGCGCCGCGCCGTCCCCTCCCCGCCGCCGCCTCCTCCTCCGCCCGCCGCCGCCGCTGACAGGTAACACCGGCGCACTGCGCATGCGTCCCACCCCCGAGCCTGGGGGCGGGGTCTCCGCGGAAAGGCCACGCCCCCGCCCGGTGCGGCCACGCCCCCGCCCGGTGCGCGTCCCGGTGTAGGGGTGGCAGGGCTGAATCCGGGGAGCCCGTGGTGGTGGTGGGGGTCCTCTCTGCCCTCCCTGCGGTGGCAGAGGCCCCTCCGTGGTCCGGCACCGGCAGAGCCTCCTGCCGGTCACCGGCACAGGCCAGCAGGTTGCAGGGAGCATCCGTGGGTTCCTCCCGGCAGCCTGGAGCCTCCACTCACCCACTGCCCACCCGCTCCACTCGAGTGGCAGCGTGGGCTCGTCCCCGCACGTGGACGAGCTGGCCTTGGCGCTGGGACACTTGGGCACGAGGACCATGGTTCAGCCCAGGTCCACACACCGACCCGCGGGACAGCCATGCTGCCCCCCTCTCCCAGGAGCCCTGAGCCCAGCCGGCCACCCCATCCCGCTGGCGGAGAGGGCCATGGTGTCCCCCCGCGAGCCCCCGGCACAAGGCCATGCCCAGCCACACCATTCTCCGTTACTCAGCGCCAAGGCAGCCCAGAGGTTTGTGTACATCCTACCTCTATAACTTTGCCACCAAACTGGGAACAGGGCCAAACCGGGACCACTGAGTCCCACTTGCCGGCACAGGATCTGGCAGGCAGCTGGCTTTGGCACTTCCCGATCTGCCGAGCAGGGTATTTCGGAGCAGTCCCGCCGGCCGAATTCCTCCCTGCTCCCGCCTGTGATGGGAACAGGAGCAGCAGGAGCTGTGATCCATTCCCGCAGCACACGAGGAGCCCCAGCAAATGGCACTGACGCTCAGCCACGGGCAGAAGCACTGCCTGGGTAAGACGTGTTCCCTGGAATTGTGTCAGGGCAAGCCCAAGAAGCCAGGTCCGGCAGAGCTGGTAACAGGTGAAGGGTTCAGGAACAGGCTGGGAAGCGCTAACAAGGTCCAAGCCATGTCATTGCAGAGAGTTCCATTAAAAATGCAAACTGAGGCTGAGCTAAAAGCACAGGCGAACAACAGAGATTTATCTGTGATTACTGGCTGCAGTCACAACACAAAAATATCCAAAACAGAGGCTTTGGAGTCCTGCAGCAATAAAAGTTATCCTCTGTATTAAACCAGACACCGGCCTCGCTCAGCGTGAAAAGCAAAACAAAAGGGAACTGCGAACATCCCGCAGGCTGACAGATACTAATGATCTGGAGGATTATCAAAACTTCTTGGCCAGAGCTCTCAATAAGTGTAAAAAATTACTCTCTACAACAGGCTGACTTCTAACCCTGGAAACAAATGAACAGTTTGCTTTAGCTCTGGCTAAAAAGTTTTTAATCGGCATAATGCAGAGACAGCTTCTTTAGCAGTGGCTTTTCCGCCACGGTTAGATCACCTCCCCACCATCATAGCCTCTGGGAAAAGCCTTTCAATCATTTCTATCTAGATGGGGCCTGGGGGTTATTGACATAATTATGCCAATTAGCAGCATGACTATTTTTTTTCTCCACTCCTGAGCGAGCGGGCTATGCCGGGAGGCTCTAGAGTAGCTGCCTGGCCTTCCTCCAGTTCATGGGTTTCTACAGAGGCTGGAAGTCGGGAAGAACAGTATTGTGTTCTGGCCAAATCCGCCCCATCTGTGTGTCAGAGCACTTTGTGCTGCCCCCGTGAAATAATTAAGATCAGTAGGAGAGCAGCCTGGCGATAGGGTTGCACGTCCACAAAGGCAGGATGCCTTGGGAACGACGCTATGCACACCTTCAAATTGATAACCTAGGGAACTGTCCTTGCCATTAGGTCTTTAAATTATGTTTTTGTTTGCTTCCAAAACAAACAAACAAAAAAGAAAAAATCTACCATTAGGAAAAGTTTGACTTATTCCCCCAGGTCTGGGAAGTTTCCAAACCAAGCTTTTTCTCCTGTTGAAGCTGAGTTAAAACCACTAAGTGACCACACACACCCTGTGACTCCACCACTTACAAAAATCTGCTTTCCCCCAAAAAAAGCCACGAGCAGCCCAGTATAGATTTCCCACCTCCTGGAAAAAGCAGGAACATTTCCATTATGCATGCCCATGTTATCCCAAGGGTGCTCGTTTTTCCAACAGCTCCAAGAGAGCAGTGAAGAAAGGAAGGGCACCCGAGCGTATCTTCAGGGCGCTGCTTTTTTCTAGCTGACTTCTCCAGGCAGCTTGTTCTCCATGCAGAGCCCAGCATGGCTTTCTGAATTTGTCAAGATTCAGAGCAGCTAAATTAAAGGAAACAGGGGCAGTACTAGCAGAGACCATTGCAAAGCTTCTTGTAATGAATAACCCTGAAAAAAAAAAAAGACCCAAACCAGCATCAGAGGGCCATACAAGTAACTGTTTTCCTGGAGAGCACCAGGTGCGATGCCCGAGAGCACAGAGCTGTGCTGTTCACCAATTAGCCAGCTAAACGTGCTCTATTTTTACCCTCCGCTCAGTTGTGCCCCACAATATTTATCATTTCCTTTTGCCATGTGACAGGCTCGGCGAGGAGAGAAGACCTTTGCCGACCACCTCTCCCTGACACGGCGGGAAGGGTGCCCTGCTCCCCAGGGTGGCATGCCAGCCCCGCTCTATCCTACAGCGCTGTCTGCGCGCTTCCAGATGTCACCAGCTCCAGCACAGCCTGCCTGGGGCCCCCAGCCCTGCCAAAGCCTCCGCTGCATTTCAGATCGAGCCTATGGACAGCAAGTTTGTCCTGCCCTGACTTCCAGAAAAAATATAAGTCAAAAATAGTCTGGTTTCAGGGCACAGCTGTAGCATTACAGCTCACAACCTTACCCACAGACACTTCTTCCTAACCAGGCAGCGTGACGTTAAAACTGAGGACATTTGGATCAGGTCCCCAGGCTGCTTTATAAACACACACCGGTACAATTCCCTTCATGAAAAATGGGTTATATATAAACTACAACAGAGATTTGCAGATGCCTGCGGTGAAGAGCCAGGCATGCTCCCCTGCCAGGAGAGCAGGCAGGACCCCGGGGGGGAGCACAGCACAGGCGAGGCGGCATCCTCCTCCCCCCAGGAAGAATTTAAAAGAGGCAGGCTCCTTCACGCGTAATCTTCTGCTCTCCAGGGACCTTCCTCGCCTCCTTCTTGGTTCAAATACAAAGCCAGAGTCTTGCAGAGCTTTTCAGGCAGCTGATGGGCACAAAGCAAGGAGGAGGTGTGGGCAAGGAGCCCTGTGCACGGGGTGGCTCCCAGGTTCTCAGCAGCACCTGACTCTGCAGTGCCGGCATGCACCCGCTGGTCAGCGTTTTGCCTGCGTGTCTGCCAGCAGAAGAGCTCAGACCTTGAAGCTGCAAAAGACAGAATTAAAGCCGGTGAAAAAAAGCCAGAGAGGCTGCAGAGCTGTGATGAGGAGTAGCGGCTGCACCCCTGTGGCCGCTGGCACTGCTGACTCACAGACCGCAGGACAGTGGCACTCCGTGGCCTCTCTGCTGCCCTGTGATCTCCAGCTGGATCTTTTCGTCAGGTGCATCTAGTCGCAGAGTAGAAAGAGGCCACCCTGCTGCATTGCAGCCCACAGAGATGTTTCCCTACAGCCCTGAGCACCCCAGGAAAGAGCTGTAGTCCCTCACTGCAGCCTGGCAGCCCGCCTGCTTCCTTGGTCACAAAGCCAGGCAAGCCAAGTGCTTCCCCAAGAGAAGAATTCATCAACAAAACACTTCCCAGGCACTTCCACCCTCTGAGACGCGGCTGTTGCAGCCCTTGCTCTGCTGTGACCCTGCCATGCCCGGGCAGCAGCAGCATCCCCAGCCAGCGAGGTCAGGCTCACTCCAGCAGAGCTCTTCCCAGCTGGAGGGAATCAGCCTCAACACTCAGTGCCTGCAGCTTCTATTACTGCAAAATCTCTCCCAGCTGCTTGACGTACTTTCAGCTGGTGACAGTATGTCCCCCATCCACCTCCACCCTCTTCTCGAGAATCCAGCCACTTCCAGTACTTCTGCAGAGCAGGGATGTGGGCTGGGACACGCAAGGAGATTATTCCATAGCAGGGGTATATGTGTGGCACCCCACCGCTGCCTGCCACATACCTTCACCATCCTGCCAGCTGCCTGGCCACAGAGTTACACTGGGCCAAAACATCTCCACTGATCTGGATCATGAAACCCAGGGCCAACCCATCAACTCCCACTGCCTCACTTGCTGGAGCAGTGGCTGGACATGGATATGATGCTCCAAGAGGGATTCAGGCTGGACCAGACCGAAGCATCCCTGGCTGGTTACAGCCTCATGCCTGAGCCACGCCATGAGTTACCTGGTTGTCTTTTTTTGTGCTGGGAAATCCAGAAAGGAATAAAGTCAACATCTCAAAGCCAACGGAGGTTGCTAAGTGACAGCAGTGCTTGTTTCCATCCCTCTGCTTGCAGCGTGCCTACGCTGCAAAGGAAGGAAGTGAGGAGTAAGGGATGTAAACATGAGTATATTGCCAAAACACTCAACAGAGACACAGTTGCCAAATGTGTACATTAGCTGCATGCTTTGTCTGCCGGGAGAAAAATATTTACCACACATCAATTATTCCAGCCTTGGAGCAATTTACCTGCAGAGGAGGATTTCAGGTATTTGCAGCACTCATTAATTTGCCAATTTCCCGGCTGAAATGTATTTCCAGACCAAACTTGTAGGGCTGTCAGTAGCTGCAAGGACAGCTGCAATGAACTGAGATTTCATCTTTATGTTGTTTCTAATAGATGGCTTTTGTTTTTCCACCAGGATGTGGCGTTATGCAGCAATTAGGAAGCACAACAGAAAGGCAGAACTGGACAAGGGAGGGATGAACGCAGCCTTTGTATGAGCTCCTGGGGAAGAAAGGAGATGGTTTCGGTAAAATAAAGGGCACACACACAAACCTGTGTCATTGGAATTATGTTGAGAATTGAAAACTAAGTTAAAAATAGACTAAATACAGCACTGCTGATCCACTTGAGAAATTTGCCATCGCTAAGCTGGGTAGATAATAGATCCCTCTCAAAAAAAGTGCTCATTACAGAGGAGCTTTAGAAACTAACTGCTTGGGGGCAGGCAGACTTCACCCAGCTCGAGCTCCAGTCTCATCTCTCCCGTTGACCAGCGACCGCATGCTGACCCAAACACACTACAGAGCAGAGGAGGGACTCAGCTACGTACTGAGGGCAGGCGCCCACGCTGCCATCCTTTATCTGAGGCAGGGAGCAGGCCAGCCCCACTCTCCAGCGCCTGGGAACCATCAAAAGCACTTGCTTAAAAAAAGCATCTGCTCCCTCTGCATAGAAGCAAGCCAGACCAGGGAGAAAGTAGGGCACTGATTTGTCCCTCTGTGTGAAAGGGAATAAGGCAGGGAGCATCAGAAAAGGGATCTGAACAGTTTCCAAAGCAGAGCCCACTGTCAAATTAAAATTAAAATATAGCAACAGGCGCTGATTGGAGGGACACACTTTCTGCCGGTAGAGCTGCTGTAGTGACTCTTGGGCACAAACAGCCCCCTATCTCCTGCATTGGCGGCTGTGGTCCCCATGAGTTCAACGGCCGAGAGACCTTGGGGTGCACTTTCCATGGCCCCCGTAAGGCTGGGGAACTACAAATGCTCAGGCTCACATGCCCTCGTGCTTGGCTTTCTAAACAAAGCTGGATTTCCTGCAGGTGCAGGAGAGCTGGGTCCTGCTGAGAAAGAACATGATGATGAGTAGCAGCCCACCAACACCCTAGCGGGACAGGGTGCACGAGCTGCAAAGCTGGCGAGATGGTTTTGGCAGTGATGCTGAGATGCAGCTGCTATTGCCTCCATTCCAATAGCTGCATTGGATCCCTCCCGGAGCTGCTTCCGGCGTGTTGTTATCACCCTGGACTGCGGAAAGGTGGCTGGGGAGGGTTTGCTTTAGGAAGCAGCTGCCAGAAAGACGTCCTCGCTCAGGGTACCAGCGGCAGAAGTGAGCAAGGGGTGAGGGTGCAGGGTCAGTGGCAAAGCATCATGGTGCCTGAGCAGGTTGCCACCTTGATGCCTGCAAACCCGTCACTTTGGTACAATGTCTCAGATTCATGTTGGTACCAGCTGTTGCAGGGGAGAAAGACAATCCCCCCAAATATGACTTCTGATGAATGAGGGCATGGCAGTGGGTCAGCTGCTCTGTAACCAGCCAGGACCCATGGGTCAGTTCTTCAGCTAAACTTTTGCAGGGAGGAAACAGGTTTTGAAACCCACTGGAGAGACAAAATGAGCCACCTCTGCGTGAATGGGGTGCCATGGGAACACCCCAATGCGTGTTTCCTTGCTGCCTTTTCATCCTGCAGGAAGGCTTACCTGCCCCAGCTGGGCAACAAGCTTGGTGTGCCCAGGGGCCCCAGCCCAGGTCTGGGTCCCTGCTGGCCCAAGGGGCAGGGGGACAAAGAAGGGTTAGGAGCCCCAGGGGTTACAGGTCCCAGTTTACAGTGGCAATGGCTGAAGAAACACAGAGGAGGAGTGGGCACATGTTGGGGTCCAGTTTGGGGAAGGCAACTGGGGAGGGGGCAGTGGGATACAAGGGGCAGGTGCCTGCCCCCAGGACATGCCCTTGAGGCGTGGAGGTAACCATACCTTTTCCAGGGGTGCTGGGAGCTCCAGAAATAAGCCTGGCAAAGTACCACAGGCCTCAGAGCAGCCCCGAGAACTTTATTTTCACAGCTCTCAGCCCACCCACACATATCCACAACCAGGCTTGGGGCAGGGCTGGGGCTTTGCACAGTCACCAGTGATCAGGGATGCTAGAGACACAGGGAGAGGCAGCATCAGAGGAAAGGAGCCATCTGTGGTGGAAGGGAAAGGGATGGCTGGAGCGATGTTTCTTCCAGAATGGGAAAGCAATGGGGACAGACCCAAACCCACAGTCCCACCAGACCCGCAGCACCTTCCTCCCCTCACCGCCTCAACACTGCCCCTCGGGCTGTACAGCCTCCCACTCTCCCAGACCCCTTCCTGGGGAGCCATGCTACAGGGAACACCTCTCCACACCAGTCCTGTCCTTCAGGCAGACCCAGGCCACCACCAGCTCCCCGGGGATGGCAATCCCAGCCACAGGCACCCCTCCACTGTGGGGCCACAGCACCCACACAGGGACACCTCTCTCATTCAAGCAGTATCGAGGCCCCTCTCAGAGGATTTTTACAGCCTGCAGCATGTCCGCCAGCACGTATGAGCTGTCCCAGGGGCGTCCAGGCTGCCGCAGGTCCCCCTCCAGCGCCCGGGCACGTGCTCCGAGCTCTGTGGGGTCCCGCCGGCCCTCAGGGCTGAGCTGGCAGAACAGGATCTCGTTGACCTCCCCTTCAATGCGGCGTGTGTAGAGCAGCGGGAAGACCTCCCTGAGGGTGGCCAGGACAGACTCCTTCAGCCGGACATCACGGCACACCAAGTTGAGCACGAAGACTCCTACAGCAGGGTGAGAGAGGTGGGAGTTTGGACCAGCCTGCACACACTGTCCTGCTCCCTGCCGGAACACAGCTGAATTGGTGCCACTCTGGTGCAAACGGCTCCTCCGCAGCAGCACAAGGAGTACCAGCATCCCCCCAGTGCCCTTGGCCCAGCTCCCAGTCCCTGACACCACACAGGTTGTAGGCTGCCATGCGATCTGTTCCCAGATACCGCCTACACCCTCTGCCTTCCCACAACCTTTCTTTGCCCCCCTGGGTATGCCTCAGCCTGCCTGACACAGTAGCATTGCAGGCCACCTGCTACACCCTGCTGTCACAACACCCACTGAAACACGCAGATCTGGGACCACCCAGGAGCAGCAGACGCCATGCAGCAATCCTGGCCGCAGCTACCATCCTACAGGATGAGAAACAGTGGCCCCATGACTCAAACCCCGCACAGGACCAGCCAGCCCGGCCACAGGGACACCACTGGATTTCCCCTCCTACCTTCTGGCTTGAGGATGGTTTTAACTTTCTGCAGAAAGGGCTTTTCCACGAAGGCCGGGGGCGGGCAGCTCATCCCCACCGTGAGGTCTTTGCTGTCCACATCAAACATGATGGCGTCGTACTGGGCTGGGGCTGCAGGAGGGAGTGCAGAGACTCATTATCCCATGGGGCAGAGATGAGCCACGCACAGTGCAACGAAGAAGCAACGAATGGGGTGGTTAAGACATGCCCTCTGCCATTTTACAGCCGCTACTCTCTCCCGCAAGGTTTCTCCTTCCAAACGAAACCCACAGCAGCAGGCCTCGGCACTGGGGGAGGCAGCAAATCTAACATCCCCTGCACACATTGGCAAGGACAGGCCTGTCAGCTGCAGAGATCTGGCGAGGCTGGAGCTCCTGACATATGACAGGAGATGGGTAGGGATTGGAAGCAGAGGGTGAAAGCGACTCAAGACTCCACACCCCAGCACACCACCCACTGAGCTCAATGGGGCACCTGGAATGCTCCATGGGACCGTACCTTCAGTCGCCAGCTTGGTCACATAGTCCAGGCCATCGGAGACATGCACCTGCATCCGGTCGCCCTGGCAGAAGCCGAACCAGCGCGTGGCCACCTCCAGCATGGAGGGGTCGATCTCCACCACGGCCACACAGGCCTGTGAGAAGTAGTCGTGGATGAAGAGGGGCAGGCTACCACCGCCGAGCCCCACCACCAGCACCGCCAGCGGGGTTCCTGCCAACGGAGAGCACCTGGGTGAGCTGCTGGGTCAGCCATGCTCACACCACCCATCCCACCCCCCTGCCCAAATCGCTTTGAGAAGGGCATATGGGATGCCCCAGCCAGAAAAGCCCTTCTCCAAGGAGCTGGGGCATGGGGACAGCCACACACCTGCCCCACGCCTGCATTGGGCACAGCCTCCCACCACCGGCTTCGTCACCTGGGAGGGGGTCAGGGCCCCCCAGCAGGCAGAGCCCCGCCACCATGGCCTTGTGGTGCTCACAGCACAGGTAGCTCTTGTCAATGGCTGTGGGTGGCTCAGCGGGGCTGGGTTGCTTCTTGTCCTTCCTCCGTTTCTTCTGGCCTGAACGACAGGAGGCATCAGCTGGTAAGGCAAGGCAGCAGACAAGGATGCTTTCTGAGGACTAGCTGCCCCCAGCCCCTATCCCACCCACAGGGCAGGCAGCAGAGCACAAAAACACTTCCAGGGCCGCCCTGGGACAAAGCAGGCAGGTCCCAGCAGGACTTTTATCTCCCTCCCATATCAGTCTCGCACTCTGCCCCTGCCCCTGCCCCTTCCCAGCTCCCCACATACCTGGGAGAGGCACAGGGGACAGGAGCCGAGCCTCCGACTGCACCACGTTCCTGTTGCGGAGGAATATGAGGCGTCGGAAGTAGCAGGTGCCGTCCCCCTTCACGTCCTCCACAACGTACTCCCCGCTCAGGGGGCTGGTGTCACAGTGACGCACCGTCCGCACCCCGATGTCCCCTCCCACAGACAGAAAGGGCACCTGCAGAGAGCATGGGGACTGGTGCAAGGAAGGAAAGGCTACAGGAACAGATCCTAGCATTCCCACTGTCCTGACCATGGCTCAAGAGCTGGGATGAAGCAGACATATCACTGGAGCAGTGGGATGTGCTGTAGGTAGGCACAGGGCAGCTGGGGACCAGTGCATGGGACACCAGGCTCCCCCCCCCAGTACGTATGTGCTGGGGTACAGGGAGCAAACACCCCAAGACTTCTTGCAAGACCTCAGTTTTGGGGAGTTGGGGCAGGAAAGAGGAGACAGAAGGGACAGGAGAAGTTAAAGCCAGGATTAAGAAGGGGACGGATGCTGTCAGGGTTTCAGGATGCCCGTTTTTCTTGGGATGCTGGGTTTTGGAGGGCAAGGACTTGGCACTGAATCCTGCCACGGAGGCACCTCAAATCCTGCCTCCAAGTGAAGGCAGCTAGCTGGAGGGAAAAACCAAAGGAGCTAGACCTGAGGCTAGCCTCCTCCCTGCCAAGGCAGCCAGCTCACACATTGCAGCTCAGTCTCCCTCAGAGAAGAGGGGCTCGCTACTGGCGGAGAGCCAGCCTGGCCTGGGTTTTGGGGAAGCCGAGCAAGGGGGCCGGGTGGCAGGGCTCACCTGCTGCCGGGCAGGGAGGCCCGGCGGGGCCAGCTCCATCACCTTCCCCGACAGCTCCGCCTGGATGCCCGCCATGCCCTCGTAGTGCTGCTCCCTGTGCAGGGCCACGGTGACCAGGCGCCCAAAGCCCGCGCTGGCGGCCAGCTGCCTCCGCCCTTCCTCCGTCCCAAAGAGCCACTCAGTTTCTCTGCCCTGTGGAACTGCAGAAGGGGCTGCCATCAGCCTGGGCCAGTCTCAGTCCCTGAGTGACACCACCCCTGCCTCCGAGAGAGGAGCTGCAGGGAATGGCAAGACATCATGAGGAGGTACCACCGCAAGCCTAGAACCATGCTCTGCAACCATCAAGAGAGCCAGGATCTTCCCTGGTTTGGGCAGGCTCATGCAGGAGGCTGGAAAAGCCACATCTCATAAGAAGGGGGCATCCAACAGCCTCACAACCCATCTCTGGGCTGTGCTAAGCCCTAGCGTTGCAGGCACACAGGGAGGGAACAGTGCTGCTGGCAGAGCCTGATGGCATCTTCACGAGGTGCAAGTGCAAAAGCAAAGCACAGCCCCGTGCAGCCTGGCCCTGGCAAGTCAGGACGCCCGCACAGACCAGCGATGCCTTTCCGGCTGCATCCGCTGTGCTCTGGCTTTATGCAACGACACGCTACGGTGGCTGTCACCAGCATCAAAGCAGGAATCACCACCTTGGAAGCAGGGCAGGCAGCGTCCCTCTGCTGCCAGACAGGCATCCACTCAGCCAGTGAGCTCTGTGCCAGATCTCTGCTTGCACAACCAGGCAAACACATGTCCCACCACAAATCCAGGACTAAAACATCAACCGAACTCCACATAGGCAGGTTATTTCCCTCTCCAGCCCTGATTTCAGCAGGGCCAGGACCACTGGCCGTTTTGCAGCTCCTGCCCAGAGCACCGTCTCATTGCATCCAGGAGAAGCTGTACTCACTGATGAAGATGGCGAAGCGATTGTCCCGGGAAGGTTTCACTGATGGGCTGTCGACCACATGCAGTGTGTAGCGAGGCCTCCCGTGCTCTTTGTCACACAGATCCAGGGAAACTTGCTCCCCACAAGGGGTTTTGCTCAGTTGGTTGCAGAGCAGGGCGTAATGCTGCCTGTCCTTCACTGCCGCCACCAGCCGCTCTGCACTCTCCACCCGCATTGGCTTGTCCTGCTCCTCGGGGCAGATCTCCAGGATCTGAGGTGCCGAGCCAGAGATCTTCCTGAACTTTGTCATAACATAGACAAAGACTGGTAGGACAAACTGCTGCTTGTCCCCACTGCTGGCCACCTGATGGACACGCACGACCCAGCCTTCCTGGGAGAAGTATTCCACCGCTTTCTTCAGCACATGGGCTTGAGCCAAGGATATACAGAGATAGCGTCCTCCTACCTGCAGGACTCTGCTGATCTCGTCAAACATCTTGTCCACCTTGGCTAGAGTGGCCTCCTCTTCGTCGGTGAGGATGGCATCCAGTGTGCCTTTGTCCAGGACCACCTGGAAGTGGGAGTCAGGGAAGTCCATCTGAAGCATGTCCATCAGCAGGTAGCTCATCTTTGGCCTCTTGCTCCCACTCCGCTCTTGCATCTGACGGATCGCAGTGTCACTGATGTCGATGTTCACGATGTCCTCGCACATCCCCATGTCGTACATCTGTTCGCTCAGCTCCGAGTTCCCACAGCCCACCACCAGAACCTGGGGAGAGGCACAAGAGCAGCATGATGGTGAGAACGCCCTGGAAACGTGTCCCAAAGCGTTTTACAAGCAAGTATCAGCCACAGCCATGAGGCTTCTGTGAAAACCACGCCCGCAGCACCTGCAAACCCACTCTCTATCGCCCCGAGATAACATATCCACATAGAAAAGCCACATGGGCACAGAAGCGATGTATCTGCTGCATCTCTTTTTGGGATCATCTGGGTGTTTTAACCCCCAGAGCTCCCCATACCAGCGCAACCCGTGGGTCTCTCCTGTTCTCTTGCTATGGCACACTGAGGGCTTTGCATCATCTGTGTCAGCGCACGACAGCGGTTTAAACCGGGACACGGCGGCGCAGAGCCCGGCACGGGGGAGGCTCAGCCCGGGCACACGGCGCTGGGTTCCAGACCGGGGCTCACCTTGTCGCGGGGCCGGACGTACTTGTGCAGGACGGGGCAGAGCTCCGGGAAGGCCCCGTACCACTCGAAGGGCCGCTGCCCGCGCTGCCGGAAGAACCGATCCCAGAACCGGGCTGAGCCGAACTCCCCGGGGCTCCGGGGCAGGAGGTCCATGGTCGGCCGGGCTCAGGCTCGGGCTCCCGCTCCCGGCGCACGTGCGCCTACGCCGCGCCGCGCCCTGACTACTTCCGTGTGCGCTGCGCTGCCATTGGCCGCAACGGACCCACAGCCGATTGGCTAACACCCTCCCCTCCCCCGCCCCCGCCCGCTTCCCATTGGCTCGCCGTTCCGCACGTGAGCGCGCAGCCACGCCAGTGCGCCCCCGCCATGCCGGTGCGCAGCTCCCTCCGGAGCGCGGGGCAGGCAGAGCCGGTCCCCTGGGGCGCCGCCACTCGGTGCTCTGCGCTACCCAGGTCTCTGCCGTTTCCCCAGGCAGAAAGGGCGGCAGGGAATGCCCGGGCACGGCCGGGCCGGAGCCATCCCGAGCACGGCGGCCCCTGCGAGGCTCCCATGAGGCGCAAACGTGCCGGTTAAATAATCCAGAGGTGCTGGGCTGCGCAGCACTTCGGGAGGAACGGAAACAAGGCGGGGAGGAAAAAGGTAGCAGTAAAGGTGCAGCTTTAATGGCAGCCCGCAGCAGAGCAGAGCTCTCCCAGGGCGGTACGCGACACGGAGAACGCAGCCCCACGGAGGCTAGCTGGGAGCAGAGCCGGGCACTGTGGAGTTGCTCTGAAGAAAGAAGGCGGAGAGCTCGCTCAGTGCTCTGTAACGGTGCGAGATCGAGTTCTTCACTGCCTTGGGAAGTTCGGCGTAGCTGGAGGGGAGAGAAACCACAAATCTCAGCAGCAGAGATGCTACAGCACGTGTCCCCCCAGACACTGAGAGCTCCCCCTCTGCTCGCCGCCTCCTCGCTCGACTACACAGCGGGGCCATATGTAGTGACACGCTGGCAAAGCCAACAGCCCCCATCCTGATCCGGGAGTTCCCCATAACCCAGCACGTTCAGATCCAGGAGGGTGTTTTCTCCTTGCCACCCTTCCTCGTAAGCTGGTTCCTCTCCACACACAACCTCCACCCCGGCTTTCCTTACATAAACAGCTGTCGGTAAAACACCACTTACGTCTGGTTGTAGCCATCCGGCTGAAAGCAGGGATCCCAGCCAAAATCTCGAGGGCCTCTAGGCTCCACTATCAGCCCCTGCCACGAGATGGCAAAAAAAACCCCAGAAGTTGTGGTTTTGTAGCGCTTCCCTTGTGGTCACGTTTCAAACACAGACTGAGGAGCTACACAGAGCCATAGCTCATGCTGTGGCCACCACAGGCTCGGTGTGTGGTGCTGTCCTCCTTCCCAGCACCTCCCCAGGATGTGACCAAACTTAGCAGCCCCAAACTCAGTGCTGCATCACCCTGCCCTATGTTGACAGCCCCTTTACCCCCTGCAATTAACAGAGGTAACAACTGCACTCAAAAACAACCCTGCCAGAGGGAGACGAGGGGGCTGAAGAGCCTGAGATAACATGCAAAGTGTTCCATATGCACAACTGGGCAAAAGGGCCGCAGCACTCAGCACCCACCACCCACCAGCTGCACTCTCCCTCTGCCTGTTCCCAACAAGCTCCGAGGCTGTTCAGTCACCCAGGAGCCACTAAAATGGTCCTCAACAGAGCCAATGCTGTTACGAAATTCACATTACAGCCCTCCCACTCAGCATCTTCCCTTCCCCAGGCACAACACCTACATGAGTCTGGCCTTTGAACAGCTTCACTGGCTCCTCTGGGTTTCCAGTACTGAATGCAAAGGTACAGAGAGCATAGGCAGATTTGTCTTCAAACCCAGCCAGCAGCTTGTACAGGCCTGAGCGACACAGAAAGGATCCCGGCGTTACTGCCTCTCCCTCGGAGCGCAACACACCCACCTAGAGACGGATCGAGGGAGCATTCTGCATTCACATCGACAAGGGAGATGAAGAACTATAGAAGGTGACAAAGCTCAGGCACAAGGATGCTCTTGGCCCAGTCCCTTGTATGACTGAAGCCAGCACCTCAGATCTAACACAGTGTGAGCTGCAGGGCCCCGCTATTAATTTGGGAGTGGAAGCAAACGAGCCTGCGGCTCCAGAGTGGACTAAAGCCCACTCTGAATTAGCATGATAAACGCTCATGATGGCACTGCAGGATTTGCAGTCACACTCTTTAACCGCAGGATCAAAGGCAGTCACTGCACACCAGGGGAGGTGAGCATTAGTGGAGAGGAGCTTGCACAAAAGCCAAAGGGAGCAGCAGGTCTTCCAGGTCACACTGAGGACAGACAAGAAGTTCCCACAAGCCCTGCCACCAGCTTGGAGAGGCAGGTGTCTGGGAATCTAGGGATGCAGGGATGATGCTGAAACTACCAAGGGAAAACAACATCCAGTGAAGAAAGGCACAGAACAGGCTCAAGGTGAAGGCTCAACGTGAAGGGACAAAGCTGGACAGACAGGAAAGGAACCACCTATGAAACGGGCAGTAAGGTGGGCAAGCATGCTCAGCAGAACCCAGGACAGGCAAGGATTCATTTCATTTGGAAAGAACCAAGTTACATGCAGAGCAGGAACACGGGAGGCAGTACCTTCTGGTTTGAGTTTTTCCAGGAACCATTTTCTGAAGGGAAAAGAAGAAAAGAGAAAAGATGAATTCTTGCTATTATTTCTCATAAATACAGGCATCCTTGAGACATTGTTGTCTATATTTCAATAGCCCTTTGAATCCCTCTTTAAATGTGCTGTCAAATCACCTCATTCTGGGCTATTTACCAACAAAGACAACTTAGCTCTTAAACTGAATGGGACACACTGAAAACAACAGTGGAGCAGTTAATTTACTACAGCTCTGGGGTCTATGTAAATAATCCAGTTCCTACTTGTGAGCAATGACATGCTGAAATACATTTCTCAACTCATTTACATCTTACACCCAGTTCTAGTGCCAACTTAATCATATAAAGCTTTTATGTCTCTGGTCAGCTCAGCGGAGATAGTTTGGAGAATTAATTACACTAAAAGTTAATCCCAGGAGCTAAGGCAGTATTTTATTATAGGATTTACACTGCAATGTAATAATCTTGTTATCTGCTGGATTAAAGCATCCATGTGAGAACCTATAGGACACTCATCCCAGAGTCCTGCAGAAGTGCATGATGCCTTAACTACACAGAGCCTGCTGTGGGGCCAGGTTCCCAGGCTGGCTGGAAGAGCAGGCACCACAGATTGGGAGAATCAGGTCTGTCTGTCTCATCCAGCACCGTAACTTACAGCAGGGCTCAAGGAGTTTAAGACCAGCCCCTGGGGTGCAGGATGAAGCTGAGGACACAGACCAGTAATCACCTCCCTGACACTATTGCTCCTGGCGCATGGATAATCTCCCATGAAACACACCCTGCAAGCCTGCACTCCTAACTCTAGGACATGAAACACGAAGCAAGCTCCCTCCTACTTACATGTATGGTCCTGGAAGCCCCCCCAGGGCATTGAAGCACAAGCAGGTATCCTCTACTATAACAGGTCCCCGAACCTACAGCAAAGAGACGGGAACATTAGACCTAGCGGATGGCACCGCTAGGAAACTGGAAACCCAGTTTCTTGCTCTATTCTATTGCCGTGCTTCTATGATAACAGAAACATCACAAAAATCCACCTGCCACTAGAGCTCTTCACCTCAGAGGCAATCCATACCAGCCAGACACAACCAAACCCATGCTCTCACCAGGCAGGCAGGAGTGGCTGAAGCATGGTGGGGAAGATCTTTCATGGAGAAAACCAAGCAGAGCTGAATACCCCCTGCCCTCTTGGGGGAAAGGCATGGTGGGATGGAGAAAACCAAGCAGACCTGAACACCCCCTGCCCTCTTGGGGAAAGGAATGAACAAGGAGAGAGAAAGCTTGTGTCCTGGAGGAATGTCTGCATTTTCCTTGAGTTTGAGCCCTCACTTGGTTCTGTTAAGACAGCCATCCCAGAGACAGCTCTGGAAGGTAACCCATAAGAAGCTTCAGCTGATTGGAAAACTCAGTATCCCACAACTGCTGGGGCTGGACTAAAGGAGCTGTCATGTCCTCCTGCTGCTCGAGGGACACAGGAGGCCAGAGGAGCAGCAGCAGGACTGCCCAGACACTGTGACGCCAGTGAGAATTCACCATCACCCAGTGTAGGCCAGAAACAGCCGGCTGACGGGAATGGAGCGAAGCCAGGCCAGGCCGGGACACGTCCCCGAGTTTCCTCAGGGCCGGGTCAGAAACCCCGCCGGGGCCAGGAGTCCTTCAGAGCTCCCGCACCCACACCACCGCTCCGACCAGCGGGAAAGGTGAAAGCGAGCGACCTGCCGGGCGGCTTCGCGGCACTTCTGCACGGAGATCTCGTCCGGCTCCCCCTGGTACTCCGGCACTGAGGACACAAAAGTCGGCGCTGAGGAGACGGCCGGGACGAGCCAGGCCGCTCCTCCGCGTCGCCCCGGGCCCCGCCGCCAACTTACGGTCAATTTTCTTCGCCACCAGCGTGTAGGGAGAGGAGTCCCCCAGGATCTGAGTGACCTGCGAAAGGGAGAACGGAGGGAAACCCACCCGTCAGGCTCAGGCTCAGGCTCAGGCTCAGGCCCCGGTCCCGGTCCCGGTCCCGGTCCCGGTCCCGGTCCCGGTCCCGCCAGGCCACAGCCGCCCCCCTCCCACCTCCTCCAGCTTCTTGGCGTTGCCTGTCACGAACACCACACTCCGCCGGGCCGGCGCCGCCATCCTGACCCCGCGCGGCGCCCGCGCGCCGAGCCGCCAATCCCCGCCGGCAGCGGCACCGCGCCCCGCAACGCACAACCAATGGGGAAAACTTCCGGCGATGCCTAAAGAGAGGGGAACTTCCGGTTCTCCGCGGGAGGGCGCTTGCCGCTCGCCGGTGCGCGGCGCCGGCTGTGCGCATGCGCGGATCCATCACGAATGGTCTCGCGAGAGCTACGCGGGGGCCGGTCGCCATGGCGGCTGAGGTGGCCGCGGAGGCCGGGACCACCCCCCTCAGGGCCCCGTCCCCCGCCACAAACTGCCCCCGCGTTCCCACCGGGCCCTCTCGCCGCCTCAGGCCCCGCGGCCGCTGGTGCCCGCCGGCTGAGGGCCGGCCTACAGAGGGCACCGGCATCTCCAGCGGGGCGGGGGCGGCCGTGCTCCTGCGCTGCCCCCGCCGGCCGCCTCCCTGTTTACTTCCTCAGCGTTTGGCAGCCGCGACCGGTGGATCCTTCTCTCTGTTTTCCCTGAAGTAGAGTCACATGTAGTTGGAGGAATTGGGTAGTGGATTGTGCTCCAAGCAGTGCTGCTATTTACTCTCCGACCTCTGGCACGTCTTTGCACGTTTCCTGTGTGAAAGCGATCAAGTTCCATCTTTCTGAAGATCGCTGCAGGACCAGCTGGCGGCTGTAGCAAAAACGTCAGTGGGGAGAGCTGGACTCGGGAGTCAAGAGATGGTCCCTGCTCCCAGTGTGGAGCCCTAGAGGAATGGGTCAGTGAAGCCCAGCACTCCCCAACCAAAGGGTAGTGGGGAGGAGCGCCCTGTGAAGCAGCAGGGTCCTGGGAGCTCTCCCACTGCTATACTCACCCCTCCACCTGAGACCCAGCCCCCCCAAAAAAGGGACTTCATCCCCTCTGGTGTTGCCAGCTCCCAGAGCTGGGAGTGGGGAGGCCTCTCCCCACCTGCGTCAGAGCTGCAGACATCCACCCCTGCAGCCCCAGTGCCTTCAAGCTGTGGGGACCCCGGGGTCTTTCCACATGGGTCACACCAGCAAGTATGGGAGGAGGAACCAGCCCTGCAGCAGGAACGCACAACTCCAGCCAAAACATGCCGTTCCCTGTAAAAAAGCGATCATGTGGAAAACAGCAGCTAATGAAGAGGTCTGTCTTCTGCACAAAGAGGGAATGGATAAAACAGACCCTACGCTTGGGTGAAGGAATTGTTTTTGTTGTAAAGTCTCCTTCATAATGTCTCCCAAGTGAAAACCAACCCCAAAGCATGCAGACGCTGCTGGAAACAACAACTCTTTCCACTCACTACAGTCCTCCCTGCCACCAGTCCAGGGTGGGATAGCACAGGCTGCAATATAAAGACCATGATATCTCAAAGGAACATAAGGAGAACTGCTCTGTAATGTAGCTGAGACCAGACATTGCAATGGTCTTTTCAACCTTGGGAGGGTGTGTGTGTCTGTGTGTGTGTAATCTATAAAACTTGCTCAATCAATTCTATTACTGTGAAGTTAACCGGCCAGGACTGTTGATTTGCTGCTGGTGATGCCTCTCACAGCCAGAGCTGGTCCCTTGAGAAGGTCTGTGCTCAGGACAGCCCCAGCATTCAGTGACTTGAACCTAAAACTGATCAACGCCTAATCCTGGCAACCCAGGGAAGCACACTTGCAGGCTTTGGTAGCTTTCCCTGCCCTGTATCTCAAGTACAACAATTTGCACCCCAACCTCCTGGGAGATGCTGCAAAAGCATTCCAGCAAAGCGGTCGAGGAAAGCCAGCTTTTCCAGGGTGAGAACCTGCTGCCTGTGCTGGGCCTGGTCCAGTCCACTGGTACCGAAGGATGAGTCCGAGGCAGGAACAAGACATAAATGGTCCAGGATCAGGGGCTCTGGCCTTGCCACTTCATTTTCCATGGGTCTGGGTCAGCTGGAAAAACATTTGTGCCTGTCTGAAGCAGCACACTGCTTGCATAGTGATAAGAACAGCACCTCTTGGGGTGGTACACTGGTGCCTGCACTGAGGAGAGTTCACCGCTATCTGGAAACTCTGCCTAAGGACATGCTGCTGACAGATCTGCCAAACCCAGCAAGGACAGGGCTATGGAGGGTGTAGAAGCAGCTCCCAAATTCGGGAGCTATAAGCAGTTCTTTACTACAGTAGGGTTGCCATGAAGCCTTCATCGTACTAGCATCCGTTTTCCAAGGCCCTCATCCCAGCTTTAAAGCCAGGCTTTGCCCCTAGCAAGCAATTGCAAAACTAACTTCTCTTGCTCAGACCTGGTGCCAGCAGGGATTTGAAATCCTGACACACTGCTGTGGCACCCAGGTCCTTCTGTGGGTGGCAGCAGCAAAGGCAAGATGTGGCTGGGAGAGAAAGCCAGAGGTATCGGCAGGACTCTCCAGCAGCAGGAGTAAAGCCTGCCCTAGCAGGCAGGCCAGAGCAGGCACAGCACAGCCATTACATGAGCTTGCAGTTCCATTAACTCACTTTCCAGCTGGCAGGAAAAGGTACTTGCTGAACTATTGGGTTCAGCAAGACCTGCAGCCCCCCTGTAGACAGACGCAGTTCCTCTTCATCCACCCCCTTGTTCCCTTGCACATGGAGAGTGGCCAAAGGCATAGGCAGGATGATTTTTGTCCCTTCCAGTGGGTGCATGATCTTAAAACCAGGATGTACTCACTTCAAGAGGAAAAACCCAGCTTGGCTTTCTGGTTCCCACCTGGAGAGAGCAGGGCCCACAGAGGGGAAAAGCCCTATTTATATTCCAGCTGGGCAAGCAAAGCTTGTAATCACATCCGACCCTCCAGCCTGCTGTGCTCACTTTTAATCCCCTTCTCTGTATGGAGCCGCACCACCACTCAGGTGGAAACTGTGTACAAGGTCCTGGGGGCAGGTTGAGATGAGGAAGCTGGGACACAGCACTGGGAATTCTCTGGGGCACTGTTTCCCCTCTCCAACATTACTTCAGACACATGCTAAGCAGGACAACGCTTCTCTCATCAGAAAAGAGACAGCAAAAAGAGAACCAGGAGAGCCTGATCTCAGCTTAGCTAAAGTCCCAGGCTCAGGACTGGAAGGAACGAGGGTCCCAAAAATAAAGGGCAGACAGAAATGCCACCAACACCCGAGACCAAGGATGGAGACAGCTAAAACACAGCAGTCCCACCCATGGATGGAGGAGCTCAGCTCCTGTCTAGTCCAGCACAGAGGCCCCTACACCTCCCCAGGGACCCCAGCACATCTGTCTGGGAACAACCCCCAGCCCGCTGGATCACAGGGAAGCAAAATGAGCTGGCATTTGGGACTGCAACCACCACATCAAAGTGAAGTGCTCTGAATATGAAGTGAGCTTGTTCACCCTGGACTGGTTTCAGAAGAGTTGCTGTCCTCCTGCTGCATCTCATACCATTGGGCTAATAGGTGGGCTTTACACACACTTCTTGCTTCTGGTGAAGAAAACACTGAAACAGCCCTTTCCTAGGGACTTCTGGCAGTGGAGAGCTGGGTACATCCTTCAGAAGGCTATGACGACATGCAGGAACTCCAGGTGTACAGTCAAAAATAAGTTTACTGGAATGTCTTTAGTCACAGCTGTAAGCAGCAATACTGAAAACACTGAGCTTGTGCATTCCCATGGCAGGACCAGAAACTCTTCTGGATTGTAAAACCTAATTATTTCTTTTTTTCTCCCCACCCCCCCTTTTTTATTTTTTTCCCCTCGAGAGAAACACCACTCTTGCAGTTCTCCAAGGAAGGGTCAGTTCCCTGTAACATAATGGTATGTTTCTCTTCATTTTTCCCCTCCTTTGCTCTGAAAGGACAGAGTCGCCTCTGCCTTCCACAGTAGGCAGCGGGGAACGGCTCAAATGGCATTATTATTAATATTACAGCTCAACCATATATACAGATAAACCGTAGTGGCAAGTGGCAAGTAGCTAGCTCCAAACCAGAGACCCAGAATTCCACAAAACAGGCAGTTTGGGAACTGAGTCATCTGTTATAAAAAAAGTCTGACAGCGGGAGCAGGTACTCGACCAAAAAAAAGGGTCACTTGGCAGTTCTTAAAACACTCTGTTAGAACTGGCTACTTGCCGCTGCCTCCTTGCTCCTTGGAGAAAAACAACTTCAAAGCTATATACAGATATCTCACTTAAATTACACAGCAGTTTGGTTATCCCAGAGCCAGCACCACCGAAGTCTCCAGCTGCCCCGTCAGGTATGGTACTTCAGGACTATGGGTACTGGAAAACACAAAGCAGCAAGCTGTCAGCCACACACCTTCGCATGCAACACCAATCCCCGCCAGAGAGATCCCCCCCATTTCTGTAGTGACAAACACCAAGCAGCTGCAAGGGAAAGTGTGTTTCCAAGCTTCAGCTAATGCAATCTGCTGCCTGCACACATGCTAGACAACGTTTCCTGCCACCTTCATCTCCTTCCAGCTTCCCAAAATTAAACCAGATGGGATTTTCCATCAGTTTCTCTCTCTACAACGCTCCCACCCTGCTGCCAGCTCTGCCTCTCCCACTGCAGGCTATGTGTCAGCAGGACAACAGGCCGCAAGAGTTTTGCTGAAGTAACAAGAACCATTACAGAGCTGCCCCCGGCCACGGTCGGTGGGCGGAAAACCCTCCAGACCCAGTGGCACAGAAGAGCTGCGCTGCTTGGACCCGTGGAGCACGTAATTCTGCAGGCAGAGGGATGAATTACTACTTCTGCCTGGAAGAAAGACGCTCTGGTCATTATTACTTTTTTGGTAGGAAAAGCAGCGACATCTCTGCTCTGGGGAGGTCCAGAGGGACCGAGCCGAGCAGGAAAGGCAGAGGGCAGGGGAAGGGACCAACAAGAAAGCTACAACAACTACTTGCTGAAAATTAAGCAGCCTGGCAGTTTGGGGGAAGAGCACTTGCAGGGACCAGACCCAACACAACATGGTTGATACATGTGGAGAAGCCTTTGGGAGACATTGCTCCAGTCTGAAACTCTTCCATGTATTCCCACCAGTCTTGGGATCAGTTGGTGCCAACCCTGGATGCATACAATGTTGTCAGGGCAGGGCAATGTTGTCTTTCTTTTGCCACAGTCAGTATGATTTGGTTTGAGCTTGCGCCTCTGCATTTAAACCTTGCAGAAGAGCAGCATGGAATGGTCTACAGGCACCATTTATGACCACTTAAGGCAGAGTGGGGCCCAATGGGAGTGGCTCAGGTGCTCTCCCCCAGGGACAACAGCACCACAGTGTCACTCATGGTGTGGAGTGCCATGAATATTTCAATGCCAGACATGGCTGGAGTGAGCTGGAGCTACTCACCAATGATAACGAGCAGGAGAATGACTGCCACCAGTGCTATGATGGCCTTCATCTGCAAGGGAAGCACAGAGGTGTGTTACATGGGGTGCCATGTGTAGCTGCTTCTACCTGAAAGCAGGCTTTTGGCTTCCAGCATCTTTTCAGCTAAAAAGCAGACCTTCTCCATCCCCTCCCAGGGGAGGGCAGGTAACCACACCTCCACAAACCCACCCCTGCCCGTTCCTGTTCTTGCTCACCTTGCAGCCTCGCCACCACATCTGTCTCCGAAGCTGCTTGGCTCTGTTGCTAAAAGCTGTTGCATTGTCTGATAAGCTTTCTATCGAAGGAAAGAAAAGAGGCAATTCAGCAGCGTGCACACAGGCAGAGCATCCGCTCGTTCTACTAACTTCACAGTTTTAAACAATAAACTCAGCATTAGGGGAAAAGACCCAACCACAACGTGATTCACCAAAGCCACAGCAGATGCCAATGTGACGCCCTTCGCTAGAGCACACACAGACCTGCCGAGTCCCACTGAGCCCCCTTTGTACCGGCTGCCCCCTGAGGACAGGAATTCACTCTGCAAGCCAGCAAGCGAGCGGACAGCTGAAGTGCTCAGGGCCGTTGGGAGACAGACCAATCTACCTTAGCTTGAAGGACCAACAAGATCACAGCACCCAAATGCCTCCAAAATAACACCCCTGCACAGACCAGCAGAAGGCGAAGGTGGAAAGAGGAAAATGTCAGCAGAAAGTCAGATCTGCAGCCCAAGACTGGGAAACACCACTCTCCAGGATGGAAATACAAGCCCAGGTCTGTTGTTAGGCGCTTTCTGAACTGAAATCAAGTAACCTGGCCCAGAAACAGGAAAGAGACAAGGGGAAGAGGCCAATAAAGCTGCATTTAGCATCGCACCTGATTTATCCTGCAGGTCATCCAGCCGCTCACCTCTTTCAATCACCTTCGTGATGTTCTCCTGCATAACATCGATGACTTCATCCACCTGGTTCTGGACACTAGAGCAGAGCAAAAGCAGTGTGAGGAGCAGAAGCGAGCACTACTAGCTGTGCATTGCAGCACCAGACCTCGCTCAGAGCTGCCTGGGCTGGCAGGACCCAAGAGCTCACTGACAAAAATCAAAGGGGACAACAATGGAGGGAGGTTGATGGGATGCTGAGAAAGCCAGAGGTGCAGCATGACCTGCAGTAGGTCTCTGGCAATCCCAGGAAGAATGAAGGAACACAAGGGGCTCAAAGAGAGCACTGGGACGTCAGCAAAAGCAGGGCACCCTCTGTAACACCTTTAACACAAAAAGGCAGTTAAGAAAGCGCACTAATTGCTGTTGGTGGGCACCTCCGCTGCAGAAGAGCTCACATCAAAGGGCAAAAAAAACCCCATAAAAACTGCACCTTATCTTTCCAGATTTCATAGAACCTTGCACCACACCTCACACCTTTGCTAAATAACTTGGGATGAAATCAAAGCAAGGTGCACTCCCCCCCTCTGGGAACTGAGTTGCTAAATGAAACCCATTCTGCCAGGGGCACCGAGAGAACAGTAAAGAAATGGCTGATATGAACTAAACCAAGTTATTATAATCCATCTTCTCATAGGTTACGCAACTCTGTGGGTAGTCGCTTCAGTGAACAGTAGTCTAAATCACACCCGCAGGGTTATTATAAATGCATTTATTCAGTCCATAAAAAAGCCACATTGGTAAGAGAGAAAAATTCTCCTGGTGGAAAAATACTGCTACATTCTGGTTCGTATTTTGGAGCTAATACACTTTTATTTTCCTGGAGATAGAAATAAGAAATTTCTTGGGGCCCTAGGGAGACAATACATTGTTTGAGACATACCGTTCCCAGAAAGTAAATGGCAACAGCAATGTCTTGGAGGCAACGCTACACACAGGGCAATAAAACAGAAATAGCTCCAGGCCACTCGCTCTGCATAAGTCTTAGGTTTGATGACTTAGGTCGCCTTGATTAACAACATTTAAGCACTTTAAACATACCAAAGTGCATCCAGCATTTCCCAAATATACAGCATGAATAGGCCACTTCAGCAGCTCTCCACGTTACCAGAAACACACACCTCTTAATAGGAGTGTGCCACTGGTGTCCCCAAAGGGAAGAAGGGTTGCCACCACCTTGTCATTTGTGCCTGCTTAGTACCCACACTCTCCTGCTCCCCAAATTAGGAAGTCACAACATCTTTCTCTTTGGACCTATGCAAAACCCTCTCCTCCCCACTGCCATCTCACAGATACAGATGTTCAAAGACATTGTTTGCCAAATCAAGAGGTTTTTTTACAGCAGCACCAGACCTAACTCCACCACTCAGAGAGCCACCATCCAGCACCTAAGCTCAGAGCACTTGGTGCGATGAGGACAGCATATCCTCCGCCATGGCCCAGGAAGCCGGGGCCAAGGGACACCCAGAGCAACCTGAGCGAGGCCCATCAGTGGGGCACTGCAGAACCAGGAACCCTAGCCACCATGCCTCTAATTCATTAATTAGAGACATAGGTTCACATTGACCTATTTCTCCTGTCTCCATACCAGGTACATGCCTCTCACCGAGCAGACACTTGTGCTCAGACGCACACGCGAGAAGCGCCTACAACAAGTAATAGTGATTGCACTGGAAAAGCACATGCCTTGCTCACATTTACTTACCATTCCAAAACCAGGCAAGGAAAGTCATTAAAAGAAAAAGCTTTTTTTCTCCCCAAAAAGCTCTAGAAAGAGCTCCAGATCTTTAAATACGAAGGGGCTTCCCATCTTAGCATTTCAGGTTGAGCTCTGTAGCACCACTGCACTGCGGCTTCCAGAGCTGGAACAGCCAGGCAACCCCTCTGAAGCCAATTTCTGACTCAATAGCCCTCATATGGCACATGCTAGACTCCAGCAGCGCACGTATAAACTTGCTTTATTTAGGATACTGCAAGAAAGGAACCTGCCTTCCCTTTGCTGCATCGCAGAGTCCGTGGGAGCAGCATCTCTCTGCACCCACCTACGCTGTGCAGTGGCAGTTCCCGCCTTCCACATCAACGGCAGCCACCTGCCAGGAGTTTATTATCTGGAGGGGAAAGGCATAGATAATCCCCAAATGCCTCTCAGCAGGAACCTTCCCTGNGCCTTTGCGCTGCCACAAAAAAAAAACGTGTCCCCCCTTTTTTCTTTTTTTTTTTTTTTTTTTTTTTTAAACGAGATACAGGGTGAGTGGCAGAGCTGTCACCATTGGGAAAGTGCAGAAGGTGGCACTGAGGACGCAGGCAGATACTGCCCGGGAAACACACGGTGGTACCCAGTGTAGCAAAGTGTCCACCCCACGCAGGACACGTGCAGTTCCGTGGCCCTTCGCTGGGGCAGCGGGTGAGGATGTGGGCAGGAGACATGCTCTGCAAGGGGGTTTCCTTACCTCAGTGCAACAGACAAGTCCCAGCTCTGAGCCGCCAGCAACACTGCTATAGCTTGGGGCGAGAGAGGAAAAGCAGAAACATCTGCTATCCCAGATGAGCCAACTTGGCAAAAACTCTAAGGCCTTAAACATCAGTTTCACAGGCAGGAGACTACATTTACAGTATGTAAATGTTTCTAAAGTAATTTACTGGCTTCAAAATAAAGAGATTTCCTCCCACAACAGATTTGTAACCCAGTTCTCTTGGTACAACTAACAAGCAGGAGCACGCAAGGTTACAATGCATCCAGGAACATGCAGCACAATGTGATGCCACCTGAATCCCCACCAGTACAGGTCAGAACCTAGAGAGATCCTGCTGCAGTCCCAGGGCACCCTGCAGCATTCCAGGCAGAGCAGGCAGACATGTAACTTCAAGCTGCTCTGCTGAGAACCAGCGTTTGGGAGAGACCTATGGAGCGCAGACCCCCACTGCCCAAGTTGCATGTCAGCATCCCACCTCTTTTCACGTGAGCTGCTGGCAAAACGCTGCGTGCCTTTGCTGCCTGCCCATAGCCTGGGCAGGCTGTTAGCTGTCCCCCCAAGAAAACAAAACATTTCACAGACGGAGAACGGAGGCACAGAGAAATCAAGGCTTGAACTCTCATAAGTGTTGAAGTGTTTAACTCCTGTGGAACACAAACACGTTTGAGCACCCCAATACCTTTTGCTATCAGATGTAAAAGAGAACCTTGATAAAAAAAAAAACAACAAAAAAAAACCAAAACAGGAACAGAACAAGCCAGGGAATGAAACTTTTATCTCCACACAGTGCCTTAATCAGACCTTAAACCAGTAATTGCTTTCTGCTCTATCCCACCCATCACTGCTGCAACAGATGCCTCTCCAGGATGGGGCTGAATGATGCCAGCCTATGTATTAGCCCTGCAGTTTCAGAGCAAATTCAACAATTCCCCACTAGTTTGGCATGCTTGAGTTTCTTGATGGAAACTCAATTCACATCAAGAAGAAAATATTTTCTTGTTTTATTTGGCAAGACAGAATGAATCCTCTAATACGAAGCATATTTCCTGTTAGGGAGCTATTGGCTTTTGACACATACATTTCACGCGCTTCAATCCTGCCAGATTTCCAAGAGAAATAAAGTCAAATAAATTCCTGCCAGGAAAGGGAGTAAGACAAAAGCATAAAATATGTCTCCCACGACCCTCCTTCTTACTAATTACTGCAAATATGATGCTTTTAACAAGGAACAGCAAGCGTACACCATCAAAACAACAAGAGACCAAACAGCGCTTAGTTTAGTTTAGACCCCTCTTTTTCTTGTACTTTGCTGGGTCCAAAGCAGGAGGAATAAGCCTTTCCATTTTAGCCGCGATGGGTTAGCTCCTGAAAAACTCCCCAGGCTGGTCACGGTGTTGGGCTAACAACAGTGCTGCATTCTTCAGACACGGTAAACAGGCCATGCACAAACCATGGGATGTGCTGCTCAAGGCTGCTTCTTGTCTCCAAGCTGGCTGTTTACAGCCAGCATGACACACTTCTATTTTCCACCCCAGCGATATTAATAGCGCTGTGTATTTTGGTGCAAATTACACCCAAACAGCCCTCGTTATGGCAGTAACCCAGAGAAGAGGGAACAGGACGGAGAGCCAAGCTGGATGGACGATGCAAAGGCAGGAGGCCAGCGCAGTGCAGCGCTCCCCAAGGCACGGCTCTCTGCAGAGGGGCTGCCCAGCAGACAGCTCTGCTGTACTCAACAATGGGGTATCAGCGCTGAACCCTGCCACAAATCCCTGGGTTTGAGTTACTGGTTCACCACAACAGCGAGGAAGACAGCAGCCTATGCCTCCCTGAAGTCTTCTAGTCCTTGAAAAGATTACACCCAACAAGGATGCCTGACGATACGATCTTGTACCACCTTCAAATGAAAGCCTGGACTACAGATGGGGTTCACTGTACAACCAGCCACCTGCGATGAGCAGCCAGGCCCTGGGAAGCTGCTGTCAACTCTTGCCTCCAAACCATTCCCCAAACCCTCCCCATCCTCAGGACATAATTTTGGGGCTTGCAGCCAGACAGAGGCACTGGGGCTAAGCCCTGGAGCTGGGGATGCTGGCCACTCCCAGCAGTGCGATGGGGGAATCGTAGGGACCAAGACCTGGCTCCTGGGGAACCACAGCTGTGTGCTGAGCCTCATCACCAGCACCAGCAGGAACCCAAACCCAGCAGCATGGTTGCCTGAAAGCAGAAACATCAATGGTGAAGAAAGTCAAGCAGCACAGACAAGGGGGCAATTTTGGTAGCGTTTTTGAAAAGATGACCTATTATGAGAGGCTCCTATTCTAAATAAAAGAAACCCAGGTGGAAGATGAACGTCTCACTTTCCCCCAGAAAGGCACTAAGAGCTCTCATGACACACATTCAGGGCTTCAAACAAACCTGGAAGCAAAGGCAGAGAAGACAGATCAGCTCTCCCTTACTTGTTCTTTGTAACTTTGGGGAAAAGGACAAAAGCCTGTTAAAAGCTACTTTTCAGCTCCAGACCACCCCAGGGATGGAGAGGTCTCGGAGCGAGCCCACAGGACCCCACGTGGCCACTTAATTACTGGGGGATCATCCACCCCAACTGAGAAGCTGCTGGGACAACAGAGCCTGAAATTCCAGACGCATCAGAACAAGACACGGCACGGAGGGGACTGTGACACTTCCATCTGCCACTATTGCTGGCTGTAACTTGTTTCTTTCCTCTACGAGGTTCGCAGTGTTCCCCACCATCTCTTTCTGCAGCTGAGCCAGCCTTGAGGGTCTCTGGTGCCAAACTCTCCACCCTGACCCAAGCCCCTTTGCTGCCAAGGACAACTAGGAAAAGTTTCCAGTCTTGCCCCTCACGTTCAACATGTTCTGCACCTTTGCTCCTATAATCCCATCACTTTTTCCTCTACCCAGTCCTCCATCCAGTTTCCTTCTATGCCTATCTTCACACCTCGTTTCTCCAGTCCCGTACAGCTACAGTCTCTCTAGCTTTGCCCAGCTATGCCTCAGCTCTCCAAATGCTCAGATTCCTCCTTAAAATGTCTTTTCCTTACAGTGTTTCAGCAGCAACCCAACCCTCCTTTTCCTCCTCTGTTGAAAACAGAGCGAGCCGCATCATTACAAGACCAGGCATCAATCAGCGCAAGGGCTGGTCTGATCAGAAACTTAATAATAAGCTCCATGACAAGAAATGATGACTGCACACTCTAAGTGCTTATTAAACAAAGCAATCAACACCGATGAGAACAGAAAATAGATACTATTTTATAACAGATGTTCTAGATAGTAGAGAGATGTAGCCACTTGCTACCCCAAGGGATGTATCCCATACCAGGTCCACTAGACAGGCAATCTCTGGCAACAGGCAAGTCTCACGTGTGTTGGGCATTAGTCACATCACACCTACGAACCCACCAGCTCCTGGGTGAATTCTTCTTTCATTTTTCTTCCCCTTCACAGCTGCGGTGCTATCCTCTACCTAAGCCCCTGCTCCCTTCTGCCTGGCCAAGAGAGCTCCTGTTTTCCCCAGCCACGCTGGGAAGGGAGAAGACAGCCTGTAATTCCTTTCCAGCAGAGGAGGATGAAGGAGTAGACATCAACCCCTCTCCACCTTTTTACAGGGGCAGGACCCCACTTGTAAAACCAATTCTCACCCTTCCCATTCACTCCAGGCCAGTGTGTCAGTGCCCTAGACCAGAGGCTTTAGCCACACCAGCTTACTGTAAGGACCAGTGCGCCTCTACCAACATCCTCACACCCTGGAGGGAACAGAGACCCCCCGAAAACTCAGGGCACAGCGAATGACCTGCTGCCTCTTTGTGTAACTCAGGTGCACTTCGCCCCTCAAGGTAACGTGGCAAGCAGGCATACAAGCAAGCAATGCCTAACGCTGACGTCGGCAATGAGTCATCTCAGAGCTGCACTGGCTTCTTCCTGGCACGAAAAAAAATCCCTAACGGAGAGCAACACTCAGGCTGCACACAAGACAACCCAGTCTGAGTAACACCCGGTCATCAGTCCCCGCACAGATCTCTGTTCCGGCTCCACGGAGGTCAGCAAAGGAAACCAGAGGGCTGTGAACATCACCTCCCTTTCCATCAAGTACCACCATCGCATCTCTCATTGTCATGGGCTTCAGTTTGTCCTGCCCTTTCCAAGCATCATCCAGGAAATGACTCGATGGGAGAAGGATTCAGAGTGTTCGCTCCTTGCTTCTTGCCCTAATCCTCCTCCAGCTGTAATAGCTTCCTGTTTTCCAGCTGCTTTGACCCCACTGAGTCACTGCTCATCTCCAGGTCACCTATATCAGGCTTTTATCTGGAGAAGAGGAGGCCAGAGGACCAGCCGCTGCCCAAAAAACATCGTCCTGGTGTGTTTCTGACCACTTGCTTTCTAGAGACATTAAGCAGCAAGTTACAGGATGAAGAAAAAAGCAATGAAACAATGAAAATTGGTGCTAGCAAAGGTTAAAATTCAGGGTTAATGCTCTAGAAAAAGAGCCTCATAGAAGCATGGAACAGGTCATCACCAGAATACAGCAAGGGATTTAGAAACTCCACTAAGCCACTGTGATACAATCCTATCCCTTCGCCTCTGTCAATGCACAATTTCTTGACAGCTTGAATCAAATTCAAAATTTCCCTTAGCTGCGGGCACGTAGGGTAGGAAACATCAATTAGAAGAAAGCAAGCACAAGCCATGTTCATATTCAGAACTACACAGAAATACTCCAGTAAGACAGCACTGGGAGCTTGCAGTGCCAGAATAAAATATTATCTGTGTGACACTGAGGAACAATGACTTACTGCCTGATCTTGTCATTCCTGGGTCCAAATCTTGGTCCAGAAGGCCCTCTCCTGCAGGCAGAAAAGACAGCCATCAGGATGGAAGATACAACAAAAACAAGTTTTTAAACCAGACTCAAGAGACATGCAAGAAAGAATCAATGCCTTTTGGACAGAGGACTGTTCTCATACCTCCCATCAGTCCCTCCCTTGTCTCAGCATACGTGGGACACCCTGCTCTTATAAAGGTCACACCTACTAAGTCTTAATTCATGCTTGATGCCAAGGCTCTGGGAGATCATCTCAAAGGAATCAAAGGTTTTGATTCCTAAGCCCCCGCCTATGTGGCAGGGAGCAGCTTTTGGTAATCGACGCCTCCAGTCTCAGAGATGTAAGCAGTTAAGACATCGCATTCCCTACAGCAGCTGTTCAGAAACTCACAAGAAAAAGTCTTCCTCTTCATCCGAATCTTCCTCCAACAGGTTCCTCTGCAAACACATAAAAAAAAGAAAAAACAAACCACCTCATCAATAGCAACCACCATTTCACACACACATTTCCAGCCCTTAGGACGCAATCAGCATCCTCCGACTGCAGGTTACACATGAGCCCTCCTTTAGAGAGCATTGGCGCTACTTTTTAGGTGTCTGGAGTCGTGCTGTTTCTCTCTGGTTGTGATTAGGGCCCAAGCTGGATGTCTCTGTGCCGCTATTATCACCTCGGCANTCCGACTGCAGGTTACACATGAGCCCTCCTTTAGAGAGCATTGGTGCTACTTTTTAGGTGTCTGGAGTCGTGCTGTTTCTCTCTGCTTGTGATTAGGGGCCAAGCTGGATGTCTCTGTGCTGCTATTATCACCTCGGCGGTGTTTGCTACCTCCGTACAGCACGGAGCGATGCACAGCTCTGACATGGGACAACTCGCACATCTGCCACTGAGCCAAACTGGATTTGCGTCAACAGCCAGTTGCCTGCGCAGGTTCAGAACCCAATTCTAGGGACCAGTACAACTCCCTATGATGCAGAAGCAACCAGTGCGTCAGCACGTTGAGCCCTGCCTTGGAAAGCAGCAGGCAGAGCCCCTGCACAGGCCAGTTGTGGAAGGAAGGCCATCTCTGCTCAAGGGACAATCCCCAGGGCTGCATTTGGTGAATGGCAGCTGCTCAAAAAACATCAGCATCACCCACAACCACCCTGGGGTATCCCATCCATGTGTAAAGTGAGATCCACTTCGATTTGGAGGATGTGGTTTCTCCAGCCATCTGATGGCAGCAGGTGTAAGAAGGATGACTGCAAGGAAAGACGCTGGGCTCCCTGCCACGGCACATCCGGAGGGATTGGCCCCTCCAAACCCCGACTCAGGCAAAGGCTATGGCCGGGCTGGAAAGCAGAGCAGTCTGGTAGCTCCTCTGCTTCGCACTTAAGGGCTCCTCCTGGGCTCAGATTTGCTGTTCCACTACACCCCATCAGGCGATCCAAAGGCTGATTTTTAAAAGCAACCCCACAATCCCACTTAAGCCTGAACGTTTTGGACAAAGACATTATTAGAGTTCATTTCTCATACCAGGGCAGCACAAATTTTTCAATCGAGCTGAGGGTTCCCAGTAACATCTACTTAGGGTCAAAAATAATCAAGAGGGGGAACTGGCACCCTAAATGTGTGGGCTGGGGAACACATGGGATCGTCCTTACGGTACCAACAGCTGCTGCTTTCCCTGCGCACAAATTTTGGCTCCCACCTGCAAGCGCAGTGCTCTTATTCTGAAGCTTACCTACATTTCCATCCTTGTCACATTTGCTCAATCAACTTAAGCAACCCGTGAGACCACGCAGTAGTTTCAGCCATCGCCTCCCTCAAGGGATGAGCGAACCGCCCTGGGTAACACAGGATCCTCGTCTCACTGACAGCTATCGGGAGCCGGAGCAACACTTTAGACTACAGTCTAAACTCATTTTTAGCACAGGATGACCCCAGGACAAAAACATCAGGTTAAATCCACTTTGTCTAAAAGAGGCAACTGCACCACTTTGACCCGTATTTTAAAGCCTGAAACGCCAGGGGACCCTGGTGACAGGAGAAAAATTCAGCTGTAAAGCACAGGGTAAGTTCACACGAGTCCTTCAGCCAGCTACGTGGGGAGGCGAGCCGCGACGTGCCGGGGCCAAGCTCTGCCTGAGAGGCAGGAGACTGGAACACAGCGGGATCTCAGGGCCACAGATGCAGCCTAAAGGAACTGAAACGGGTTCTCAAACCAGCCGTATCTCCCAACGGGGTTTGTTTTAAAATACACAGACCAGGTTTGCTGCACGGACAGTCCCCCTCGCTAACTAAACGTCACTACGAACAGCAGTACAGCTTCTGGGCCCCTTCGGCAAAGGCACCTGCAACTCACCTTGCACCGGCCCGGTGGCCAACGGCACGGGGTGACTCCGGGGGCCTCGGGGTCCCCAAAGCGTGTTAACACCCACCTGCCCGCCGTGGGCACCTACCCCGGGCACCCCGACCTACGTAACGGCCCGTTATGGCACTGTTACGGCCACCGGAGGGTCGGGCTGGTCCCCCGCAGGCCCGCCGGCACTCACCCGCTCGCTCTTCACCGAGCCCGTCACTTCGTCGTCGTTCAGGTGCCGCTTGAATTTGGGAGGCATGGTCTCTACCGGCGGGAGATGCGGCTTCGTGCCCGGGAGGAGAAGCCTGGAGGAGAGGCGCAGGGAACGACCGGGTCACCCGCACCGCGCCTCCACCCCCCGGCCGCACCTCCCCGGGGCCCGGGAGGATGCCCGGTGGGGCCCCGCGGGCGGCCGGGGAGCCCCCGCACCGGTGGGCCCGGAGGGACGGAGGAGGAAGGACCCCGGGACGGGGGGGATGCAATGGCCCCAGGGAGAGGGATGCAAGGGCAGCCGGTACCCGGCACCCGCGCTGTCGCCAGGCCCCACCGTTCCGCTCCAGCCCTCCCGGTGCCCCGGGGGCTGCTGGCGATGCCCAGACAGAGGCAACCCGCCACCCCCCGCCCCACTCACCGGGCTCCGCTGCGAGCCGGGCCGGCGGGAAATGGCCGGTACAACGGCGGCGGCGGCGAGTCAGCTGTCCCATCGACTGCCTCGGCGCTCCGCCCACCGCGCCGAGCGCCGAGCGATCGATTCAGGGGCGGGGTCTGAGGGCGGGGCTAGGGGCGGGGCCGGACCCGGGGGCGGGGCCGGGGTGCGGCTGGGCGCGGAGCTGGGAGCCGGCGGGAGCGGGTGGGGAAGCGGGAGGCGGGGGCGGCCCCGGGCCGGGAACACGCTGGCTCGGGAGCCCGGGGGCTGGCGGCGCTCCCGGTTGGGCCCCGTGCGAAGCCTCCCTGCCAGTAGCGGGGGGGGGGGGGGTCCGGCCGCCTCGGCCCCCGGCATCGCTCCTGGCACACCACCCCGGTAGCAAAGCCGCTGGCGGCGGCCGCAGGCGGCCGGAGCCCGGCCAGCGGCCTCGGGGAGGCCGGGGGGGGCAGTGCCGGCTGCCGTTGGGCGAAAGCCGCCGCCGCCACAGGCATCTGGAAGGTTCCGACTCGTCCGTCCCCCCCCCGCCGCCGCCCCGACCCTCTCCCCGCCGCCCTCCCGCCCTATAAATGCGGGCGGCGGCGCCCGGCGTGCGGCGGAGCGGAGGCGCCGAGGGCACGGAGCCATGCTGGGGACCTGGCTGCTGCTCTGGGGGGGGCTGGCCCTGGGCAGCCGGGGCGAGACGGCCTTTCTCCGGCGTGCCGATGACAGCACCGGGCGTTGCACCTACTCCTTCACGGTAGCCAGCCCCGTCGAGGCCGGTTGCCCTGATGCCGGCGGCGTGCCGGAGCTGCGGGCCGAGCTGGCCGCGCTCGCCGCCCGCCTGAGCCGGCTGGAGAGCCGGGAGCGGGGCACGGGGGGGTCGGGGCCGCGGGGAGGAGAGGCAGCGGGGGCGCGGGACCCCCAGCACTCAGCCCCGGCCGCTCGCCTGGAAGCCGCCTACAGCGACCTGCTGCGGGCCAAGTCCCGGCTGGAGGAGGAGAAGGGGAGGCTGGAGCGGGAGAAAGAGGAGCTGGGGAGGCGGCTGGAGAGCAGCGCCCAGGAGATCGCCCGGCTGCGGGCCACCCGCTGCCCCCCCGGCGGAGAGGGGCCTGGCCGTGACACCCTGCGTGCCCCCGGCAAAGGTAAGTGCCGGGGCCGGGACCCCCCTGTGCATCCCTTCCACCGGTTCCCTGCCACTGCGTCTCCCCCGAGCACTGGTCAAGTCCCTTTGCTGCCCCCCACACGTGGTGCACCCACAGCTGCCCCCGGCTCTTGGGCACCCCAGTGGGACGCTTGCCCGCTGTGGCGCTCAGCCCTACCAGGGGGTCGCAGCCCATTGCACCAAACCCCTTCCCCATCCCTAAATCAGGGCTGGCAGCTGGAGCTCATCCCATCATCTGCCCCGCAGCAGAGGGGGGATGCAGGGGACCAGGGTAGTCCGCGGGGATTAGGTGTTTCCCCCAAGGAGCATTAAACCCCGCACCTGGGGGGAAACAGTGTCAGCGGCTGCGGAGTGAGGTCCCCATCAGCAGGTCACGGATGTGCTCCGCTGCAGCGGGATGAGGCACGGGGCTCCTGACTGAGGTGTTGGTGTTTCGGGGGGCAGTGGTCTGGCATGGAGCCCGCCAAGGGCAGCGAGGGCAGGTGCAGCAGTGAGGGGGGCTGGCTTGGCCCCTGCTCACGCTGTGCCTGGCCCCGCCGCAGCCCCCCGCTGGGACCCGCAGCCCCTCGCCTACCAGGAGCTGCAATCGGAGAGGACGGAGGTTCCCGCATCCCGGCTGCTGGAGGAGACTGCGCTCGCTCGCCCGGGGAGCGAGGACTCGGGTACTGTCACTGGCATGGCCAGCCGGCCCCATGCTCCACTGCTTACAAATACCGCTTGGTCCCCCCCGAGGGGTTTGCCGAGCGCTGCCACCACTGAGCAGTAACCCCTTTCTCTCTCCCCTCCTGTCCCCGAGCAGGCTGTGGTGAACTGGTGTGGGTGGGGGAGCCCGTCGTCTTCGGCCGGGCAGACTCCATTGCTGGCAAGTACGGCGTGTGGATGAAGGACCCCGAGCCCGTGCCCCCCTTCACACGGGAGACCACGTGGCGTGTGGACACGGTGGGCACGGAGGTCCGTCAGCTCTTCCAGTACGAAGCGGCTGAGCAGCTGGCCCGGGGCTACCCTGCCAAGGTGCACATCCTGCCGCGGCCCCTGGAGAGCACGGGGGCTGTCATCTACCGCGGAGGGCTCTTCTTCCAGCCCCGCCGCTCCCGCGCTGTGGCCCGCTACGACCTGCGGGGAGAAGCCGTCACGGCTGAGAAGGAGATTCCTGGCGCAGGCTACCATGGGCAGTACCCCTACTCCTGGGGGGGCTACACCGACATCGACCTGGCGGTGGACGAGACAGGGCTCTGGGTGATCTACAGCACCGAGAAGGCCAGGGGGGCGATTGTCCTCTCCAAGCTGGACCCTGAGACGCTGGAGATCCAGCGGACCTGGGAGACCAACATCCGCAAGCGCGGGGTGGCCAACTCCTTTGTCATCTGTGGCACCCTCTACACCGTCAGCAGTTACTCAGCGCCCAATGCCACCATCAACTTTGCCTATGACACGGCCACCAGCACCAGCCGGGCCCTTAGCATCCCCTTTGAGAACCGCTTCCGCTACCTCAGCATGGTGGACTACAACCCCACCGAGCGGCAGCTCTTTGCCTGGGACAGCTTCAACATGGTCACCTACCCTGTCCGCCTCTCCCGGGCGTGAGCCGGGGCCGTGCCGGCTCAGCCCCCATGACCCCCATGCGTGCATCAGCACCCCGCTTCGCTCCCCAGCTCCCCCCAGCACGGCCGGGACCACTGGCTCAGACAGCACCAGGCGATGGTGGGGGCCATGTGCTGCTCAGCCACACCACGGTGAGGCCCCCAGTGTCCTCACTGGTACCTCCGGCAACATCCCGTTGTGTTTGAGTGCAGTGGAGTGAAGTTAAGTGTTTTTCTAGAACCTGGTCAAGCTGGTGAAACGCCTCTCCCTGGCCTCGGCGGGTTTTGGGTGGGCCACAGTGGTACCCAGCCCTGAGCTGCTCCAGTGTCCTCCAGGAGCACCTGGAGCACACCCCAACCTGGCCACACCGAATTCGGAGCAGAGCGGGCTCAGGCGCAGCAAAGGCCGGGCAGGGCAGGTAGTGGAGATAGGGAGAGGCCGCCCCGGAGGCTCCCACCTAAAAATAAATGCTTTCCCTGCTTGCAAGCAGCGATCCCCTCCGCGAGGCCGGGGTTTGTGTTTCCAGGCTCCAGGCTGAGCATGAGCACTGCTGCTGCCCCCCAGACAGCCCCCGGCAGCAGCAGTTTTGGGGAGGCCTCCCCGGCTCGGGCCAGCCTGGCGGAGAAGAGCAGTGGTCACCCACCACCAGCAGCCCCGCAGAGCTGAGCGCCCACAAGCCCCGCCTGCATCCCACGCTGCTGGTGCCTGGGGGCATCCCGGAGCTCCGCCACCTCCAAAAATCATCCGGCAGGATCAAAAGCAGCGGGGAATATGGACACTCATTGCACAAGCCTTGTTTTATTGGAGGGGGGAGAAGCCAAGAGAGCAGTCGTGAGGAGTTCTGGCAGAGCATCCCACAGCCAAATGGCCCCTTGGTGCCCCCAGCCCCCCTTGGCCACACGCTTTGGCTTTGCAGCCATGCCCGGCCACCAACTCCATGCGGCAGCTATGGCCCCACCTGGCCTGCAGCGCTCCCCACGCCAGTCCAAAAAATGCTTTTTTAACTATTTATTGTAGAAAGGCTGTAGGAGGCTTCCCCCCGCTGCTTCCCTGGTGTTCAGGGCATACGGGGCAGCAGCGGCCGCTTCCCCCTGGGGGATGCGCAGGGTCCCTGCCCAATAAACATCACCCACCGCCGCTGCCTCGCACCTCGTCTTTCCAAGCCTGGGTTTTCCTGGGGGATTGGTGGGCTGGAGCCTGGAGGGGGTGTGAAGCGCCGGTGCCCCCCCGCTCGATGCACCAACAGGCTGAAGGTGCTGGTGGGGGAAGCTGTAAAGCTTTGGCTGGGAAAATGTCAAATGTGGGAGGCGGCTGCTGGCAGGGACGACCCCAGGAGCACCTTTATTTAGCGTGAAGGGGGGCTGCAACGTGTCCACAACACTGAACCGGAATAAAACTCAAAGCTTCAGTGCTAAAACCGGGAGATTTGCTGAATAGGAAAGATTACTGAGGTCCAGGTGGCAGGGCTGCAGGCTGGGCTGGCCCATCCCGGGTGGGCAGCATGGGGCAGGAGGGATGGGGGGACAGACGCAGTTGCCCTTTTGCTGCCGCAATGCCGGTGTCTTCGGCTGCTCACCCAGGGGATGGCCCCGCTCGGAGCTGGGAGGCCATGGGGATGGGCCCTGGTTCAGAACTGAACCTGTTCTAGAAGAGCAAGACACAAGAGGGTGCTGGGGGAAGGCAGGAGGGTGCCGTCCACAGGCAGCACGTGCCCCTCCATGGTGAGGGCTGTCCTGGTGAGTCCGGTGGGGGGGAACCAGGGAAGGGCCCCGTCACACCACCAGGACAGGCTGGGGAGGGTGTGGGATGGGATGCATCCCATGGGGGACCAACCTGGGGCTGCGGGGTGGGACATCAGCACATCAAGGCGGGAGGCTGAAAGACCCTTTCTCGCTCCCCGGCAGGCCTGGCGTGGGGCTGGGATGCTCATCACGAGCGACGGTGTCCCCCCAGCCAGTGATGCACCTGCGCAGCCACCATGGCGCAGCCCTGCGGCACCCCACGACCTGCGGCAAGCCCCCGCTGGCCCCCACACCTGCCCCCTTTGCAGTGGGTCTGCGCTGAGCTGGCCACCCTGGTCCTGCTGTGGGGAGAGGGCACCTGCTGCAACCAACCACAGCTGATGGCAATAAATTCATGGCACAGTTCAGGCTCTCCGGGCTTCGGAAAAACATGGCTGCATAGCTCTGCCCCGGTGAGCAGTCTCAGCCCCGCAGTGTCCCTCTGTCCTGCTGTGAAAAGCCACCCAGGACAGGTGGTTCTCTGTGCCCTGGTGCAGATTAACGAGGCAAATGCCAGGGGGGCAGTAAAACTGGGGGTGAAGGCAGCTATGGGGGTCACCCAGGAGCTGGCAGGGGGCTGTCACGCACCCACCGGGGCTGGGAAGAGGGAGGCAGGCAGCCCCTGCCTGCAGCTGCCCGCCCAAGGCAAAGAAACCCTGCCGGCGAGGATGGGAAAATGGCATTTTTGTCCCAAAACAGGAGGGGAGGGGAGGCTGGAGCTCTCCTTCTCCCCGCAACTCCCCAGAGACACGGGTTGAGCCCCAGCGTGAAAGGGAGGGCTTGGTCAGATGTCCCCAGGGGAGCAGTGGCACCAAAGGCTTCTCAGTGAGGAGAGACACCAAGGGCAGACAGCCACAGCCATTCCCGCCTCCCCACTCTCTGCCAGCGCCGGGGTCTTTTCAGGCTGGGAACTCCAACACTTAATTGACT
>RSEF01000008.1:4207838-4280441 GCA_003993805.1 Himantopus leucocephalus | reverse complement strand
AAAAAAAAAAAAAAAAAAAATAAAATGAAGAGAAGCCAACGTACACAGGATTTCCAGAAAGCCGGGCTGGAGCTGAACAGCAGTGAATACACAGCCTTACTTAACAGGCTTTGCAAAAACAAGCCCCGAGAGTCCCTCCCCTCCCGCATCCCAGCAAGAAGCCAGCCTGAGCCGAGGGGGGTGGCTGGATCTGGCCCCAGTCACATTAACCCCCTTCCGCTCTTGCCCTTGAGAAAAGTCACAGTCTTTCCACGGACTGAACGTTATTAAGGAAAAAAAAAGCAGCAACAAAAAAAGTGAATTCCCCGAACAAAATAGTTCCCCAATTTATGGGAGGTTCAGCACGATCACTTGTGATGACCAGAGTCCTAGAAAAGAGATTACGCACCAAATCCCACTCAAATTAAAAAAGCAAGATCTATTCCAGCGTGAATGGCCGGAAGCAAGTTTTCTGGTTAAATGTCACAAAAATATTCAATGAAGCGGGGTCAGTGACTTGAAAGCTCAACCTGGCCTCAAACGCAGGCGGGGTGGCTGGGGGCTGTTTTGGGGAGGAACACATCAAAATCGGGTTATTCCGATGCACTAAATGCTCAAGCATTTGCTTTTAATTAAGTTTCTGCAGGAATATTATCCTCCTTCTGCTCAGCGCAAGAAATAACCCAAAGCTTGGTATATTCCCACAGCCGACTGTGGGAAATTCGACTGACTCTTCCAGTGGCTTTGTTGGAGAATTTAAGATTAATCCTTTCAGCAGCATTTCCTTAAAAACGTAATTTTCCAGTGAGTGACTTCCTGTTTTAAGGTGTCCTTCCAAAATGAACCAGAAGACAGCCTCAAACCAGGGAAGCATCAGCATAACTCAATTCCCACCAAAACCATCTCTTTTATAGCACATTTATAGTTCAAAACCACTGTCTGCCTTCACCGCTCTTCTACCTTCATCCTCCTCTCCCTGAGCGTTGGCTGCAGCTCTGTGTGTGTACGGTTCCTGTAAAAAAGGCAATTTACCTGTGGCGTTACCTACTCAGAGGTTACTTCTGCCCATCACTCCCTTTATGGATTACAGCACCTTTATTTACTCCATAATGCTGCAGTTTCACTAGAACGCCCCCTTAGAGAACCGGCACCTCTGGTGCCCCCAAACTACCGCTTCCCACCCAGCCAAGCATAGGCAGGTCTGCGACCACCGCAGGGCTGGCAGCAACACCCCTGACCAAAGGCAGATCTGCAGGACTCCCACCAGCGCTTCCAGAGTCACCCTGACACCCCCGGCTGCCTTTCCTTTCTTTGCATCCCTCGGAGGTGCAATGCAAGCCAGCACCTTCTCCCAAGGAAGGGATTACTTCTCAGACACCAAACACGAGGAGGTTTCTGGTGTTTGCTGTGAACCCAGAGTTCCCTCTGGTGGCCAACGGACAGCATCCTGCCTCTTCCCAACCCCACAGCCGCAGGGCAGGGAGCCCAGGGACACAGCGATCACAGAAGAGTAGAGGCTGGAAGGGAATTTTGGAGATCATCTAGTCCAACCCCCCACCAAAGCAGGTTCACCTAGAGCAGGTTAGACAGGAACACATCCAGGTGGGTTTTGAGCATCTCCAGAGAAGAAGACTCCACAACCTCTCTGGGCAGCCTGTTCCAGTGCTTCACCTTCACCCCTGCAACTGGAGGACAGGAAGATGCTTAACCACTCATTCCGCCCCATGCTTAAGCACACGCATCACTATCGGTGTGATTTGAAGATGTGTTGCTTGCAGAGAGCTGGGAAGCGAGCACCTGAGGAACAGCCCAAGAAGGAAGCTTCCCCCCTGGCTTCCTTGGGAAGGCTCAACTCAAGGTTCACTCCTGCAGGAAACCTCTTCCTTTTCACAGCCGCTTGCTGCAAGGGCACCTGGGTAGCTGCCGGCACCTGTAGTCATCCACCAGCTCAAATGAGAGCAACCAGCTGGGTTCATCCTGGTCTCCTCCGACGATCTTCTCTTCTCTAGGCATCAAAACGCCTCCAGCCGGAGATGTAACGTCTTGCAAACGCAACCGGGCAGGCTCCTTCCAGGGCTAGATGGAAGCCATGTCCTGCGAGACCTTCGGTGGAGAATGAGATCAAAAGTGCCAGGGAAAACAAAAATAAGCTGCTTCAAACCTTTTTCTTTTTTTTTTTTCTTTAGAAATTTGTTTTCCCAAGCTGTAGCACACACTCTTCACTTGGCACAGGATGTTCAGGTGCTCTCTTTGCATCCTGCAGCACTGCGCTAATCATGAGATTACCCGGATGCTTTATTTAGAGAATACTTTATTAGTTTCTGTAATCAAACCCATGTAAATAAGACCGTACATATTTAATACAGTGCGTTACCCCTGTACAAATGGAAAAAAAAATTAAGTTTAACATTTCTAGACCAATATGGCTGTTAATTTCTGTACAATGCCAACTCACACTACAAGTGGGATACTTTTTTCCAAAGTTGACATCACAGCTAAAGTTTCCAAAAATTCAAATTATATATATATTTATATAAAAAGATAACCAATAGCGATTCACTAGGCATCAATAGCAGCAACAGCCTTTCCAGCTTCTGCAGTCATTTGAACAAAATTATACACATTAGACTTTCAACTCACTCTTCCTTCCAAAAAAAGTAGAAAAAAAAAATCCCAGAAAAAACCAGCAAATTCTGCTACTGATGTGGTACCTGGTGCTTTTTATTAGCTTTTTCAATCATTGTCTGGAAAAAAAACCTCTAGAATAACATTATTAAAAACAGCTCCAGTATAGCACAGTCACTACTACATATCATAAGCAGGTACAGGATATCTTACATTCACAGAAGTATCATACAGTACTGTCCTACAGCTATAATACTAGAGGATACAATTAAAAAGGCATTTATTTGACTTGATTCTACTTTCCAGCACACTGTGGGCAAGGAGGTGGTGCGACGCAGCTCTGATATAAAGAATGCACCTTTTAGATAAACCTCTCTTTAATCCGACAAGTTTTCTTTTATTCTTGTGGCACGGTTCTAAGTGCTCGTTGCTGTATACAGACATAAGCTGGAAACCGTTTAAAGATCACTCGCATCATATAAAGATAGCTGGACAGAGGTGAACAGAACAAATTTGACTATTGATGCAATGAACCTTTCAACTCCTGAGGTGAACGACTGAGAGGGGAGCGGGTGCAGAGAACACAGGTGGCCAAGTAGCATTTTCATACGGTGATCTAAATACAGTATATTGTCATCCAAGAAGCAGCAGCCAGCAAAGCACTGCCTTCAGAGGGAAATTCAACTTCATCAGCATTACTCTGTGTTATGTTAGGTTCAACGTCACATGGCAAAGGCAATTTTGCCAGCTATATGAATCCCTCTGTTTATTACAAGAGAGAAGCTTCTTAAATCACTAAAAATTTAACACACATTACTTGGCCCAGCACCATCTTCAGATCTGCCTGTTCTCATACTCATGGGTTTATAAAAAGATAAATAGCAGCTGAAGATCAGAGCCTGAAGAAAATAAGAGTATTCATCGTCAGCTAGGAACATCCCTCCCCGACCACCTTCTTCCCCACCATTGCTATTTCTCTTTTATTTTTTCACTTTGAGAAGTATACAGGTGTGTAAGCCACAACACGCGCACACGTGTAGAACGTGCACACACCGAAAGCAGCCTTCATGCTGTTAGAGAAGATACAAGCCCAAAGAGCCTAGAAGCTCAGTTGGATACGCAGCAGTTTGCATCCATAACTGCTGATAGCTTCTGTGTCCCTTTATGCTGAGCCCTGCAGGGAGAGAAGACTGTTGTCTTGTCCTTTGGGCTACAAAATCATGCTGCTGTAAATCTCACCCGCCCTCCCCTCTTCCCCCACCCTCCATGGAAACACAGCCTCTAAGATTTTGTTTCTTCGGTTTTGATTGCCTGAGGTTTGATTGGTCCAGTTCTAACAGGTTTTGTAGCTGCAGCAGGCGCAGGGGTAGGCTTTTCCTCGGTTTTGTCCTGGCAGACTCCTGAAGAGTCAGCAATCGCCTCGGCAGGTTTGCTCCCGTTCTCGTCCACTTTCTGTGCTTTGCCTCCTATGGGTTTGCTCTGCTGCTGCTGCTCAGAAAAGAATCTCTGAGTGGACTGAAGTACCTCTGCTCTCTGCTTTGCCTTAAGAAAGGGAGAAAATACATTTATTGAAGAGAGGGCATCAGAATAAGAGCGACTTCACAAAAGTATTCCCTAAACGAAGAGGAAGGACTGGCCACAGTAGCCACACTTTCCTACAAAGGCAGTCTCCGTCCAGTTGCTTCCCAGGTGTCACCACATCTGGTTGCTTGGCTCATCAGCAGCAGTTTAACATCATGCCTAGGCTTCCCTTGCGCTTCCTAATCCTCACCCCAAGAAAGAGGATCAAGGACAGCAGTTTCAAGCATTATCTAACATCTTTTTATGCCACGATTATTGCAGAGCTCAAAAAGTATAAACGCCACCTCCAGAAGGCTCAAACTGAAGCTTCACTCCTCAGTAAGAGTCAGACGTGACCAGAAGGTGCGCATGTCTGCACACTGCCTGTGCCCTGGCTCTACCCCAGCTGTCACTTCTCCTGTGGTGTAATCTGGACTTCTTGAGCGCAGGGGCTGGATCACAGGAGTAGAATCTAGTCTGAGCACCCAAATTTTTTTCCCTCTCTTGTTCTGGACACAGACTTCAGAGTCTGCAATGACAATGCAAGTGAACCCGGTTCAAGGTTGTGTTCTATGTAAACTGGAGCCTTATCTGCTTCCCACTCAAAGCAGGGGCTCATTCCAGGAAGCACAACCTACTGCCTGGCTTCCTTCAAATCCCTCCTCTGAACCCAACCAGTAACCTTGACTTGCACCTGTGAAATTCAGCCTTTGTGCTCGCATGTCTCAGTTTTACATTGAACTTTAAATTCATCAGTGAAGCATGATGCAGACCACATGCTTCAGACTAATCACTTGGCTTTCCTGTCCAGACTCAGTCAAAGCAGGAGTCACATTAAGAGTTCAATCTTTTGGAAGCAGCATGATAAAGCCCAATGCAGTCAGACACCTTTTTTTTTAAAAAATTGAGAAGGTCTATCTTATACAAGAAATCCCAACTACAACACAAACACTAAGCCTCCATGTGCCTCTCCAAGTATTTTATGCTTTTTTACAGAAACTGGGGCCTGGGGTAGGTGGGAACGACACAACATGGAGGGGACAAAACAGCAAAAGCCTGGAAACAAGAGGTCTTGGCTTTAATACTGCGCAGTTGCTCCAAATAACTCAACCAGCAACAGAACAGAAAACAAACCTATGAACTCTGGTGTGCAGGACTGCAACAACAGTCTGATTTTACTGGAGCCAGATGGACAACCTGAAACCTTGCACAGATTTCAGCCATCCCCCAAGGTTGAGGCTAGAAGGCTGAATAACTTGATCACAAGTAACCAAGCGTGACAGAATAACTCAAATTCTTCTGAACAGCGTTTGCAAGGAGATTCAGAAACCCAGGGGCTGCGTATTTGTACTTGCTATGACTGGCTGAATTCAATTCATAATACAGACTCAAGACAATATACTAAGCATCAGCTGGTAAGTCTACAGCTAGCATAAACTGGTGGTAGGAAACTAAACAGACCAAATATCTAGAACTCAAGGGATAATCAATTCTGCTACAACCAGACATCACTGGGAAAAGCACAGTCTTTTGCTTTTACACCTCAATGCAACGGTTATGGCAAATGACAGTCGCTGAAGATGCTTCTTAGTACCATCTATCTGTACAAGCAGCTTATTCTGCAGAAAACAGGCTAAGTGTACAACGATGTCCCTAAACAGATGCCCCATACTGCAGTCCCTGCCTTGGTAAAAAGAGTTTCCCTCATCCTGAAGGGTCCCAAAGTGCTTTAACAAGTTAGATGACTCTCGTCACTTGCTACTGAAATGCAGTCATCTCTTCTGCAGAGTGTACCATGTTACCGCATTCTACCACAGAGAATTATCACAGGCATTTCAAACCACCGGGAAATGAATCTCCAGATTCACCAAGGAGCGAGGCTGGCTGGAACACGAGGGTTCGTGCTGCTGCTCAGAGCTGGGGAGGCAGATGTGAAACAACAGCTAACAGTCAGGTTTGTAGGCTGCTTCACTCACCTTCAGCTTGGCTCTTGAAACCTAGTTGTGAGATTCCCTTCGACAGCAGTGACAGCTCCACAATCACTGACTGCAAGACCACTTGAGAAAGGAAGCTCCCTACCAATTTTGTAGTCTCGAGTTCTTATTTAAAAAAAACAAACCCCAGGGCTTAGAGAAGGTCTGTATTCAGCTGTTAAAGGCCCGGCTACTGGCTTTGGGTCCAGAGGCATTCTAGTTAAGACATGATTTGCAAACACATCCCTGCCCTACAAGCTGTCAAGACTGAACTGGTGTTAACAGCACTGCTGTTCAAATACTAACCTTCACGTCTCGTTCAGCCTTCATCGCAGCCTGGGCCTGATTGCCTCTGGCTCCAGATACTGATCCACAAAGACCTCTGGCCACACGCGGTAAATGAGGGTGGCTCATAAGGCCTGTGGTCATCTGAGACGGCATCTGACTATGCAGTACTATTGGCAGCCTCTGAACAGGCGCTGGGAAGGTGTTAGTATATGGGGCTCTTACCAATGGAGGGAGCAGGTTAGGCTGAGAGAGGATCTAAGTGGTGGAAAAACAACAAAAAGAGACATTTTGCAATTAGAAAATTGCCAACCAGATTGCACGTTGGCATTATCTTAAAGGGGAAAAAATTGCTGCTCTGCTGTCAAACTGATGTCAAGAAATTAGGCTTTTATGTTAAGAGGCCATGCGCGAACTGCAGAAAAAAACCCAGCCCCGTAGTGCTGCTGCGCCTGAAAGTAGTACCAACAACTTAAACCAGCATGTAATAGGGGAGGAGACCCATGCAAGGCAGTGGAGGAGTCACGACTGAAAGGCAGCCCTGAAAAGGCTAGGTAGTCTCTGCTAAGCGGCAATCCAAAAATCAAATCAAGTCCTGCAGTGAAACACTCCAAATGCTACGAGAAAGAAAGAAAAAAAGAAATATCCTATGTTTTTAGAGAGGCTACACTTCCCTAGCAGCCTGGCTACAGTCACCTGTAACAGCAATGCACCACCCTTGTAACCTGTGCTCCCTGGAATGCCAGAAGCAAAGCAAACCCTTTGCCACCAGCCCCGCTTTGTATGGGCTGTATGAGCTCCAGAGATCGTTTCCAACCTGAACTTCTCCATGAGTACCTCAGAGCTGCATCTCAGACAAACAACTACAAATCTGCTTTGTCTTTAAGCATTTAAAATATGCACTGGGACCCTTCTGAGACACGAAGCTTCTCCCCTTCCTCAACCAAATGATCCGTTTTTGCAGGATAAGGTGCATTACAGCTGCATGGGGAAGCCAGCAGAACAACCGCCTGTTCTATATCATTCACAATTTGTATTACATTCCTCAGCGTGCACAGAACTCTCAAAATTAAACACACCACAAAATCCGCACTATTAGTTAGCAAGATCAGAGAGGGGTTTTCTTGGCCTTGATCTTGAAATCAGTTTTCTCACGCCATTTCGTTTTAAGGATTCCAATTTGTATTGCCCCACAATAAAGCCTGAAGAAACACAGCTGAGTTAAAGTCGGTAGGTCATAAAGAGAAACAGATTTGTTTGTAGGAAGCCACCAGTCACCTACCTGTGGTGCAAATTGTGCAGGAAACGGCTGTGTCATTCTCACAGCAGCAGCTGCTGACTGAAACTGCTTCTGGTAGACAATGCTGTTCATTTTATTGGACTGATTGTTAGGACTTGTAGAACTGGCCCTAAAGAAAAAGACACCAGTTAGAATCACACTGCTCTCATCCAGAGGATGTTTCTGCCTTCAGTTACAACTTAACTAGAAATTCAGCATTGGAGGGGGAAAAAATAATCTCTTAGAGAAGCTAGTATTCTTCTGGATGTACTGTCAGTTTCAAATGCAAACTCATAACTTAAGAATACAAAGAGAAAACATAATCAGAAATATTTAGGATATGGAGAGATTCCAGGGTAAAGTCTGTATGAAAGTGACCTTTCCCAGAAGTATTTGTAACACAAATACTGATGTTAAAAGCACATTCCCCTTCCCATCCCTGCTATCTTATGTTCAGTCCTACCCCTTTACACTGTTTGCTCTATCATGTCAAGTTCAGAGCTTGTCACAACAGGCATTAAGCATGCATGGGAGAAGCTGTGATGTGCAGCTGCTTCCACTCTGACGTGTTGTCAAATGTTTCAAGATGTGCTTGAGCACATTTCAAGAATTCAGAGAGAATGCTCTCCCCATTTATTTGTCTAAGAACATGCCTCTCCATGAAAACTTTCAAGAGGTGTTGAATCACCATGAATGAACTGGAGCCTGAAAGTTTATCTGGGAGAAGGGCACCAAACAGCCCTTGGAGAAAGAGAAGAGTGAACAATCGTCTGTAGGAAAGGGAGCTTTTATTTGCAGAGTTCTCATGCAGAGTGTGTGGGTGATACATTTACTCAATGTAAAACGAGCAGCAGGGCACCATTGGCAAGGAAGCCAGCTAAACATAACACACCCCAACATTTTGTAAGCTTAAAGAAGTCTCTGTTTAGTTTTCACTTTGAACTCTTGAGATCTATTATGCTTCTGTCGATCTTCCCACTACCTCTACACTTCAGAGCAAAAGCTTATGATAAGCCCTGCTTTGGTTGCCAGGAGAAGAGACATCTCATGTAGAATCTCTAAGGTATCATCGAGCCAATTGTCCTAAATGCTGACTAGCTTGGAAATTCAAATTTGTATTCTTCCTCATCCCTTCGCCTTTTTCTTAGGTGAAGTATTGGAGGCATAGCTTCAGCATTGCAATTAAGAGGTCAAATTCTCATTTCTACTTCACTAGAAAAGCCTGAACACTGTCAGTCTGCTACAGTGAAAGCCACCAAATATAATTACTAAGCATGGGACCATAGCTTTCAAGAACAAAACCATCTTGAAGCAAAGTTCCATTTCCAAGTTCCTTCAACCCACTAATAACTTCACCCACACGCAGCCCAATAGGTTTACCAGGAAGTGCATCTGCATATGAGCAAGATTCTGTTACTTCTGCCAATTAACTAAGCAAACCTGCGAACAGCTTACTAATTTCACTTGTAAGAAGCTTATAGATCTTGCACCGATTCTTAGCTAACTTAGTTGTTGCCCCAACTGAGGTGTAAGCCTTTAAATGTTTTTCCTTTGAGCACTGCAGCTAAGAAACTGTCTTAAGAGTTTTATCTCAAAGTACATCTTCCCTGCTACTTCTGTGCTTTCCTGGTACAATCACAGATCATTTTACATGACTTGTTTAGTTTTCTTTAATTAAAAAAAAATTTACAATTTTAATGTTTCATTTCAGACCTATATACTTCTGGCCAGCTATAGCAGATCTGATGACCTACTGGAATGCTGCTTTAAAGCTAAGATTAAGCATTGTATTTCAAATTAGTAGCCCCTCACCTCATACCTTTCAGAATTGGCTGCTCATGCATGACTAGGTACATTTTCTAGCTCTGATTTCAAGGAATTTTGAGCTTAAGAGAGATTTACCTGAAGGGACTGGAGGTTGGAGTAGTACTTCTACCAGTAACTGGTGGTGTTCCAGGTTTAACATCAATGCCACCTCCAAAGGCCTTCAGGTCCATTTCTGATATCTGAAAAACACAGCAATTGACATGTTAATTCCAATTCAAACGGAAATTACATTTATTAAGTAACTGTGAGCTTACCTCGCATTTTTCTCAATGAAAATAGGTCACTTAAGTGGAGGTGAAAGCCAGATTGCAAAAGAGTTTCTTATAATTAGGACAACCCCAGCACCATAAGCACCTGTGTGTACAATTTTCCTCCACTATTTGGCACTTTCAGCCACAGTATTGGATTTCTAACCTTATCCTCCTGCATAATGAAAGGAGATTCATGACTCATTTCACATATTTGGCCCCAGAAAAATGTTTCAGGGTTGAAATTTCCTTCCCCATCTCAGGTACTACCTGAAAATATTTAGATACAATCCTCAAAAATGCTGATGTGAAAATGCCATAGAACAACCCAGTTCTATAGAAAAATCAAAAGCACAGTGAAAAAGAGCTGTCATTCACACAAAAAATCTCCAGACTCTAATGGGAGCAATGAATCTTGCATGTTATTTTGCAGATACACTCAACAGAATAAATTAGTCTCTGGAACAGTATCTTTCCGTACACAGCCATGAAGCATAACAGCAACAATGAATCAGTCAAAAGTGAGTGGCTCTTTGAAGTTGACTTTCTTTAGCAGGAACATATGGAATCTTTAACACAGGCCAGGAAAGTCACCTAAGGTCACCATCCCACTGTAGCTCTTCCTCATTTCTTGTTAAAATGAGTGATCTTTTTCCAACAACAACTGTAGCAAGAAACACACTGCTGCTTGGAAAGTGGGCTCATAAGCATTAAAGGTGAAAAGGTTTGACCAGACCCTATGAAGCTAGAAAACAGCATGGTGCAAAAATCACCATACACTGTTTGACAGCTGAGTGGATGAAAACTTGATCTAGGTGATCTGGAATTCCGGTTGCCATTACTGTCCAAGACATGGAATTAACTTCTAAGAGAGATTTTTCTAATCCCAGCTGTAAAACCACTGGGACAGCAGGGTCATTTTATACTCAAAAGCATCCTAAAATCTGGGCCACAAGCTGTAAGGACTTCAGGCGCAGCTCCAGAGCTAGATAACTCCCTGCTCTGTGGAAAGACCTTGCTACATCTGACAGAAAGCTTAGCTGTGTTCATGTCCAGTGTTATCACCCACTGCTCACCTGAAAGTATGCTGCGACTGTGTTGTGCTGCACACTATCCGAAAATCCCAGGTGCCTGTAAATCTGTGATTCCATCTAAGACAAGAGACCTTCTGGCTGGAAGCCAGTTCCACGCATGCCTTCATTAGCAATTACCACAGCATCTCCCCATCAAGGAGATTCCCTCCTAGGTATTCAAGTTTCTTGCACTATTTCAGGGTTATCTCCTTACTGGACCTGTCACTCAAAGACAGTTTTCTTCAGCTGCAAGACCAGCAAGGTCCTGGCTTGCATACAATGCTATGTTCTCAATATGCATCTTGCTGCGTTATTCAGAAAAGCAGACCCCCAGCAACATTAGTAGAGTTTAATTCTGACTTAAGGTCACAGCTGATACAGATTCCATTGAAGCCCCTAAAACTCCAATTTCTGGCACCAGAAAGATTTGATCCCTTGACATTCACTCTTAGATTCAAGTTTCAGGATGGAACGGAACAGGTTTTAATGTCCTCACAAAGGTACAACGGATAACTTCCCTTCTCTAGAGTCATCTACACAAAGATGCATAAATTTGTCTCTTGCGGTGTTTTTCACCACAGCTACCTGACTGGAATTCTCTGGGACACTCATCAATCTGGAGCATAGGGCAGTAATAGTAAAGATTAGATCTACCCTGAACCGCAGGCATTCCCTATTTGACAGTACAACAGGTATGTGGCCGAACAGATTTATACAGCAGAAGGAGGCATTACAAATGCAGTTGGTGCACTTGCTGGGTTGGAAGCATGTGAGTGAAATCTTACAGCTTGTTTCTGCTATCATACTGGAGCAAAGTGACAAACGCACACATGACCAGAATCAGAAACCAGGCCTGACAGCGTAATGTTTGTCTGCTGCTCTGACAATGGCTCTGTACTATTTTCTACACAGCTTTTACATGAAATACCCTACTAGTCCATGATTAATCTTCACTGGCTTTCCTATCTTCCCCTCCCTACCTTTTAAGGTCAAGGCAGGTTTTTAGATGCAAGAGTCAACACAGGTTGCTGTGCTGGTTCTATAAAACAGCATACAGCTGTGCTTCGTATTCATTTTTGTACTGTAGATTTACCAATGCTGTTACCTTTCCAGTTGCAGCAATCATGCTGTGTTGAGTTCCTGCTGGGATTAATCCTCTGAAAGGCTGGGTTACTTGTGCAGGTCTGCTTAGATTCTGAGCCTGCGCTTGTGGTGGCGTGTGCTGTAGTGGTGGTTGTAAAGACTGGGGTAGGGCAATAAGTGGCTGTGCTGTGGATCCAAAGTTGGGCAAAGAAATTTGTGATCCTGGCAAAGGTACCGTCACCTGGGAAAAAAAAATAATACAAAATCACCAGTAACATATACACAAGGACCATTATTTAACTTCCTTTACTAGCTCTATGATTTCAGCTACATTCAAAGTAAATGGCTTAATGAGTTCATACATTTACCCAGACAGCTGCAAGCAAATAACTGAATTTACTGTTTAGTCTGTCTTTATAATCAGTTCTAACAGTATTGGGGCTTTTGCTTTTCAGAAACAAAGTTGCATGCTAGCTACTAACTCCATCATTCAACACGACTTCATTGTATGAAGTAGTAAATTTAACTCAGAAAATAAAACTAGAATGAAACAGTCAGCTGGTTTTTCTAGAACTGAATTCTTATATAATTTTTATTTTTAACTTCAAATAATTTTAGTCATCATAAGGACACTGTTTGGGATGAAAACTAGATTGCACTTTCCAGGAGTCCCATCAGCCAGCGTTTCTGAGCTTAAAAAAAACCAAACCAAAAAACCACCGTGGCCTCTCCCTTGTTTGGATTAACAGGGAGTGCTGTGGGCTGAAAATGCCACAGAACAGTAGCGATAAACGTGAAGATACCACAGCAGTGACCTGACTGGCAGGAGCTGCTGCATTTCCTAGTCTGACCATCAATCCACAGCTTGCAAAATTATATTCTGGGTGTGACTGGAAGAAGGATATATTCTCCAGATGTGAAAAAGACTTACTAAGGTTCTGCTCTGAAGGATAACATAGATTAAAGTATAGAGGCAGCCAAGCTGAACACACTAAAAACCCTAACCCTTCTAAAAGGTCCTTAAAACTTTATGCTAGATTTTCAACAGATGAGATGCAATTTTTTAAGACTCTCGTAGATACCAGTCTGGACAACTTTCCATGCATATGAAGTAGTCTATTATTATAATCTAGCCCATCACAAGATTTTTTTTTTTTTTAAGAGCCATTTAAAAAATTTAACCAGAAGATGAAAGCCACTAGACAGGATCCTGTTAAGTATGACTGAACGCTGGCACACAGCAAATTAACAGATCTTTCGCAAAAGAATTCAAAAAACTTAAAATTGCTGGAGTTATTTTACAAACCTCCTGATATAGGTTACTGACTTGGTTGTCCTGTTTGTCTATATGATCATTTATCTGCTAACTTATTTGTATTCTACGTATTTGATACCGCTGACATATGTAGCAACTCTGAGATGTCGTCTCAATGCGAATCGGTGTTAACAATTAGACTGCACTAAGCACCTGGAGTTTGTCTGTCTCTCTCTCCACTGTCACTCATACCTGTCCCCCTGTAAAAGCAGCATATGCTGCAATCCATTAGCAACACCACTGTGCCAGAGACAAAATGATCAACACGAAATTGTAGGCCATCCAACTTCTGAGCAGTTCAGTTTTTCAGTGCTGCTGCAGTAGCTCTCCTTTGCTATCAATTTTCAATTCTTGCATTTTAGAAGAATTAAAGATTGCCTCAGCCCTTACCTTCACCCCCACCCCACAAAACACATGAACAACAACATGCTTTTAAGAAGAATACAATTTAGGAAATTTACCATGCCATAGTTTACCTGCTGGAGAGCACTGGGAGACTGTGCAGTGTTGTAGAAATTGCTCTGGCCAGGCTGTTGAACTTGCCCAGAGTACAGATTTGAAGCCTGGGTGAGCGTAGCTCTGGCCTAGGAAGAGTGAAAGACACCATTACATTAAGAACACTTAGAAGAACAGTTCAGAGACAGTATGGCACATCATTCTGTATTTCAACCACTACAGTAGAAACCACAGCAGAGGAAAAGCTGACAACCTGCAGGTTTCAGCTTGTGATAAAGCTCTCATTTGCACGTGGTAGAATAGCCCGTTATCACCTCCCATAACAGAAATTAAACCTGAAGCTCCAATTAGTGACAGAAGTGCAATGAGCCCTGTAGTTTGAGGAACAATCCTCAATTCAGATTACGCTAATGTACCTTTATAAAATTAAAAGACGCTTCTCTTCCAGGTGTCTTAAGTTTCCTGCCACCTTGACTATCATGTAATTATCAGAGGTGGGCTTACCCCAAGCTGAGCAATCCTTGATTTATTATTGCATTATCTGTATCATTGCAGAAGTTTTGCATTTTGGAGCATCTCCTACCTGGAGAATGTGTGTATCAATAAGCTGAGAGCCTCCCAGTCCTGAAGCTTGACTAAGTTGATGTTCGTATAAGATAGGAATAGGTTGTGTATTAGAAGTCTGTTGAAATGCCAGGCTTGACTGTGCCTTAGCAAGCTCCTGGTGTTGTACTGCTGGGAAGTTGTGTAAGGCCGTACCAGACAAAACTACTGGTGATGGCTGAGACAAACCACTTTGCATAAAAGCTTGCTGGGATCTGCAAGAGATTGAAGCGTTATACATAAAAATGCAGATAGAGGTCAACAATGATCCACCAAAAATTAAGAACGCAAGTTATATTCTTTAAGTGGAACTGGAACAGTTAGCTCTCTTGAATAGATTTTCACCTGAGAAAGGTAGATTTTTCTACTTACTCTGCACACAACAAACTAATAGATGCTACTAAAGGCCACAGGAAAAAAAATTACTAGGATTTTTATCTAAATCTTAAAGTACATATAGCTATTTAGATGTACGTGCTAAAATAGTTTTTGAATAACTTAACCGTGACGTAGAAAAGCTACCAGTTCTTAGTTCCTGTACTATAGGTAGGATGGTAGGGAAGCACCACATGCAAATAGTTGCACTTAGTCATAAAGGAAACTGCTTTGTTCTCTTGACTTCACAGATCTCCATAGTCCAACTTTTAATACTTACAGAGGTTAAATCACTGGATGCTGACAACTGTAGCTTTCAAACGAATGTTTTGGCTTCAAAGTAGTAACACAGACACCACGCCCTTTCATTTTAACTAGATATTCAACCCCCTTGTCACCAGCATGGGGAAGTTGCAGTTTGTTTAAAAAACAAAGCCCAAAACCAGTACAGCAAAGCACCGCAGACAGGTTGTTGTAGTCCATCACAAGTATTTATCCAAACATTTCCATTAAGAGCCTGCTGAATAGCCACCTTCAGACTGAAGAATCAGAGTTTCTAAATAAATGCCCCTGTCAAAGCTCTTCAGTGCAGAGGAGAGTGGTTTTGATGTAAAAACACCTTTCACTTTATCACTTGGTTGATATGTACCAGCATAGGACTGGTCCTGTTAATCTGTTCGCATGGTGGCAATGTGCTCGCCTGACAGAACACCCAGGTTAGCTTTGCTCTGTACCTTTCCTTAACGGCAAAACATTCTTACAGTTGCACTCTGAGCACTGGAGAACTTTTCCAGAATGTATGCAGAGGACTGTCTTCAGTGTAGCCAAAAACATTTTCACAAGCTTTTTTTTTGGTGGTGGTGTTTTTTTTTTTTTAAAAACCAGTAACCCATACATCTCAAAGCTTATCCTCTTCTGCACCTTTAAAGGTGAGGGAAAAGTATTCATACTCTTATAAATAGCACAACCCAAAACTGCATTAATACTGGGTTTGTGCGTGACCAGATCAACCAGAAACATTTATTTAATCTGGACTTCATGCCAGACTGATTGGGTTTCACAACTAGCCAACTGTTTGCAACAACTTTTGTCTGCTGTGGCAGGACAAGCAATATTTGGTCCAAAGTCAGCCAAGCACAAAGTCAGGATACACATGTAGTCACTAAACCTCCTGTAGCTTCAGCCTTCTACAGGTTTTTCTACAGCACGTGTAAAACCCTGTAATTAAATGTCTAAAGAAACTTTCTCTAAGTGAAACTAACAAAATTTGTCAGAATTGCACAACTGTGAATCAGTTTTGATAGGAACTGCAAGGAAGCTTTGGAAAGGCTTACAGTGGAAATTTGTCTGGCTATTCATGCCATTTGAGAGATGCTGGTCTTCCTATTATCTTTTGTAGCAAACAGAAAACATTTGTTCTAAAACATACCCTATGCATCTGAAATTAAGTTTCTACCACCTACACGGTTCAAACTAGGATTTCAGTGTTTCAAGACTCCAGTGTGAGTTTGAGTAGAAAACAAACTCAAATTACTGAATTAAAAGGAGAGGAGACTCTTTTCTGTTCTTTGAGTATGAAAGACTGACGTTTTATGCTTTTTAGTCTTGTTTCCTAAAGATACAAACATCATGCATAATTTTTGAACTCACGATTTCACAACTACATCTGCACATGCAGACTAGCCAGACAATCTGCATACAGAGTTCTCAGTGAGACAGACAGAAGAGATTTTGGGGAAGACAGGAAGATAAGGCAACTATTGAGCAAAGACCACAAGTCCACAGGGAAGCAAGTTCTATAAATTCTGCCACTCAAAAACCAAAGAAATTTGCATACACTACGTACCTATAAGGTTGTAAGGAGGAGTTGAACAACTCCTGGGCTTGTGACACAGCTGGTGCTGCTCCTAAGCTCAGCTGAGCTTGATGCTGTCCTTGCAGAGGTGCATAGATGGGGATGGGGATCTGCTGAACTGAAGCAGGCTGCATAAAAAAGAAACCATTAAATTTCCAAGGACAAGTCACACAGAAAAGCTACAGTTAAATGTGTGCCAGGATTTGTGTAACATTATAAAAAGTAAACAATGAATGTCAAATCCCAAGGCCGCATGCAGAGCTGGTATTGTTCCCATTCAGAAAATTACTTTCTAGTTGAATTTTACACTTCTTGCAAATAACCAGCAGAATCTGAATGAACCATCTAGATTTGCGTACAAAACAACTGCACAAGACTGCATACAATTTTGTACTGCAAAAGATGAATAAGCCTGCACTAAGACGGCCACAAAAACACCTCCCATGAATATGTACTTTTACATAAAGTGTATTTGTGAGTGAAAGCTTATTCTCTCAACTTTCAGGATAAATGCTTTCATTCCCAGGAACAGTAGAGATCAAACACCGCCTGCATGCGCCAGAATGAAACAGCAAGGGCAGGTCTGACCTCATTTTTGCAGATTCTATAGTCCCACTCTTCCCTGCCCCGATTAGCTCATTAGTAGAGCTTTAAAGGCAATATGGACAGGGAGGGGAAAAAAGGACAAAAAAAGAAATCCCCAGATACCTGAGAAAGCCCTGGTTGAAAGCCTTGCTGTTGGGCCAGAGAGGGTGGTGCCAAACGTGCATGTTGGGTGTTGAATAGATGACTTGTATCCATATAAAACGCTGGGATTTGAGCTGCAGTACCTCAGGAAGAGCAATACAATTAGTACCTGATTCCAAATATCTCCCTGCTGTAAAAAGGTTTTCATCAAGAGTTAAGGATGCAGCCACTGTACTTCCCACTGTGACAACTACCAGAGAGACTGGGAGAAGAAACAGAACTGAAGAGCTGGGTGCCTAACCACCTTTCGTATCTTTTCCAATTCACCCCCAAATTCTATCAGTCTTGCATATACATCTTCAGACCCATGCAATTCTTGGGGGATAAATAACAGATTCTGGCCAAACGTTTCGGTGAAGAAAGGGGAAGAACATGCTATACTGTCACATAATTTAGGTTAACTATATGTAGGGTTTTCTTTCAGGGAAAATGCCATGATTCTAAACTATTGTAGCACTTTAAGAAAGAAGTCAAGACTAAGTCAATTCTTGGTCTTAAACAGTGATTTACATTTCTGCAACAGAAAAATGGTACATCAAGAGGTTCAAACTTACTTTCCTCAATAAACAAACAACACAGCATTATCTTTATACTTACTGACAGAAACTTGCATAATTAGAGTAAGACATAATTAGTGACTATTTGCTTACAGAATGCTCTCCACCATTCTGACTGCAGATAAAACCAGAACTGAATTAAACTCTCCAGCTTCAAAACTCCAAGAAAGCAGACGTGGCTTCTCAGCCATGAACACTATTACCTGCTGCAGACTGAGACACATAGACCTGGGGACTTTGCTGTTGCTGTGCAATGAGGGACGGCATGCAGCTCATCTGGGAAAAGTGACTGGCAGAAGCTAGGCTGCTTGTCTGCAACTGCTGTGGTTTCACTTTACATATATTAGGAGGGTCTGAGGTGCTTGCAGTCTTCGTACTCAGTGAAGAGGTTGTATATGTCCCAGCTCCTAGAAGGACAGAGGCAAATCATACATCATAAACCAGCTAAAGATTATTTCAAAGCCTCATCTTTCAGTGGTCAAAGTTTTGGGACAGCTATGCAAGCACAGCCACAACAGGTTAAGAACACTGAAATCTAATGCAGCTGTCTCCATCAACATAAGATGGACAGGGAGGAAAATTCTGTTAAGTTCACTATGGGAAGCGCTGCAACCATAATACATCTCCCTTCTCAAGTACAGGAGCATATAAAAATACTGAAGTAGACATCTTGGTTAGTTATGCAACAAAATATAGCAACGTATGGTGGTTGTGCCTCTCACAGTTGAGAGCTGGGCTCCAAAGAAAGGTCGCTTCAGCTGAGCTTTGGGCATACACTTAAATATTCCAAGGTGTGAAGACTTAATCAGACACAGCATCTTTTGTTTGCTGCAAAGAACCAAGGTGGAACCAAGGTGTTTCTGAAGACCAGGTGGACATTTGCTCTGCCTAGTGTGAGGGGGTCTTGGTATGAGCTGTTGAAGCTTTGACTCCAAAAGCAAGAGCGCAGATGAAAGTAAGACTGCAACTAGCTGGATATCAGAACTACCATCTGCGCCAACGTCTACTTGCTTGCCTTAATCCAGCTGAAAAATATGGACTCTTTCAAGTCCATATAAGTAGCATAGGCAGAGAGATGTCATCTTAATATTCTTTCAGCTGACTGAAGGGAAACAGGTGAAGTATCTCCTTGTTAATTAAAAGGTATTTGGGAAGCTGCTGTTCAGATCCAACACTTCATACTAGCATAAAGCTTCTGTTAGCTTTACATTAAACATAATTCCAAAGGGAATCTAATCTCTTGAAAAACATAACCAAGGAACAATGAAACAGGCTACTACAATCCTGACATCTGATACCTGATAGCGAAGTTGTTGGTGTAACCGAGGCCACAGGTATAGGAGGCATTGATGCACTAGAGAAGGAGCTGTAAGTACCACTGCTTGGCACAGTGTTGCTGCTGCTGCTGCTACTGCCACTGCCACCAGCAATGGGAGATGCTGCTGAGGTCACGGGTGAACTCTTCTCCCCCATGTTTGGGGAATTCTCCCACGCTTTGCGTGCAGACTCCATCTATTTAAAAGAAAACAAAATTTCCTCATCTATTAGGAAGCTTCCACTAGTCAGTCTTCCTCCTTTAACAGTTCTTTTCAGTTTAAAAGGCAGTTCAGGCTTCATGCGAGCCTCTTTTTTAAAAGTCACCATAATCGTGCAAATCTGTTCATGCAAAAAGCATACAGCCATAAGTTGGAGCTTCTTATCTGTTCCAACTGCACACGTGCACAGTTCATCATCTTAACATTCAATGCTCAAAAGATAATTCGCTCACACTAATTTGGCTTCGTTTTGCTTGACATGAAGAGCAAAAGACACAGTGAGCAAAAGAAAGGCAAAAAAACCCCTCTAAATATTTCCATGAACTCCTTTACTTACACGTTATTTGGGCTATTTAAATGAAACAGCCCCTTGCTTTCTTGGTAAATCATCCACTTTGAGTGACCACCAAAGATCTAATGCACGCTTCAGTACACATCAGAGTAGTCAAGTTTAGATTTCCAAAGCAAGTGCTGCTCAAGAAGCAATCACGAGCTGACACAGATTGTGCACACTGCCTTACATTAATGCTAAAAATGCTTCATGCTCCTCTATTTCTATAATTATTATCAGTTTAAGTCTTGCACAGCAAGGAAGATGGAACTTTAATTTAAATATTTTATACACTATTCTGTTCCACCAAAAGTGGAAAGAACTATTGTTTTACTGCACCCAGTAACAATCTAATTATTGCTACATTAGACATGCAATGCCAAATCTTTGAACTGAGACTCTCGAGGGACTACTGAAAAGGAAATATTAATGCTCAGACTACACCCACTAATTTAAAGGCTCAAACACAGTCCATGGACTTCCCTACAGCCTTCAGCTGTCCTCAGTTGAAACAAAGATTCTGCTAGCAGAGCTGGGTGCCATAGGCTGAAATTGTTCATATGGCAGGCTGTAAGCTTCAAGGCCAGGTGCTGTCTTTAGTGATATAGATCATTAATGATATATGATATAATGGTATATGTTATAGATCATAATGATATATGTAAAGGGGCAAATACATATTCACCAACAAATCTGACCTCACTGCTTGGATCAACAGAGCCCCCTGACTGGGACTTGCAGTCTCTGAAAGTCATACTTTCAACCTACCCTGTTACACATGAGTTAGGCACAGTCTGGACAGACCAAACATGAATTAGGTTATTTGTTTAGATGCTTCAGAACTGATAAAAAAGCAAAGCAACATCCAAAGAAGTGGGTATCAGGTGATCAATACATACCCACATGGAAAGTGGAATTCTGTATTCCTCAAGAGAGTAACGGGGGAGGAGGGAAACTTTGTCACACGTTAAATTGTTTGGAGGTCAGTCACCTATTTTCGTTTTTGAGACTATCTTCCCCAGCAATCAGTTTCACCTCCACAACATTTTCCTCCAAATTGGTTCTCATTCTTGCAGAGAGGGAAAACTTCAAAATTTATTATTAATCTGCTGGAAAGAATTTTGCTTGAGGTGGAGTACAGATAAGATGAGAGGCTCCTTTCTGAATGTCTGAATAGAAAAGGTATAGAAGCTTTGTTCAATGAGTTTCATGATGCCCTGGAGAAACTATTGATAGCAAAAGCTAGAGTCTACATACTGCACTTGGTCTTCCAAACCTATCCACTGCCAAGATCCCCGATCATCCCACACCCCTACCAATTTGCAATAAAGGGCATATAACAGGGTCCTGAGTTTTCTAATAGCTTTGCTTTTAGAGAGCTCCTTAACACTAACTTCTTAAGCCAGAAAAAAGATGCAAAACAGATCGGTACTCTAGGAGCACCTATGCAGCACCATCTACAGACCAGATATGACAGAGTAAGAGGATTTAAATTAAGTGAGGCTGGGGAAAGCATTGTAATTTCACTCCTCGCTTAACTATGGGAAAAGGAGAGCACAGGTCGGAGATCATGGTTGCTTGATGCTTCTCTTCACCATTGACTCAAAGGGGCCTTCACATTGCAATAGTGGTCCAGTACGTATTACCCAAAAACTTAACTGGAGACAAGTACCAATGTGCATATTCTTAAGTATGCCAAAGTTTAAGCGATCAGAAAAAGAAAGTCAAAAGGTGTCAGATTCTGGACCAGATGCCTACACAGGAATTTTAGATGGAACCTTGGAACATGGAAGAGGGCCAGGCAGCTCAGTTTGAGATTGCTTTGGACTTTCTTTTGCTCCGGTCTTTACCTACCCATACCCATTTGGCCATACCAGCCAAATCCTTAAGAGAATGTCTGCCTTAGCAAAGGTGTCTTCAGCAAAGTTACTCCAGGGAAACAAGAGATCTCAACAAGCCTTCCCATATGAGCACCTTACACTTACACCCTGGCAGAACAATGCCAAGTAGTGGGAACAATTGTGGCTGAGTTTCTCTGCTGAGTTTCCTCACAGACAGCTTTCTGTGATAGGGGACAGAGGAAAAGAGGAGATGTAAGGGTTATTCCTTTATGTAGGCAGAGCCTCAACATTCTGACCTTTTAAAGGAAGGAAATGCTTTCCCCTCTCTGCTTTAAAAGTACATTTTAAAAGAAGCAAGGATTACATTGAAGAGGATGACAAAGAGCAGCTCTGCTCTGTCTGGACGAGAAGGCCTGCTGTGAAAGTGATAGTCTCAACACATGCTTCAAAACAAGCCTGTTGCCTTCAGCATTTACAAAAAGGAGGTGGAGCTCTAGTGGGTGGAATAGAGAAATTAGAGATAAAGCTGCTTCCAAATGCCCTTCCATTCAGATTTTGGTCTGAGTGTTCTTCAAGATAGCCTCAAGACATGGATCTTTGACGTATTTTGTCAGCACACATCCAAGATCTATCATCCACTGAGAAAGCAATCAAATCACCAACACCAGAACAGGAGAAAAAGAAACTTCAGGATGAATGACAAACATCACAGTTTGCTCTATAACTGAGCAGTGTCACATTCTTTGCAGCATCATGCTGTAGTAACACTCCTACCTGTATTACATTTGAATCAGACATCCAGCTGCTAAACAGTTGGAGACTGCTATTTTAGAAAAAAGCTTTCAGGCGCCAGAAAGTCAGATTATGGTAACTTATTACACAAGAATACAATAGAAAACCAGATTTTTGTTAAATTACTTGTCCCTCTCCAGCCCTCTCCCCATTTTTACCCATCTATTGTTTTAAAGTGGTGCTACTTTTTTTCCCCAGGAAATAAAGTGTTAACAAAAGAATAGCAAAGATTCAACAAGAGATCATTAATAACTATCATCTGTAGAGAATACAAGCAAGCAGCTGTCAATCCATGCCAGCAAGACGCAAGTCTCACTGGAACTGACAAGCAAGTTTTTCCAGTGTTAGTTCTGCATCCAATCCCTAGTTTCATTTATTCTTTTAAAAATTTAGAGAAACTTGAGTTCAAACATCACTCTTCCTTAATACTAGAAGCAGCAACAATATTTCTACTGGTTCAGTCACCTGCAGTCACAATCACAAAGCCGATCTAGAACACCAGCAAACAAAATAAGACCAAAAACTTCTAAAGATACAGTAGCAAAGCTAGAGCCCAACTCTATGTTAGTGAGTTATACAATGCACACAGTCCAAAATCCAACAAAATGGGGAAACACCATTCAAAATATTCTACACACTTGCTCTACACTGGAGAGCAGAAAACAACAAAACATTCATAACACAACACCTCCTGACTAGCTGATCAAACTGCCATTCACAGACACCAACAGACCACCTACATTTCATTTAGAACTTTAGCCATCCAACTCAGAACCACATTATCACTGCACCAAAATCTTACAGCTGAGAAGAAATCAAGCTCAGCTTACCGAGCAACTCCTTACAGCCTTTCATACCAAACCAGGCAACTTACTGGAAGCTAAACTAAAAAAAACTCAGATTCTGATGGTTTGTCATGAACACTATAGTACAATGCTAAAATGCTAGGATCTTTTTTTTCAGGGCAGTGGGAGCCAAGATTGGTTGAGATGCCAAGTGTTAATGCAAAACGGGGTTAGAGATTTATAATTTAAATGCATCCTTTGATAGAGTCGTATGTTTCAGCCATCCGTTTATATGCAAAAGCAGTTCAGCAGAGGAAACAAAGGAAGGCTCTAAAAAAAAGGTTCACTAGCAAGTTCTCCATTAACTTTTTCCCCTGCATGCAAGAAAATGACCCTTAGAGGGATGTGGTACATACCTTGAGGGTGAGGTCGACGGTAGCGGGAGAAACTGGAGTTAGGCTGGAGCTCTGTTGTAGAGTCTCCCTCCTAGGGAGGGGAAGGGTGTGGGGCAGGGGCACCTGAAAGGCAGGCAACACACATCACATTCTAACTATGTCTACTACAAAAGCCCCAGAAAAGCAAAGCTCAAGCTTTATTAAGTGAGCTACAATTTCTTCAAGGCTTGAGCATTTGGCAGGGAGATTTTGATAAAATAAGGTGAAAATTTGGTAGGCAGGGAAAGGCCATTCAGCGGGTGCTGAGATGCTTCTCGTCTCTCTTTAAGAGGCTGAAGACTAAGGTTCTAAAGTGTCCATGTTTTCTACATAAACAAATACTAATTTTCTGCTTTGGGATTTAAAGTACCATTTCAGTTTACTGATAGGCAAAAATTCTTCCCAAGCCAAGTCTGGCCCCTTTTGTACTAATACAGTACATGGGGCTTCGTGACCTTGAGTTCTGAGATGCAGTTTCTGAAAAGAGGAAGCTATAAACCTCCAGAGTCACAGGACCATGAAACAAACCAAAACAGATTTGCCATCCAATAACTGAATTCAGTTATGGTCTCTTCCGAAAGATGAAAGATGTGAAATTTAAGGAAATAAACTTGACATAATGCTATTGCTATCTTTACTTAAGAAAACACTGATGGATTTCCTAGAAGTTTTAAATGAATTGTATCAAAAATAGTGCAGTGGCCAGTCTGTTACTTCTGACCATTTCTTTCTCCATTCAGAGCACAGCTAATGGACTTCCACTGGATGAGATAAGGCTAATCCAAAAGACAGAGATTCCGAAGCTTTGAAGCAGAGCATAGCACAGATCTTCTGTGGCCAGAAGCCCCTGTTTCCTGCGTGGCAAATCCAACTCCAGCACACCACAGTGGAGCACACACTAACATCATTGACACAAAAGAATTCAATCTTCCACACTAACCACCAAAGGCACGAACCACAACACCACCAGAAAATCCAGCAGAAGAGTAAGTTCAACCAGTATTGCTTCAAAACTGCATTAAAGGATGCTGCAGTAATCTGAAAAGCATTTCTTAGATGGAGTTCACAAGACATCTTCATAAAAACCTGAGATCCCACTGCGTGATTCTTTCCTCCCGCAACCAACAAGTGACTCAACTCTGAGCTAATTCTATTTCTGCTACTCATACAACAAAAATCACAAGATCCAAGTTCCCAACCTGACATCCCAGCACACTCAAGACAAACCTGACTTCACTACAAGTCACAACCCAGCTGGTCCTCTCAATCGCTACTCCACACTCACACAGTCAGGATCATTGGCTTTGTGAGGACTGCAAACATCTCATCTCCGTAGCAACTGAACAACTGAAAGCCTGCTGTCTGCTTTCAGAAACCATTAAGCTGCTCCCTTCCCTTCACATGCAGCTGCTGCGATTTCAGGCTACAGTTCAAAACAGATTTGTTTGTAAAAGCCTTTCTTCAAACTCACCTACAGGGCTTTGCTACTGGCACCAGGCTCAATTCCTAACTGCTGCTGAGAGCATGCTCTCTCCTTATCCCTGTCCTTGCTTTTTTAGAATTGCCCCTAGAAACATCTCCTCCACTTTCTGTGCTCTTTAGTTCATAGTGGTTTTCAAAAGACATGAAAATACCTGAAGAGTTCCAGAACAGATCCTAATCAAACCAGCTGTCCTTCAGAGTAAGATTACTGGACCACACACAGCTAGTTAACATGAAAGAAACCCTAGTGACTTGTTTACTGAAGGCACTATTTTGTGCTTTCAAGAAGTGTGAAAATATTTTCTTGTCTTCAAAGTCAAGACTATCACTGCAATAGACTTACGTTCGTCACCAAAGTCTCCTCCATTTTTGTACTGCTAGTAGCCACTGTGTTAGGATGAGAAGAAGGTGTAGTGTAGTCTGTTACAGACTCCTGTGAAGAAAAATAATTCCATTAAAATATCTCCCTTATCTAAATTAGATTTTAAGTTTCTTGGACAGACATCAGCCTTTCTAAAGGAGGAGTTCACCAAACAACAGAAGATTAGAATTTCACACCAGGGTTTTTTTTTTGTTTGTTTGTTTTTGTTTTTTAGAAGACATGTCCAGCAATCCTTCCTGCTGAATTGCTACTGAGGTCAGAAGAATTCTTGGGAGATTACAGCTTGCCTCATGACCTCAGAGCATACATCTGGAGACAAGTCAAAAAACAGTCTGTGAAGCAAGAATATACAGTGATGTACTGTCGGGGCACTAGACATACTGAACTGTGGTGGCTTAACGTCATTTGTCACCCAAGATGTTTTAGCCACCTGTGAGTACTTTTAGCCTATTTAAAAAGTAAAATATATTAGCCAAAAGCTTTCTGTAGCTTTAAACAAATACAGAAATTTCTTGGGTAAACCTATGACAAGGCCCTCCATATTAAAAGAAACACATAGGGATAGTTGCAATTTGCAAAACAATTTTCTTTTAAGTCCTGTCTCTGAAAGTCACAAGACTCAGTTTCTCTGAACAGTGAAGTCTACCTCCCGATTCCCTCACTGGGTAGTGATTTCAAGGAAGAAAAGGGCTGAAGTTTCCAGTCTACCCAGAGACTTTCCTTGAAGCTTATTTGTCACAGTTAAGTGGACCTTAATGTGCTAAATGAACAAGGTCCATTTTCATGGACCTAGCTGTAGCCAGTGACTACAGCAGTTGCAGGTATAAGCTGCTTGATGAAAGTTTCCTCATTTTTAAACACTGCCAGCTCTCTAGAGCGTGACCTACAATGAACAAAAAAGGCACTGGTATTTCTGTGATGTGATGCTGAGCACTGTTTTTTAGTCCTTGCCACTGGATATTTACCAAGCATGTTCTGGACAGGCAAACAGGTGTTATCAGAACCTGACCCGCAGACTTTGTTAGATCGATGGTGTGACCCTGAATTAGCCAAGATCCACTCTCTAGCAAGCACTGCAAACTCCAAAGTTTTATATGTCTAAGCCCAGAAAAGGCTTTACCATTTTTACAGACCCAAACACCAAGAAGGAACTGAAGGACAAATTAGCAGCAGGACTGTTGGTGAGTGCCCGGACTTTCCAACACAATGATTTTTGAAGGCACAAACAACATAATGCTTGTTTAATTGCATCCAACTTCTATGAAGGTAAGCTATTAAAAAAGTTCACACTCAATTTACTCCTCAAGCATATGGCAACAGAGCAATTAAAGCATCAAGATACTAACTGGCAAAACCCAAAGAATTTTCCTTAAAAGGATAAGCTAATTTTGGTAAAAGACTAGGACAACAAACCAAACCATAATGGAGTGAGAGGACACAATGTGCACATTGACTTATTTTTGTATTCACGAAAGAAACAGAACTATTTTCTCCATTTAGTTATTTCCTTTACTTGTTAAACTGGTGAATGAGAGTTATATGATGCTTCCCACTGTCCCAACTACCGAACTACAAGTTTCACGTTTATACTTGATTCCAATAGACAACCTTAATTTGGATAGAACAAGGCAAGCACACAAGGCTGCTTTAATCACAAGGTCCTTCTGATGAAATTACCTGGCCTCTTGGTTTGTTAAGGTGCTTTACTGCATATGAAAGAGGAAGTTTTCAATATAACATTATTAAAATTCCTTCAAGGTTTGGATGCAAATTTTACAGGGTTTCAGCACTGTAATTCCTTACAAAAGAAATTAGATCAAGACTATTGCTAGCTTTCTCACTTTGGAAACTTAGAACACAAAAATGCTTTTTCACTAGAATTAAAAACAAACCACTATATCAACTCCGGTGCCCTTCGAAGTATATATCCAGTGCTGAACCATCCTACAAGAATGATTTACATGCTGAACATGCAGATAAGACAATGCTTTAGCCATAGGAACACCACTCTGTAAACTGTAGGTTAACCACCATCCTTTACTTACTGGTACATTAAGTCTAGGAGTCCCTTAGCTATGGCTTACCATAAGCTTTTGTAATTCAATTAAAGTGATTCTTCTGTACAACTGTTTCACTGAAGAAACCAACTGATTATTGTAAACTAGTAACAGTAATAATAGCAAGAACAAAAAGCTGTACTTTTTTAGAGTTTTCTACAAGTTATTTATACCTGAAGAAAAAGAACAGGCAAGCTTTTTGTAACTACCTGCTTTGCCCAAAAAGAAGACATCACAAAACCTGAAGTGACTTTATGAACAAAAGGACAAGGCAGACCTCAGAGCTGACCTTGCTATAGAGGATCAGGGTACTATATGGGATTAATTAGCTATTTGATTTGTTCACGATTTACAAAAATCACTTGAACCAGAGAGCTTGTCAGATACTCAAAATTTATTCTCAAGTACAGCCTGTGTCCGTTTAGATATCACCTCTGTAAGACATAGCTGTTATCAGCTACCTGCGCAAACATTTCATTGCCATGTCAACAACCAGGTATTGATCATTCCTGTGATTTGAAAGCTTCAAAAATTTAGAGATGCCAGAGTGGGGGAAAGTCAAGGGACAAGGTGTTTTACCCAATTCAGAGACGTACCCATCAGATTGCCTTTACTCCAAAAATACTGCAAAACCCAAGAGCTGTAATTGCTTCAGAATATCATGCTTATGTTCTAAACTTAAACATCTCACCAGTATGAGCTGATTTATATTTATAGTTTCTAAGGTAAAACAGTCCTGTATGATTAAATGCACATGGCTCTTAAGATGTTTGTTTTGGGATGGATGGGGTACCCTTACAAAGCTTCTGAAGAAGGATAGCTGGCTTGACTTTTACAGATGTTTAAATCGCCAAATCCACTAAAGAAAGTGTGCTTTCCTGGAAGCTGAGCAGTAGTCTCTGAGAAGGATGTTAAAGAGTGTCAAAAGAGAAGTCATTTAGGTTTGCTAAAACTTCAACATTAGACATTGACACAACATATTCAAGATGTCATCACTTCTTCCCTCATTAATGAGCCACGGAAAGAGTACAAAGACAACAGAAAGCAGTTCCAATACAAATCAGCACAGGAACTCCAAGGCGGAAGCAGTATTTGAACCCATTTTAAAAGCCACTTTAAAAGATAGCAAAACTGGTTTATTCCTGCAAAATCTAGATGAAGCTTATCTTATCCAATAAATCTGCAGATTGTTGGTTCAACTTCCACAGAAATAAATGTAAAATATGACCACCCCTTTCCTAGAAAAAAACTTACTTATTCACAACAAATGAATTCAAAAGCAAACCTGGAACTGTTGAGACAGGAATGTTTAGGCCTATTATTAAATGCTTCTATTAGCAACCACTTAATGAGGAAGTTTTTTCGAATTTTCATATCTAGCACAAACTGGAAAGTTTTTCACTCTGGTCTTCTCTCCAGAAGACAGAAGCTTGGTGCTTTAATACTGTAGTAGTTCAAAAAACCTTGGCAATCCACATTTAAGTAAGGCCAGAAAGGCACAAAATCCAGACTTCCCTTTTGAAGATCTCATACCTTAAATAAAACAATTGTAGAGAGGAAATTACGCTGATTTTAGTAGAGCTACTCTATATTGAGTCAGCCTGGAGCAATCAAGAAAGATACGTTTCCTATTCTGTGTAGCTTAGAAGCATCTCCTCTTACCTTAAGCTCTGGCCACAGGAGCTTGAAAGACAGTAAGAAAGCACATGACATACATACAAACAGCCTTCTTACCAAATACTTGAGCAAACTGGTGTTTACGGCTCTACACTTCTGATTCTGCATACAAGAAGGGCACTTTATCCGTTTCTGGTCTCAACATAAACTGTTCACACCTACTTACAAGATGGAAAATGCCAGGAAGGATGACAAATCCCAGCACTGAGTTTTCTTACATATTTGCCATTCCACTCAAAAATCAAGTTTGCAGCCACCATGTCGGACACAAATATCCTCCTTAACACTTGGTCTGTAATAACACTTCATTGAGACAGCATCTTCTGCTTGCATGACACCTTGGCAAAAAACAGCTAAAACTGTATTGTCTTCTTCCCCCCTCCCCCCAACTACAGGTGACAAAGATAAATTGTGAGTGATCTGCCTTTCAGATTCTTCAACTATTAATGCAACTTTTGCAGAGGATCAACTTTCCTAAATGGCATCAGAAAATTTTTGCTTAAGACTAGGAAAAGGAAGATTGAGACAGCATGCAATAAACTTGAGTCTAAACTCACAAAACTGCCTTACAAACATACAAGAAGCATTTTTTTCTTTACCAAAGCAGGTGTAACAATTAACTAGTAGCTACTCAAACTGCATGGTTTCTTTACATTTGAGAGATGACAACCACAGTTCTTGCTCAAGACAAAATGCCGCCGTAGCAAGGGCCGTCCCCACGCGGGTCCTTAAGCAAAACAGGAGAGTGACTCTGGGATGTTTTTCAGCCAGTGCTATCAATGCACCACAGCTAAGAACTGAGCTGTAGAATAATCTCAACAGCAAGTCACCATCTCACTGTTGAGTAGCTATAGAGAAGTCAGGGGAGTTCCACACAGACAACTATGATGAGTCCTCAACATCCTGAAAGAGTTCTGCAAGGGTTACCTCAACAATATCCAAGCCAACAGGGAGCTGACATACAGACCCTTCAGGTAAACTGAGCGAGCCTTATCCCATCCGTTAGCATATTCCTAGATTAGAGATTTCTTTTTTTCACAGAACAGCACTTAATTCACAGCCTCAGGTCATCCATGCACTCAACCAATGATCACGTACACTGCTTCACACCAGTTCTCTGCTGAAAGTCAAGCACTCATCTTGCATATATCACATATATCCGAGTTTACAGAATCTGCCTATACCAGGCTCCAGTGCCACTCTCCAGAGCAAGCCTCAGGACAGAGTCTTCACATTCATAAGGCAGTAAAAAAGTTTAAAACCTTCCAAGCTGATCTCTGTACAGGAGTATGACAAACAACATGCCTCCGTACCACTTCTGGAGAACTGTTTAATTCAAGCAGTACTGATATGTTTCATATCTGCTATTCAGTGGGCTCTGCCGTCCAGGTAATTAACACCAGCAGACAACCAAGTGTCAATTACATCATTGTAATAATATTTTACATATAGTGCTCAATAATTTGTCAATATTTTTCTTACCTTTGTGTTTGTTCCAAACTCTGGAGCAGACACAGCTATCATCGTTCCTATTTCCGTGCTCAGTTCACTTGCTGCTTTGGTTTCCTTTGTAGTGACAGGTTCTGGACTTCTGACAGAGGTGGGAGATGGCTTCTCCTGTCCCTCAGGCTCTCCCTGTTGTGCATCCTTCACTTTCCTGTTCTTTAAAGAACGTTCTTTCCCAATAGGACCAGGTTTATACTCTTTGTTTTCTACCGGACTCAAGTCTGGAAGCTAAGTTAGTGTTAACTTGTCAGTTATGTCTTCCCCCCCATGTCCTATCCCACAAGAATATTCTAACATGCTTAAAATAACTTTGTTTAAATCTAACAAAGCTTTCCTGAAGAGTAAGAATTTTCTAACAAATAAATCATTTGAGACTAAGTAAGCAATCCATACATGAAACACATCCATTTTGAACATTAGGAATCTAAACCATTGTTTTCAAGCAATACATGTTTTATGTGAAGTGGTACAGTTCAACTAATATAAGATCTAGTGAAAACTTACAGAAGAAAGCCAGCTTGACTCTCCTTCCAAGAAAAGCACAAAAAAGTATAGAAGCCACAAGACTGCGTATACATACAGGTTATTTTAATTTTCAGAGAATCAGGATTTTACAGGACCCCAGGAAACTAGAACAGAAGACTCTACCTTCATTTGAAGGTATCTTGATGTATGGATGTTGGCAGCATTTTTCCCTAGGGATTGAGCACTAAGGGGATATCCAGAAAAAATGAAACAACTATGTGCAAGTGTTGCCTTTTATTGCAGACACCATGGCTGGAATAACTGCTGCAATTCAGTAGTTCCTTTTTGTGCAGCTGTATTAAAGCAGAATGAAGGGCCTCAGGGAACCTGAATAGTCTGCTGTTTTAATAGCCATAGCCTTTTTGGCTGAGACTACTCAGCTCATTTCACAACAGAGCAGCACAAAAACTCCTGAAAGGCAGTCCTTAACATCCTATTCCTTAAGCTTTGATAGAGGAAGACAGAAGCTGCTGGTATTGTCTCTATAAATACAAACCAGCTGTTTCAGGAGTAGATGGAAGACTCTTTACAATACAATGCCTTTGAGCTTTGGGGAGGGTGGAGTTTCCCAAAGGTATTTGGTACCCTCAAGAGACTAGATTTCAGAGGGAAGGAAGAAAACAACAGTAGAAGCAGATGCCTGAGCTCTGCAATGCAGCAATTGGGAACATCAGAATCAGACCCACCTCACCCTAAATATTTTTTTCTCTAACAGTTTACAGAGGCAGAAATTCCTTCAGACGCTTTAAGGTCACACTTGGAAAGGTAAATTGCTTTTTTTCAAGCATGGTCCTCTTACATTGCCCATATTAGTTCAACAATACTAACCTCCAATCCTGAATATAAGTTTGTATTTAGGCTTCATAGCAAACAATATCACCAGGGGGGTGGAGGGTGTGTGTAGGATTTGTTTGTTTGTTGAGTTTTTTTTGTCATCAAGACAGTTAAAGCACTACAGCCCTCTCATTCAGAATAGCACACAAAAACGTTAATCTCCAATGAATTTACCATTTAGTCACACATTTGTCTTTCAGCAAAATCTACAGGAGTCTTGATAGCTAAAACCAAGCAGAAAAAAGGAACTTTCTACACAGTAGAAAGTAGACTGTGTATGTATTTAACTTTGGAGTTCAGCGATTTCATGGGGGCAGTTTTAGGCATGCTGCTAGTGTATCTGACATACGGGTTTTGAATGTGCTAGATTACTACAATTCACCAGCAGGACTAACTACTGCATACTTCTCTGCTGTATGCATTTTATATTTTGCAGTAAAACCCCTGAACTGCAGCATACCCACTGAGTGACTCATGTAGCAGAAGTTAAATTCATTCTACAAGTGACTGCACTTTCAGATTTCACCTTTTTTTTGAAAAAACAACCCCAAACATAATCAACACAAAGAAAGAGCCAGTCTTCTAGAAAGACAAAAGGGCTTTAATTACATCGGGGGCATTGCTAAATCTCAGATATCAAGAGGGATGGAAACAGCTGGTTCTGTAAGTCACCAGCCAAGTGTATCTACTATAACCATCTCTTTCTGGGAATAACAAGCTGGTGCTGAGTGCTAGCAATGCACAGATAAGTATGCATTGGAGGTAGAAATAACAGGAAAGTACATTTCATTAATGTGAAAGATCATTAAGTGTAATCTAAACGACAGGAGGAGAAAGTATTACTCCTTATGAGTGGTAACAATGGAAATACACGATCATGACTGAATGATCTAAATCTCTGGAGAGCAAGTGATACACTTTTTTTTTTAAATTGAGATAAGTTTGATTAGCTATCCAGTTTTCCTAGATCAGTTGCAAAAAATTTAATTATCCAGACTTCTCTGCATTTGAATTTGAGACTTCAAATCGTTGGCTCCAATATTCCTCTCTTTTCTCAAAACACTTTTCATGCATCTTGATGTATTATTAATCATCTTGGCAATCTGGCTACAAAACTAAGCAAAGGACCATGCATCATTTAGAAGGGGACAAGGCAGGCATGGTGGCAGGAAGAACTACTGGAACTGGAGATACAGCCAGAGCAGAAACAGAATGCCTGCTTCAAAACAGCTCTCAAAGCCTGCACGAAGTAAGCTCAAGAGAAAACCAAAACCCCAAACCTAGAAAACAAACTCAAAACACTCCACCACATCCATAGTCTCCCAACAAGGCTATCGAAATTCCATAATCCCACCCCTGCTCTAGCCACATCCCTTGTTCCAAACTCAGAACCAACAGACAAACTCTGCTGAGCTAGGATGCTGTTTACTTACGCTTGCTTCTTGAACTGAATTCCCCATCTTCTCTCCAAGGACCAACTTGTTGATTATTTTAGGAGATATAAAAGGGGAGTGAAACTTTTATAGGTCTAGTCCTATCTGACTTAGTATTCTATTCCATTATTTGTAACCTCTTTTTGGCTGAACTTCTTGAAGTGTAAAAGTTTGTACTGAAGATATGACCTTTTACCTTTTGTGCTTTGATGGGTCCAGCCCGAGGCTGTTTCTGCCTTTGCTCTTTCGGTTCTGGTAGCTTGTCAGTGGACTTCTCAGAAAGCACAGGGCCAACTTCATTATCACTGCCACTGGAAGCTGGGGCTCCAAACTGAATAGTTTCTATACCAAGATCGACTCCACCTTCTTGCCCAGGCTTCGTCCCCTAGTTAAATGGTAAACATTTAATGCATTTCAATGATTTCTAGATCTACAATGCTACTGGTTCAGAAAAAGAGCGCAAAATATGCTCAGCTGAAAACCACTGAAAAAGTACGTTTACTTTCTGCCAGCAAAAGCATTATTTGTGACTGCAACAGACTTGCAAGAGTAAACAATATGTGAATGTACACTTCCTCCTCTTCCAGTTCCTACTGTTTATACAAGCTCAAGACCAAAAAAGCCCAAGAAAACAAAACCACAGGACTTTAAACGTAAAATTTAAGACTATGCAAATTCCACGGGATAAGAAGAGCTAACATAGTTAGAAAGCATCTACTGCTTTTTGTATCTGTGATTTAACGGACACAGAAAACATTTAGTTCTTGGAGAAATCCTGTCTACATTACTGAACTGTACCCAAGTGTTCACATACTGAGTAACAGCTATCAATAGAATCTGTGAACAGCTGAGTTTTTATTGAGAGAACAGTTTTTCCCATGCTGCAATCATAAAAGCACTAGCCTGTAGCCTGTGTTTCTGTACCATCTCCTGACTTAATGGAATTCTACACATACTAGTTTAAGTATTTGCATGCCTGAATAAATGGATAATCTGTACCCAGTCCCAATAAGATATAATTTGGGTAAGCTTCACATACAGCTACTCTTCTTCCCTTCATTCTTACCTCTGGAGATGTAGCTGAACCAAAAGATGTCAAAGGTTTGTTCCAAGCGCTGACCGAAGGTGGCTGAGGTGGGCTAATGGGTCCCACTGACAATTAAGAAAACAGAGTTTAAAAACCCCCCAAATGTTGCTAAATGCATTCGACTAAAGTTATCAATTGACTGATAATTAAATTATAGATGTCTTGATTAAATAAGCTTTGGTTAAGAAATTGTTAACCTATTCAGCAGTTAACAATATGCTATCTATTTAGCTGCTTTCAGGTGGGGCAATCATCACATTTGGAAGCATGACCAAGCCTGACAAAACAGATTCCTGAAGTGACAACTGCTCATTCATAGTGAATGAAGAATATGACCAAAACATAAAATACTGAGTAATACCATACTGCAAAAATTTATTTTCAGAGGTATTCATAGGTATTTCATTCACTTCGCAATGCTGCCCTCTACTCCCTTTGCAAACTACATTTGCAGGTAGAAATGAGGCATCAGAGAGAGCTGGCAATCAGCTTTCTCTAACTACAACGGCTGCCCCCCACCCCAAGTCCAAAAGACACCACTTACATTTTTTGGAGATGTCATTTAGAACTGCTGTAGGAGGCACCTTGTTTTCCCATAATTCAGTTCCCAGACCATTGTGAGCCTGGGTGTTTTGCAGAACTTTGCCTGACACTGTGTATTCCGTGCTGGTTGTCCCTCCTGCAGCCTGGTTTTGCGTCTGAACAGAAGCCTGTGGCTGACCTGGGGTCTGTGTTGTACACGGAGGCTGTGCCTGAGCTTGTGCCTGTGCTTGTGCCTGCTGCGCAGCTGCGGCTGCTGCCTGTTGCTGCTGCTTTTTGGCAAATCTGGGTGGCAGCTTGGAATTCTGACCTCGGCCTTTTTCGCTTGATCCTTTTTTGGTCCAAACCTGTAAGCAGAAGCCAATTTTATTCTTACAGCTGACAGTCTGTATGGACACGAATTGAACATTGTGTAGCAGCAAATACACAAACTGATTAACCCTGCCTTAAAGCAGATTATTTTTTTAGGGGTATTTAACCACAGGAACAATGATTTCTCATCCATTTTCCTCTTGGAATCAACAGATACACAACCAGTAGTATAAATCTTTATCACAGTATGAAAAATGGTGTTTTCAGCTTGCCAGTTCCACCCGCCTGACAGTGCCCTATCAGGAAATACAGAATCCTAAAATGACTAAGTGAAAAGTAATTTAACTTACTAATTCTGAGCAACTTAATATTAATTAATACAACTATCTAGTTATATTTATAAGGTGAAAAGTACAGCTTCTTTAGAAGGAAGATTCTGCACACTTCACAATGTTCCCAGTACTGCAAAGAGCTCTTTCCCAGTATAAATGCTGGTCTTGTACCTGCACTGTTTGTTCTTCCTTCTTTCTGCGCTCTTCATCCTGCAAGCGTTTTTGTTGCTTCTTAGACACCACTTCTGTGAAACCATCATCATTCAAGTTAGATTGGGAGTCTTCAACTACTGTCACTTCAGGGTGATCATCAATGATCACAACACCTATAGAAAAAGGAGAGGTATAAATCTGCTGTTTTAACAGCTTCAGATGGAATGCACCAAGCCAAGATCTGCTTTAGAGTGGAAGCTATTTTCCCACAGACACAGATGGTGGCTCTGATTAAAGGTAAGCTTCTGCTTGACAAGTGCATCGTTGCTGAGCTTGAAGACACGGAGTTAATCTTTAAGAACTGAAGAGTTGGAGGTGCCTGTACCAGACTCTCCAGGAAATAAGAACTAAAACGTAACAATGAATAATGAACAGCCTTCCCGGATATTGGCTGTAAGCTTATCAGTGATATCCACTGCCTTTGCTTATGAAGGTTAAGCAAATTACTAGAGTGGTGGAAAATGGTAAGAATGACAGAGTTAAGATTAGATGATAGAACAAAATTGTTCTTATCTATACATAAAATCACACAACCAGATCTGCTACCTTTTAGAGGCATACACATTGTTAATTAGACATGACAAAGGCAGCAATACTCAAGTACACAATTATTCTGGTGTTTAAAAAAAAAATTACCTCTCCTCTTTTGTAAGTTTTCAAACATCTAGCTTTATATGTAGCAAAGCTAGCAGGATCACAAATTCTTATTAGCATACTATCAATACATACTTGCGTAATTATTAAGATCAAATTGAGACAAGGCATCCACTTTTTCCTTAGGCTTCTTTGGACCAGCCTTAGGTTCTTCTCTCTTTTTGCCACTTGCATCCTTGGTGTTCTTTTGTCCTGCAGCAGTAACACCTCCATCCTCCTGATGTACAGAATTGCTGTTGGTGGGATCAACACCAGGCACAGTTGTTGTCTGCTCTTCAAATGGCCTATATTAAAAAAAAAATGAGAAAATTAATGACCAGTCACAGAAAATACTCAGGAAGGAGCTAACAATCTAGTGCAAATCCCATTACAGCGGTATAAGTGTCTACTGTGCAACTTCTTAGTAGGCTCCAGACTTTTACTTCTAGCTCCTCAACAAGAAGAGGTTTACCAGCAAAAGCTATTTTGGGGACTTATCAAACGCCCTGCTGCCAAAAACAATCACAGAAAAAAAAGCATAATTTTAAGGTCACCTCTGGCTTAGTCTATGTAGTTAGAGGTACCAAAACTCAACAAGTATGGAGATCAGTATAATTCAACAGCAGTAAAGTCTTCCACAGAAAAAAAAACCCCACAAACAAAAGAGCTTACAGTATGCAATGTGAGCAAATATAAACAAAGTACAATATACTTGCTGTACAGGCTCACTTGCCAAAAGCTATCTGAAGCCATAAGAGTCAGATCTGCAGCATTCTGACTTTACTGTGGAACCTGGAATACCCAATTTTTGCTTCAACATCACCTTTAAGTGACTAGCTATAGGAATTCTTAATAATTTTAACTTGGAGGTTAAAGCATCGATCACAAGTTTTTAAGCCCAGGCAAAACATGAACTTAGAACACAGCAACCTACAAGCACAGGGTAGGCATTCAATGAAGAAATGTCTTGTCCTGCCTCCCACTTACCAGACTGTACACTGTGGCTACAAAAACAGTGGGCAAATAGTAACATTAAATAATTATCAAGTGTCAATCAAATTTAGCATACAGAGGAACACAGTTTAGTCTCAAGGGCAAGCAATTCTCAACATGTTTGTCTGTTAGGTGACTGATCCAAAATGCAACGCAGCAATTTACGTATTAACTGCAAAACTGCTCACATTAACATTTCAGCTTGCATCCAGATCTTAAGAAACGTAGCTCAACCGAGCCAGCACTGCAATTTTTTTTATTAGGCATTTTTAACACTGTGCATACCAGAATACTCTGCTCTTAGCTCCATGTTCTAAGTGTCTGTATACAAACAGTAAAAATAGAAAGTACACAACCACAGGTGCATGTGCTTGTCTTACTCTCTTTTCTACCATCCTACAAATCTAAAATAACTACTTAAGATTCTGAATCACAAGAGGACCACAGAAGACCACGACCATGCGTGCTTTCTAACAGAAGCTGGTACTCACCCTCTTTTTCCACTTCTGGGTGGAGGACCACTCCGCCTTTCACTCCTAGGCCCTGAGAAGTTCCTCCCTGGTTTAGCTGGCCCATTGTTGCCACGTCGGTTTTGACGGTCTATTCCAGGCCGCTGACTAGAGAAACTTCTCTTGGCTATTTCCCTTTTTGGAGCTCCAGCATTTTCTCCTGCCTTTGCAGCCACCTGTGCTGCTACATCTGCTGTTTTCTTCTCATCCCTCTCCCGCCTCTCATTGAAGTCACTGCTTTCTGAGGCTGTTTCCCACTCTTCATTTGCCTGGTCTGAAGAATTCTGGTTGGACAAGTCTGGTGTCTTACTTCCCGACACATCCAGAGCAGTGTTGGAGGGCTCACTAACTGCATTACTAACTGTGGCACTTGTTGATGAGCTGGTTACCGCCTCATTTATCTTTGATGCGGCCTCTCTTTCTTTTAGGCGCCTAAAGCGTGGTGGCTTATCTTGCCTTGGAGGCCGAGCAGGCCTTTGTCTTCGTGGCCTCTCTCTATTCGGATCAAACTTTCTCTCAAATTTTGGAGGTCTTTTATCAACTGGTATAGGACCATAATGTTCATTTCTTCTTGGAGGCTCCCCATCTTCTGGTTTAATGATCTCTGTTTGCCTAGGGTTCCACTGATTGTCTCTGTAGGCTGGTCTCCTTATTGTGGATGGACGTGGAGGACGCCCACCAGGATCCCTGCCACCACGTCTATACATTCCCCCTCTGCCTCGTCTAGAAGGCTCTCCTTTAGGAAGAAATCCTGGTTTGGGCTTGTTCTCATCATCTCTTATGTATGTTTTTTCTAGGGATCTGTTGTCTACTCTGATATTGTTTTCAGGTTTGAACGACAGAGGCTTTGGAGGCTTCTTGCCATCAGCTCTCTCTTCTCTTTTTGGGTGCTTGCCTTTGATTAGGCTGTCTTTGTCTGAAAGCAGAGTGTCACTTGCGCTTTCATGGACTTCGCTGTCAGAATCCGTCTCTGAACCATGCTGTCGCCGCCGTTTTGGGATTACTTCAAAGTCAGAACTCTCACTACGAGTTTCACTCTCTTCTCTTTGCCTAACAGGACCCGAAGGCACGTGGTCAGATCTAGGCTTAGGATCTCTGTAGTGTGGGTAGTCTCTATTATGGCCTCTACTGCCCCGACCACGTCCTCCATAAGAACCCCTGTAGCTGCGACCTCTAGAATAATACTCCCCACGACCTCTGCCTCTGTATCCCTGATCTGGGAACCAGTCTCTATCCCTAGCCTCTTTCCAGTATGTCCTAGGTGGTAAGCCAGGCTCTCTTTTTACTGGTCTGGTTTCTAAGCGTGGTTTCTCTACAACCTCCTTGCTAACAGCCTTCTCAGTCTGCTTTTCTTCCTTCACTGCAGTAGCTGGCTGCTGAACATGGGGCTGCTGCTGTGCTGCTGGTTGAGCAGGTGGCTGCTGCTGTACTGCAGGGGGAAGCTGTGGAGCAGCAGGCTGGGCAGCCGGTAGCTGCTGCTGGACTGGAGGTGTTGGTGGCTGAACTGGAACTTTAGCTGTGGTCTCGGTTTGACTGCTCTCCTGGCTTGCTGGTGTCGGAGCAGCATCCTGGGTTATCTTCTTAGCCAGAGGTACGCTGCTGGAGGCGGATGTCTCTGGCTCAGCCTGAGGCAGTGGCACTTGAGGCACTTCCTTTTTGTCACTTTTTTCAGACTTGCTAGATTTTTCACTAGATGTCTTTTCTCCTTCTTTCTCCTTCCTCTGCTCACGTTCTTCTCTCTGTTCACGCTCTTCCTTCATATCTCTAAGTACAGGTTTTTTAATAGGACCTGATCTTCTTACTGGTCTATCACTGCCTTCATCTCTCCTGCCATAACCTGGCCTGGGACCCCATCTTGTTTCAGACTTAGGTTTGAAAGTTTTTTCAGGTTTTGGTCCTTCTGATGCTCTATTACTGATCAAAATTTCTTTTTTTGGTTTAATCTCAAGTCTCTCAATTGTCTCCTTTGTCTCAACAGGCCTGTTATTTAATTTAGGGATATTTGTTGCTGTCTCATTCCTCTGGTCTTCTGATTTTAGAGAGTGACTTGAACCATGGGAAATGCTTCTCTTTAGCGAAGAGTGACTTTCCCCCGCAGGCACCAATTCTTCTGGAGAGCTACGGGTAACTTTCTCATTCACTCCTTCAAAATTAACTGCTGTGCTAGGTGTGTCAGTTTGGAGAGGTTGTACATCTTCCAAAGGCCTGCTTGGGAACTTTTGTACCTCCACCTCTCCTGATTCTCTGAAAAAGTCTGTCTTTGGATGAGAGTCCAACTGGTTGTGTTCTACAGGATAAGCAGCAGCAGGGACAGCAACTCGTTCTTGTTCCAAGTGTGCCTCAGACCTAAGCAGCAAGCAATTAAGAATGTTAGGGTAGGGGAAAGAGTTTTACTCAAATATTTACTTAAATGAAATTATTTTCTATTTCTATGAAGGACTGATGTCAGCTCAAGGAAACAACAGGTATTAATTTTCATACTGGCTGGTAGTTGTAGAGGTCAATTTTATTCTATCCTAATTAAGAGTTGAGTGTCAAATGTACACTCATCTTTAAGAATCTATTATTGTTAATGGCTATACATGCAATTTTAAATGAAGCCTCCAAGTGAGCAGGCTAATATCACAATTATAATCCAGAGAGCAGTACTGCAAAAAGAATTTTTGGGTACTTCTAGGATGCAGAGGAATCCTTCCTGACCATTCATCATGCAGCAAAGGTCAAAAGTGACTGTCTTGCTTTATGCCACTTGCACTTAACACACCACTTTTGAAACTAATATACATCAGACAGAAGTTCCCTGATATGGGGAGGATGGAGAGCAGATGGAAAACAGGAAAACACTGCAGGAGTGTTCTACAAAACTGAAAATTCAAAATATGCCAATCACCATTCATCAAATTAGGTTAAGAATCCTAAACAAGGGGTAAATTGTCTTCCTACATCCTACTACAGAGAAGGCATGTCTTTTGTTTTATACAACAGTGCCAAGTATATGCCAACCCCCAGCCACAACTTTTAAAAGTTTTGTGTAAACTCAGTTTAAACTGCATCTTACAACGTAACTTACACGCTTGGCTGTGTAACTTATGTATGGCTCAGAGAAGTGACATGCAGGAGTAAATAGCTCAGGCTTACCTCAAATCGTCAGGCTCTTCTAGCACTTTGGGAGGAGAACTAGATTGCTGAGGTTCTGCATGGGGGTACGGGTCTGACCCCCACATCATGCGGGGCTCTGATAAAGGAACAGTGTGCTCTCTTGCTGAGCGAGCTATATGTTCAAATGAATCTGAACTAGTAGCTGATCCCTCTATCTGGTCTCTTCTCATCAGTGGTTTGGGAGGCATAATTCCTGTGAGAGATTTAAGTTCAACAATTGAAACCAGTTCAACACTAGCAAAGAGACCTACCTCAAGACAAACAAAGCATATCAGGAGGTACTGAAGAACATTATTCTGTCTCCTCTTATCTCCTTTCCTCTGTACCTTCCATTCTTGAAACCAAACGTCTATTCACTGCCAGTTGACCTCAGAATGACTATACCACATTCACCACTAGTACCCTATGCCCAACAGAAAGAAAAGCTGTCTGCTTCCACTATAATGGGATAAACCAGGCCTGTTGACCTGTAAACTTGTGGATAAAGTTTCTGATGCAAGATCGGTATTGGGACCTGTGCTGTTTAATATCTTTATTGGTGACATGGACAGAGGGATTGAGTGCATCCTCAGCAAGTTTACTGACCACACCAAGCTCTGTGGTGTGGTCAATACACTGAAGGGGAGGAATGCCATCCAGAAGGACCTGGACAGGCTGGAGAGGTGGGCCTGTGCGAACCTCATGAAATTCAACAAGGCCAAGTGCAAGGTACTGCACGCAGGTCAGGGCAATCCCAAGCACAAATACAGGCTCGGGGAGAATGGATTGAGAGAAGCCCTGACGAGGGGGTTTTGGTTCATGAGCTCAACATGAGCCAGCAATGTGTGCTCACAGCCCAGAAAGCCAATCGCACCCTGGGGTGCATCAAAAGAAGCATGGCCAGCAGGTCAAGGGAGGTGATTCTGCTCCTCTACTCCACTCTGATGAGACTCCACCTGGAGTCCTGCATCCAGCTCCGGGGCCCCCAACATAAGAAGAACATGGACCTGTTGGAGCGGGTCCAGAGGAGGGCCACAAAGATGATCAGAGGGCTGGAGCACCTCTCCTGCGAAGGCAGGCTGAGAGAGTTGGGGTTGTTCAGCCTGGAGAAGAGAACACTCCAGGGAGACCTTATAGTGGCCTTCCAGTACCTAAAGAGGCCTACAGGAAAGATGGGGGGGGGACTCTTTACAAGGGCATGTAGTGATTGGACGAGCGGGAATGGCTTCAAACTGGAAGAGGGTAGATTCAGAATAGATATCAGGAAGAAATTTTTCACTCTGAGGGTGGTAAGGCACTGGAACAGGTTGTCCAGAGAAGCTGTGGAGGCCCCATCCCTGGAGATGTTTAAGACCAGTTTGGGTGGGGCTTTGAGCAACATGGTTTAGTGGGAGGTGTCTATGGCAGGGGGGTTGCAACGAGATGATCTTTAAGGTCCCTTCCAACCTAAAACATTCTATGATTTTAAAGAAATTCTAGTTTTCACTGTCTTTGCTTAGCCTGCCATTTTCTCCATTCATTCCTTGCACTCATTCAGGACATCCAGCTAATGAGCAAGGTAACGGGTTATCACCTCCGTTACATTACACGGCAGACTTGTATTATTTATGCACAACAGCTTTCCTAACTGCAAGTCAGATGGTCATTCCACAAATTAAAAAGGACTTTTTAGTGCCAAGAATCTGAAAACACAAATTTAGTAAGACTCTAGAGGTGCTAATACGTAATACAAAAATAACAACATTTCATGGGGGTTTTTTTAATATGCAATATAGTATCAAGTGCTAACATGTAATGAAACACAAATGGTAAATACACTATTTTTCAGTTCAACCTAACCTATGCCAGCTTTAACATCTGTAACAAAGTAAGGCTGATGCTGACATTCTGAATACATCCTTAACTGTCACTAACAAGCCTGCAATACAGGGGAAAGCTGTGATTTTATTTTATAGTCAAAGCTATGCATTGGCACATAACTATCATTCTTCTAGTATTACTAATATCTGTTTTGTCTTAAACAATGAAATAATGTAGTTTTCTTTTTAAAAAACTCACACATTCACTGTTACTATACATAGTGTGGTTAGGGAAAGACTTCTATTTCAAAACCAAGAAAGTTCAACAGTCAAAAAGCACTGCCAGATTTTACCTGGATGAATAGGAGGCATATCCATTGTGGGTCTTCCTGACATCATGCGTGGGTCCATGTAAGACTGCATCATAAGCCACCGTGGATCAAAGCCCATTGAAGCTAAATGCTGAGGATGTGGTTGCATGGGCTGGTAAAGGGGTCTATGCTGGGGAGGCGGGACAGGGCCACTTGAAGGCTGTGAGGGAGCAGACGGTGGAAGGACACCTTGCTGTTGTTGCTGCCACTGCTGCTGTTTCATTTGCTCCTGCATAACAGAAAACAATTTTACAAGACTTTTTATTAAGATGAAGACTTGAGCAGAATTCAAATAACCCTTAGAAACAACAGGTACAGTTATCTCCAGGACACTAAGCGTTCTGAAAATTAACTGAAAACATGCACCAGGGTGAACCAGGAGAAAGCAGGAAAACCAGACTGGACAATTTGGAGTAGTTAGTTTTGCTGGTATTCAGCTCAGACCCAGAACAACCTATACTTCGTGCATGTCATTAATGCAAAGTGCTCTTCAGACCACAGGACCCAAGTCCAAATTACATTTGTGAACGTCACATCCTTTAAGGAAAAGTTGCAGAACAATGACTATCAAATCCCAGGTTCCACAGATAACCACAGGGCAACGATCTACTTCAGCAACTGATGCAAAACCAGCCAGTTTTAAAAGTCTCTCTTGCCTTCTGCTCACTTACATACTTTGCAAGTTACAAGAAGTATTTCATGCAGAGCAATTCCTGCCAATACTACAGATGTTATAGAAGCTAGAATGCAACAACTTAAGCTTTTTGAAACTTCTATGGTCACATTCTTATTCAAAATGAGGCAGAAGACCCCGTTCTTTTAATGAACTTCCTTCTTTGAATGAACTAGTTAGTTACCTGCTGCCTCTGAAATCTTGGTGGTAACGATTTCTGGAACTGTTTAGAATAGCCTGAGGAAACAGCAGGACGAGGCTGAGATCCTGAATCTGGCTCACTCTCATGAGTCACCTGTGAAATCTCTTTCTCATTCCGACCACTATCTTGTCTGGTAAAGACTGCTTGATCTTCTGGAAGAAAAAAAACCCCAAACACTATACATGTGGGAGACAAGAGTGAAACTTAAAACTATGACAATTTCACCAGAATGTCAGATAAAGGGTGTTCTAAAATGAAAACAGTCTGCCTTCTCTAACCTCACAGTCTTAGTTTCCAAAACCAATAAAGGCAAAAAAAGCTAAAAACAACCTCTCAAAACAATTGGTGTTAATACATCTCTCAGTGTCCCTTTTAAACTCAAATACACTGGGTTATCAACTACTGACATTTAGGTTGTAACTATTATCTGATTAGGTGCTGTATCGATGCTACCGTATTACATTTGAATGAATTTATGAATGAAGGTTTGATTTTACAATTGCTTTTATCCATTTAATGGATAACACAACCTTATTAAGCATAGTCTAACGGTTCTCTTGTGGCATTCAAGTTCTACTACAAAAAATGCATGAAGTTTAAATAAATGCTCTTTGTGTCTACTTTTCTAAGCTTGCTGAAAGATCAGAACAGCTGAAATAATTTAAACTGCTTTTTAGCAACATGAGTTGCTGATCCTCCTTTAACAAGAAAAGAAAGCCTGCTTATCTTGCTGTATTCTTCAAAGTCTGGCCTAAATCACAAAGCCCAGTTTTTCCTTTAATGTTTTGATGAGTTGGGCAAACAGGTCTAGCTCAAACAGTTAGCAGCTGTAATGTGCCAGGAAAATAAATGGTCTAGATACACTAGGTTAATTGGTTATGCAAATTAGCCTTCTAGATTACAACTATGCTTTGTGGCTCAGCTTTAAGACAGACAACTCCTACTAGCGTGCAGGCATACCTTTTTCTTCCTTGTTATTCCTGGTTTCAGTTTCTTGTTTTTCTACAGGTGTTGCCACAGGTTCTACAGGCTCAGGAACCTCATGTGCTGGTTTCTCCTCTTCTTTCTCTTTCTCATTCTCATTCTCCTTCTCCGTCTCCTCCTCCTCCTTTTTCTCCATCTCCACCTCTTTTTCTTTCTCTTTCTCCCTTTCTTGCTCTTTTGCCTTCTCCAGTTTTTCTTTTTCTTCTTTTTCCTTTTCCTTCTCCTTCTCCCTTTCCCTCTCTTTTTCCTTTTCCTTCTCCCTCTCCCTCTCTTTTTCTCTTTCTCGCTCTCTCTCCCGCTCCCTCTCTTTTTCCCTCTCCCTCTCCCTTTCTCTTTCCCTTTCCCTCTCCCGCTCTCTCTCTCTCTCCCTTTCCCTCTCCCGTTCTTTCAGAGGGTCTTCCCGGGAGGGTTTTGTCACACAGCCGAATTTCTCATTTAACCGTTTTAGCTTTTCGGCACAAGCAGCTTTTCGCTGTTCTTCCATTCTTCTTTCTTCCTCTTCTCGCCGTTTACGGGCTCGCTCAACTGCAGCGGATATCTCTGACTGCTGTCTTCTCCTCTGTTTCCAAATTTCATCTTCATCTGGTACTGGTTTAGGGGGAAAGGGTCCTTGCCTTCCAGGTCCTACCTGGCGATCAGGGGGAGGAGGGTGCTGCAATATTAAAATCAGTTAAGTCAAGTTGAGCATGTATTATATAAACAGTTAGCTGTAATATTATATTTAACTTTATTATATTTAACTTTTTGTCAACACCTGTATTTGCATGGCACCTTTAAAAAGCAAGATTTGGAAGAAAAAGCAAGCCCCCACCTTCCTGCTCCAGTTCAGACTCATGCAACCCGAGCTCAGAAAGGACAAGTAAAGATTCAGCTGGGCTCATGTCACTCCTCCTCCCCATCATTAAGGCAAAGTGACAGCAAAGATGACAAAACATCTTTTAGATTCGGTTACAGGCTGCTCTAAATCACAAAGACTCAGGGCAGACCTCAGACAAAAGTCTCCCAAGGAGCCAAAGCAATTCCAGCTCACTCAACATAACAGAGATTTTAATAAGGATTGTTGAAAATTGGTAAGAAGCTACTCCGTACACATTTCATCTCCATGTCTGCCTTGGCAGCCAGCCCTCCAGCACTACTCCCATGCCCCTGTCCTCTCTAGTTCCCAAATGAGGCTGGGTAACTGAAAGCTCTTGAAGTTCTCATGTATTTCATATGCCACTTACAAGACGGGGCTGCTTTACACAGTTCACAGCACAGCCACGTTGGGGTCCCATTCTTACTGGTCCCAGGCACTACGATCATTTTACTTGTTAAAGAAAAGGCTTACCCTTATGTGAAGCATATTTTTACTTTTCTTAGTCTAAATCACTCCACCACAGCATTAAAGAATTTAACTCAAGGAAATAAGTACAATTCTAATCTTTCTTACCGGCGGTAGAATAGATTTGGGATGAAGAGCAGGACCACCTCTTTCATGTATAGAAGGCTGTGGACCCCGATCCTATTGCATCAAACAGTACCAGGGTTAAGCTCCTAACAACAGTCAAGCTGAAAAATTTTAGATTTACTGTTTTCTACTGCATTAAGATACCACACCTAGTGAACTATCTGCATACGATACAAATTTGCACACAAAACAACGTCAAGAACATTTCCACTTTAGGTATTGAGAGATAAATAATTACTTTAAACATTCACACATCCAAATTTCAGCATTTATGTTACTGCACTGTTTTTCCTTAGATTCAACGTAGCATCAAACCCTGAAAGACAACATGATCTTTATATATAGACAAAGTGCAAGTAAAACCAATTAAAGATCTCCCATCTTCATTATTACTGGTGTCAAGAGAAAACATTTCTGGGAAATTTTCAGATAAAGTCAACAGTAGCTTTACTGGGGTGGGGGGTGTGAAGAATAGAGCTGAAGCAGGCATAAGCTGAGGTGGTCGCCAATCTTCCTCTACTAGAGGATAAATCAAAAACCAAAATGGCTGAGCTGATGAATTCTACATTTGCCCAAGATGTCAGAATTGAGCTGACACATTGCTGCTAAGTTGCACTGAAGAAAGTAGGTCACAATACCATAAAAAAAATCCCCAAACCCAGGAAAAATGTGTGGGCCAACTGGGCACTATTTACTCTGTGCCACTATAAAACATGATGGACACCAGAACTGCTTCATTCACTGTTACAGCGATGGACAGACAAGAGTATTGAGTTAAAGCTTGTCAGTTGAGTCACAGTAACTGACATAAGAGTTCTCACTCCCTCACAACTGTGGATTAGAACACACTAGATAAAGTCATGCTATTTTTATTTTGTGATCAGAAGCAGCTAAGTTCACTAAGCAGCACCCGATCAGTTACCACAGCTCAGACAAGGAGTAGCTAATGCTTTCACTCACGTTCATAACCTTAATCGACCTTACAGTTTGGAAAGACACCTGGGTGGGACCTCTCCTCACGAGGCTGTTGCCAGAAGAGCTGAAGAGAAGAACACACAAACCTGATCAAGCTGAGAGCTTTTGCCATAAGACCCTTTGGTTGCTGCTGTAGAAGCCTGGGTGGCAGACTTAGCACTTGTCTGTTCTTCTGCTTCCTTCTGGCCATCAGGACTCTGGGAATCTTTTGATGGTGTTTGTTCATCACTGTGTGCAAAGAAGAAAAATGGAAGGTGTACTCCACACAGGTATTTAGTCACTTATCTTCTACCCTCAATGTTTCTTACAAAAAGTGGAATTCCCTCACAGCAAGGATCATTTCTACTACATACTCAGCTGACTAGAGTCTGTAGGTAGTTATGCAATTTAATACGGTACTAAACTAGCTTAGCATGTATTCCCATAATTAAGTGGCATTCACATCCAACTGGCAACACCAACTCACCCACTTTCCTTCTCTTTTTGACTACTTCCTTGCTCATCATCATCACTGAAATTCAACTGCTCCGTGTAATCCACTTCACTCTGAGCACCTGATACATACACAAATATTCAATTAATCTTTCAGAAAGATTCAATTTACAAACAACAGAAACCATTAATCTCATGTTCTTACCTGCCCAGCCTTCATCAGCCTCCGCATCTAGATTATCAAATTTATCAAGTTCTTTAAGTTCACTAGCACTAAGAATGGATGGGCGCTCAATAGGTTCTGAACACCATGAAGGTGGTCCTCTTCCCCTTGGCCCCCTAAAAGAGAAACAAAGGCCACTGTCACTATTTATCCAGCAACATGACTAGATAAAAGGTCAACTTGTATGACAATTATTTGAAGTATACAGTCCTGTTCTCTCAAATACAGTATAAGTGTGAACTATCATCCACATGTGCAACTATTGTAGATCAAATAATTACTGATACACCACTAGATGGTTCTTTATGGAAGAGCAAGATTAGATGCTATAGCTTTGCTTGCACACTTCACAAACAAGCCAAACACCAGTTGACAGTAGAAACCCACACGACTTGTAGCTTTCAAACAAAACACTGTATAGATCCGGCAACCTTATCACTCATTTATCCACCTTGGAGATATTTCTTTATACTTTTCATGCTTTCCCACTGTCAAAGGTTCTGTATCTTCTCCGTACTTCTATACTCAAGTTCTCCCAGTCATCCCTCTCAGCCTCTCTCTCCTCTTCCTGATCCCAATGACAGACCACCTGTCAAAGTTTGTACCCTACTGCCTACAGCATCCCCTATTTCCTCATGCATGTGCACAGCCATCCTCAACTATAGAGAAATGCACAGAAAGGAGGAAAAATTATTTTGTAATGTATTATAGTTCTACTTTAATTGGAGAGCAGTAGAGTTGAGAACCAGAATTAACTACTTTCATTATAACAATGGAAGAGTCCTTTTAAAGGCAAAATACTGGTTGAAGTTTCAAAGGTGTCCCCAAGTGACTCCTGCTCTTCCCAATCAAAACCCCTGTAACGTGCAGAATTCCCTCAAGTTTTGCAGTTGAGTTGTCAAACACAAAACACTCCATGCCACTGCTACACACAAGCCAAAATTGTGAGACTAACTAGTGGCAGTTCTTATGCAGTGTATAGTCATAATCATGATAATCAGTGCGATATTTTTCTTCCATTGAGTCACAGGATTCATCCCCACACAACGTAACACTCATAAGGTTTCTCACCTGCTAGGCTCAGAATTGGGAAACCTTGTTGGACCTTGCATGGAAGGAGGATATGCCATTCTAGGATACTGATTAAACATCTAAGAAAGGTTTAAAAAAAAAGGAGCCATTTGTTAAAAAATATCATTGCATTAAGCATATCGAGATGATCAAAAGAATCATAGTGGAAGTAAAGCAAGACTCCTCAGTCAATACAGTTTGTTATCTAATGAGAAATGTGTGACATCAAGCCACCAGGGTGGAGCAGTTACAAGAGCTAATCAACTCCTAACAAGTTCAAACTCAGTGTACCAGGACCAGCAACAGGTAGCCACATCCTTTGAGGAGCTGGTTATGATCCCACCCTTCTAGCAGAGCTCCTAAGCATTCTATGGAGGGAGGAGAAAGGGGCATAAGGAAATCACACTAGCCAATAATAAATCCCTCGTGCTTAAATACTTGCAGTGTAACCGTCACTTACATAAGGTGGCATCATTGCCCTGTACTGGGATGAGATAGGTGGTTGCTGCTGGCCATTCAGCTTGGGCAGAGGGACCTGTGGTAACCGCACATCCCTCTTCTCTGCTGCCTTCTGGCCATCATTTTGTTCTGCTGGTGTAGCATTACCATCTTCCTGCCCAAGAGCCTTAGCTTCTTGATCAGTTGGAGAATTAGGAGAGTTGCTCTTATTACCACCTTCTCTCCAGCCAGTAGCATCTGCATGGACAGAATCGGTACGAGAGAAAACAAGAACAGACTTTATATTACAGATTAACAGACAGGTATGATGAAAACCACGTTATTCCGACACAATTTTCAGTGACACAGCGATCTGTGCAGACACATGTTCATATTTGGTACTGAAACAAGCAACAGTCAATCGAGAAAATAGGGGCTGTTTTCTAATCCTCTTCAGCCCTACAACCAGCTGCGCTCCTGAAGGGCAAGAGTTAAATTTATAGACTCCTCTAGTTGTCCTACTCTACCTTCCAAAACACAATGCAATTTAGGAAGGATACTGATAATTGTAGAGGAAAGAAAACAGCTTCAGCTATGGTAAGTGGGCCACTGTTGACTCAGTGAGAAGGTGCTGTCAAGGGACAGCTCAAACTTCTTAAGCCGCAAAGGCCTATTCCTATCACTTGTGCCAGGCAGTCCATTCTTTTAGAAGTTTCTGTCTAGAAAACATGGGTTAGGTTAAAAAAAGTAAACTTAGCAGCGCTGCTCAGATCCACGGGGACCAACAACAATTCACAGACTCACACTGTAAATAATGCTATTTTAGGGGCACAAACTCCAAGTGTTGCTAAACTATGCTTCTAGATATCCATTACACTTCTTCCACTTATCTTTGCCAGGGATCACAGCTGCTAAAGGGGCAGTACTTGCCAAGTTTGTTTAGCTTTCTGCTGTCAGACTTGAAAGAAGAGCTTAATAATAGCATGTACAGTACTGACCACAACTACAACTGCCTGCAGGAGGCTCGAACAGACATACATAGCTATTTTCCCAATTTGGTGTTGGACATCTCTCAAATTTCTTAGAATCTTATTCTTTACATCAAAACTAGTGAGAACCTGAACAAGCACATGGCCTTGGTCTGCAGGACCTGACTGAAACAAATCAATGAAAACCAAGGCCTGCAACACAGAAAGGAGTTAAGGGTTCCCTGAGAGCCCAAGCCTTTTAACAGCAGTGCACACCTTGTCTACCACTGCCACAAGACAGTGCCACCTGCAGGAAAGGGCCCCTAGTCCACCAAACCTCATCAAATTTTTAAGGAGTAAGGAATCCTGTTTTTCTCTGGCAACAGGCACAATCCCAAATGCTGGAGGAAAAGGATCTGGGGAAGCAACACATTTATTCAGAGACATGTAAAACCAGCACTGTTAAAGTTGTTTTCACTAGATCTAGTCCCCCACAGCTGAGACACATCCAGCTAATCAGAGCACCTCAGCCACGAGCTAAAGATGCCTCAGTCATTCAAATCACAGTCACTCTTTTGGTATCCTGTAGATTACACTTCCTACTCAGGACTTTTCAGGCTACTGTCTTACGAGTACTAACCATTTGGAGACAACCCTAATGATGATTTATATAATTAGTTAATATTAGGAGATTTTTATAAAAACATATTTCAGCTGTTTTGACATCTAGCAGCTGGAAATAAGAAAATTCTATCACGTGCAACTACCAAGTGTTCCTCAGAGCAGAAGTGGAGTACTGACTAGGTTGGGAAAATGGAAAGTGAACCGCAGGATAGGATTAAATCTTCTATTTTCCACACACCAAGAACACAGTAAAGCAGAAGAAAGCCCCCAAAATCTGTTCCTTCAGGGTAGGAGTGAGTTGACTAAAACAATCAATTCAATTTATTTTGTACGAGGTGCAAGTAATCTTGTAATAAATGAGTTCCACACAAACCCATGCAATTTCACAAAAATTTGTAGTGTATACTTACTTTGTGGTCGCAAGTTGGGTCCTGATCCATGGAGCTCTTCAGATGCATCCTTCTCTTTGCCTGACTTTTCCTGATCCCCAGCTGCCGGCAGACTGGGAAACTCTTGCTGGAAATAACTATTTACTTGAATAGCTGGACCTACACAGTAAGATATTCAGAAAGTCACAACTGCAGGCATTTCAGAAAGTAATAAAAGCCTACCCATCCTTAAAAAGTGAACATTAAAGCCACGTCAATTTACTGGTAACATAATTCACATAAACGAAGAACTATCCTTGTAAAGCATTCACATTTGCAATTTGCATATTCACAACCAAAGCTGTTGAATTTACTAGGCCAACTGTTGGGGCTGATAGCAATAGTGGACAATGGAACAAGACTTAACATGGGGAGTACCTGAAGTTCCTCAGCTCTGTTAACACTTTCTTCCCCNCCCCCCCCCCCCCCCCCCCCCCCCAAGATTTCCCTCATTTTATTACACAACTGTAGTTAACAGAAGAATAGGCAGCTATGTTATTGCAAAAGCCCTTAAGATTAATTACGGTTCTTATAACAATTCTTCAGGAATTTAAAAGGCCACAGCTTTTACATTATGAAAAAAGCATCAAAACCTGTAGCATTCTTTGATTTCTAAAACCCTTGATATCATAACTCTGGATTGGAATTTAAGACTTCAGTTGCACATTGATAGGGAAGCCAAAAATATAGATTGCCTCCCTCTTTAGCAAGTTTTGTTACCATCTACTTTGAATCAATTCCCCACCCCTGCCTACAGATAATGGATATTGACCTATTAGGTGAATAGTGTTCTAGTACCAAATCACTGATAATCTTACTGAAGAAAGATTTTTATTCCAACGCCCTGATTAATGCCCTGTTCACATATCATCTTTACTACTGGCTACTATCAGAGACATCGTATTAGGCTACACGGATTATAGGGCAAACTCACAAAAAAGGATCTGAACATATGCTGTCCAAAACCCCCCTGTACTTTTTCTTTTTAGCTAAGAGCTAGAAAAGCTTCTGTTCTCTCCATACCGTGAAAGAAACTGTCATAACAATAAAACACAGGGATCCTGATTTCAATTTTTTTTAAGATTAAGAATGAAGCACGGGATAAATTCCTTATTCTTTATACTTTCTTTGTAAAGGCATTACAGCAAATACCACTATTTATGCCTGTTCCTACAAATTGCCTTGAAATCTTTCCGTCTTCATTCGAACTTCACCTACTACAGATCACCAACTTTTTTTTTTGTTAATGGACATTGGACTCTTGACATTCCCAAGCAGCGACATCCAATGACTTGCTTAAGGGGACTGAAAACCACAGTCACACTAACCAGATGGCCTGCCAGGCAAGGGAGCCTCTTCAGAGCTCCTGTGGCATGCAACATTCATGAGTTTCATGAATCTTGAAAAATGTTTTCTGCTGAAGCCTACACAGTAACAGCAACAATGTTTTAATTGCAAAGTAATAGCATCTTCAGTGATCAGCTTGACAGCGCTTAAACTATCAACTTGAAATAGCCAGATTGTCAGCCAACAGTTCAGAAAGAAGTTAAATAATTCAAAGATGTTACGGTAGCAATTAACCCCAACTTTTAACCAATGCATGAGCTTAAAAATACACGCTGCCATTACATTTTAGAAGCCTTTCCTTTCTACATGGCCACCAACAGCATCAGAGAAGGATTTAGTCTTGCCTCACTCAACTGAAGTCTTACAAGATCATGAGGTGGCCAGCTGAATGACTGCTGGAATGCGTACAAGGCATCTGGAAAAACTACAAGTTCCACCAGCCAACTGCAGATGAGGAAACCATGAGCACAACAGGTGTATCCCAAGCTTCAAACTGAGGACAGCAAGCAGCTGATTCCAATTCACATTTTGTATTTCTTCTTGAAACAGCAAACCCACTACTGCATTAATTGAACAAAATGAGGGCACCATCTGGGCTTGGCACACAAGCTGCCATGGCAACTACAAAATAATTAGCTAAATGCATTTTGAAGCCACTGAGCCGAATCACTATTTCCTGTGTCATGGACACGATCTTATCAGCTTATGTAGCAAGGCTGGTATGCAGATCACTTTGCATCAGTGTTAAGTCCTTTTTTTATTCTGCAAAACTCCTGCAAAAGCTTAAAGGAGGAGAGTTCCTATGTTTGACAATGAAGGAAACACTGGACAATACACAGAGAACAACAAGAAGTGGAGAATCTAGAATTGTCACTTCTAATACCTACTGCAAAAAAAGGCAAAAATCATTTAAGATATGCAATGTTAACAAAGTCCATACAATGGCTGAGAAGTTACCTCCATGCAATTCTGATTTTAATATTTTAAGATCTCTATCCAGAAGAGAGCTCACTTTTAACTTGGAAGCCAAAACTCTATTTTATAGCCATAGAAAGCTTGCAAGTCTCAAAATTAGGGAATAAAACATGTCATAGGTTATTTTTCATAACAGAGACACAGGAATTCTAAGTAACCTCTCCCTCTACAAACAATTTAAAAAAATCTGTTTAAGATTTCCCTCTGATCTTACATCTGTAATGAAAACATTCAAGCTAAGACTCACGCTAAAGGAAATAGTTCTCCATCCTTTCATACAATTATGTTAAAAAACACCCTGAACACACCTTTAATGCTTTTCACATAAAAAACCCTACTTGAACACTAACGCTTTGAAAACAAAATAACCAAGGAAGCTATAAAATTAAGGAAAAAGTATTGCTGTAGCAGACATTTAAATAGAAGGAAGACTACACACACTTTGCACAAAATTATGATTAGAATGACCACTAACTGTTTACAGTTCTCCTTCCCATGCCAAAATTATATGCATTGTAACTACTGACTGAGATTTTCCCTCCTCACCACAGCCATGTTCAAGATCTTCTGAGGGGAAGGACCTGGGAGTCCTGGTGGACAAGTTGACCATGAGCCAGCAATGTGCCTTTGTGGCCAAGAAGGCCAAAGGTACCCTGGGGTGCATTAAGGAGTGTGGCCAGCAGGTCAAGGAGGGTTATCCTCCCCTGGTCAGGGTGCATCTGGAGTGCTATGTCCAATTCTGGGCTCCCCAGTTCAAGAAAGACAAGGAACTACTGGAGAGAGTCCAGCGGAGAGCTACAAAGATGATCAAGGGAATGGAACACCTCTCGTATGAGGAAAGGCTGAGAGACCTGGGTCTGTTTAGCCTGGAGAAGAGAAGACTGAGAGCGGATCTCATCAATGCTTATAAATATCTAAAGGGTGGGTATGAAGAGGACAAGGCCAGACTCTTTTCAGTGGCGCCCAGCAACAGGACAAGGGGCAATGGGCCCAAACTGGAACAGAGGAAGTTCCATCTCAACACAAGGACAAACTTCTTTACTTTGGGGGTGACAGAGTACTGGAACAGGCTGCCCAGCGAGGTTGTGGAGTCTTGTTCTCTGGACATATTAAAAACCCACCTGGACACGATGCTGTGCAACCTGCTCTAGGTGAACATGCTTTAGGAGGGCGGTTGAGTTCCAGAGGTCCCTTCCAACCCCTACCATTCTGTGATCTTATGCTGTCACCACCATTTTCCTGTCAATCCGAAAGAGGTGACTATGCCAACCCTTTTAAAAGGCAGTCAGACCTGCTGCTAAATCAGGCTGGAGCTCACTTGAGTGACAGGAGACTGGCTCACCTTCCAGCCAAGAAGGTTACTTCCACAGTATTCATAGTCCCAGCTGGCCCAGTCAAGAATCAAATGGTTGCTGAGTCTGGGGGTCTGTCACAGCAGCATTCAAAGCCTGCTAGGCCAGCCAAGAACTCCTCCACCTTGAACAACACTTACCATCTTGTCCACCTGGTTTGGTGTTGGCCCATGATTTGGCAACAGGAGCTGCTTCTGGAGGAGCAGGAACAGCAGGTTTTGGCTGTGTCTGCGGCACGTCTGGCTGTCTGGAATTAGAGGAAAAGCACTTGTGAATACAAGATGGTGAGCACAGAATATGATTGTCAGGATAACAAATGCAAACAATGAACAGTCAATGAAATGAGGGATCTATGCAGCTTAAGAACCAGTAACTACTTTTCTGCAGAAAAATGATTTTCTTATACAAAAGGAGTTGTTATAGTAACAGTTAAAAATTGGAATAAATTAGCTAATTCTTTCAAGACCGGATTTCCCAAAGTGGAGAGGAATGAATGAAAATGTCTGGGCAGAAAATGCTGTCAGGCATGAACAGAATTATAACTTTAGAAGTAGTGTATTGGACAATCAAAACCCAGTCAATCTACAACCATGGAAGGGAATAATTTGCAATAATGTTCTCTCGCTTCAGGAGTTAAGAGAGGAAAGCACTTAAAGACCACCATGAAGTGAGAGAAAGAAGGCAAATTTATTCAGAAATTACGAAGTAAAAAGAACTGATAAGGAGAGCTAAAGACCCACAAAAAAATTATGGGTACTATGAATTGAAGCCCAGAAGTTTAAGTCTATTAAGAACAAAGTTTCAATTTCACCATCTTAAGAGGCAGACATAAGCACTCATTTTGTTCAATATAAAAACCGGGCATATTCTTGAAGATCTTTCTCATCCATAGATTCAGTGATGTTTACCTTCTTGCAAGAACAGCTGTTTCTGAAATCTGCATATTCAGTAAGACTACAAAGCATTAGTGTCTACGAGTTAAGACCTCCAGCTCATTAGGAGTAACTTTTGACAAAACAGGAATTATGGGGCAAATCCAGTAGTCTAGAACCACTTTATTATACCAGTAAAGTAACTAGTGCAATATCATGTCAGGTAACTTAAAATAAACAATTGTAAATGCTCTAAATAGATCCTACAGTAATCCTAAATTTCTGAGGACTACCACTGAGAAGTCAGTTCCATTTGGGTTCTGCAGCGATCAACTCAAAGCCCTACATGGTAGCCTCAGAACCGACATAGAAGTAAACATCACAAAAAAAAAAATCATTGCTGGGGAGAAACACACTGGCTTCTCACAAGGATAATGGAACGCAATTTTCGTATGTTCCCACAGATTACCAGAATTAAAGAAAATAATCTCATCTTTTCTGTTTCCACTTAGCTGTATTTTCTTAGAGCTGCACGATTTCTAAGCAGACTTTGGGGAAGTTGCTGTGTACCCAAGGGTTCCTCCTTGAGTTTCAAGAGAATTTTAAGGTGATTACACTGATCTTACAAAAATGTGCTACAGTATTTCCTTTAAGCAGCCATCAAAACTTAAACAAAGATAGCCAGGTCAGGTGACTAAAGGAGACACTTGTCCCCTCATATGTAATTTAAAAGCATAGTTCTTTCAAGTTAAGTGGGGATGGCTTTGTTGGTGGGTTTTTTTTTGAAACTATCTTCCTAATAGCAAGATTCTTCCTCACAAAAATTAATAGCGGTGCTATTTCCTCTCTGGTAGCTATCTTGAGAACAGACAAGTCTAGCCACTTTCTTCCCAGGCCCTGCCCACCCCTAGTTTTGGGAAAACTTGAGAGAAATGACAAAGCAAAACAACCCAGACCTCATTGGTCACTTACTTTTCTTCTTCATGCTGTTCTTGTTTTGAAGCCCATCCTGTGCCGTCTTTAGGCACAATGTTCACATTAGGGTCATTGCCTTTGTTCTCTGCTTTAAGACTGGGGAGGTTAGCTGGGGGAGGCATCCTCCTTGAAATAGCAACTTTTCCAAGACTCTGTAATCCATGGCGTGCAGCAACTGCATGCCAAAACAGAAAGTGAAAGTTAACAATGCTCTTTAGCAAGTAGCGTTCATGCAAAGCTACATAAACCAATAAAAGTGTTTTACAATAAACTCGGAAAAATTCAAGAGTATAAAAATCAGAAATCCAAAATTCTTCATAATTTAATTAAAAAAAAGGGGTGGATTAGAAATACTAATTTAATTAAAAAAAGGGGGGGATTAGAAATACTTGGCTGGGGAGAACCTGAGTACTTTTTGAATAGTGAGTCACTATGGTTAGCCTATTCCAGAGATGAAAATGATATACGGCCCCACCTTTATACACAATGCTCAGTGACAGAAAGCTAGAGGAGCCATTTAAAATATGACGTTGATATCTTAATATCCTTTAACACATTGTCAAGCATTGTTCTCTTGCTTCTTTTGGAGTTTAATGTACCTTGATGACCCTAGGAATACCTACATGGGTCCAGCCCATTTCTTTTTTGCTGCCAGTTTCAGTTGGCAGATGCTGCTCTGACAAAAACATTCTTACACATTGCACTTACTTCAGACCACAAGCATGAAAAAGAAGTATGAAGCTAACGCACTACGTGGGACATTCAACCTACTAACTAATCAACTCGGGTGAACAAGTAAAAGATACTACCTTAGGCATGTTGTATCATTACAAAAACCTCAGTTTCAACCTTAAAAATAATATTGTGCAAACTTTTAAAAAAGTTTGAATACAATTCCCCTCTTTCACCCCCCAATTTAGGCAAGTATGTCCAATCAAATTCAAAGCCTTCAGAGTGTCATTCCCCTCTGGTTCTCAATCCAATCAACCACAAAAAAGCAGGCCCACAGTCGTCAGTGTAAGTTTCACCCAGTGTTTGTTTGCAAACCAGACAAAGCACCCCATCTGAAAGTAAGTACTGCCTTCTTGTTAATCAAACACCTCCAGTATCACAAACATTTTCTGAAATATGGTAAAAAGCACAGCCGGGGAATGGCATGTCCATACACTGATAACAAATGGAGACTGCAGCTATAAAACAGTTTTTATTTACCTATTCTACTTCCTACTAGACTGCAAATGCTGCCTCCCTGAACTGATACGCTTGTTTAAAGCTAACCAGAAACTGTAATCAACGTTGCTTTCCAGAATTCTTCTGCTTAACTGTTGTATCAAGCAGTTAAAAAAAAAATCTTGCTTTGGTTAAGTACTCATATACTTTGCACTCTTAATTAGTACTACAGTAATGATGAAACAGAATGCAAAACTGAAGTCAGTTTACTCACCTGTGGTTTTCTGAGTTTCCAGTGACTTTCCCTTGTAAGTATTAAACAGACTGAGTGTTGCATACTTTGTTTTTCCATCCTTTGCTTTTGTACTCTGGCCTGACTTTTCCGACATTTCGATGGAAACTCATCGAGTCTGGTACCTCCTGCTCACCCCTCAAAATTTGCCTGAAAAGGAAAACAACAGAAAAGTAAAGCAATTTGAAAATAAGCCAATACTTAAGACAGAGTTCACAGGACAAAAGTGGACAGCATATTTAACGCCATTAGCACTGTTTCATTTAAGCACACTGGAGATGCCATAGAATGCATTAGCTCCAGAAACCCTAGCCTCATGTAACACTTGTAATTTTAAAGTATTTCCATCTCTACAATTTGAATTTCACAAACTCAGGAGGATCAGCATTTAATTAATATCAAATCCCCTAAAAGCCGCAAATATCATCCATGATTTCACTAAAAAAACCCCAATATGCAAAGTTCCCACCAACAGCTAGCTCCCCACTAGGGAAGTTCAATGATTTCACCCACTCCCAAAGCCAAGTGCTGAGATACCATTAACTGTTGTAAAGTATTTCTGGATTTTCCCCCCCTCCAATTAAAAGAATCATGAACTCAGCAGCTAGAGAAATTAAATACACCAAGTCAGAAGTTTTCTTTGTCAAAATTCGGAACACAGTATGTTCAGACAGGGAGGGTGAGAATTCCTTAAGCCAAGAGTTACACCATTCTTCTTGGAGCAGTAAACTACAGGGCTGTTACAGCAGGTCATCTCTCTCCTCCCTCCTTCCCCCAGAAGAGGAAAGAGCAGGCCTTGAGAAAAAGAACCCAGTAATTATCACTGATATGTCACTAGAAGTTCTTAGAAGGAACTTGCCAGAGTTGCTGCTGCTCATCATCAGGAAGGAACACAAGCGAGCCTTCACTTAAACAGAACACTTACATAGTTGATTTACCTTAACAATACTCAAAACCCCTGCTACCGTCCTTACAATAACAATTTTTTAAATATATTGCCATACAAATTCCAGAATAGTTATATATGCTTACTCTTGTGTTTCATTCTAAAAGCACACAGCAAGAAGCAAGACGTCATGCTCAAACCCTTTGGTGACCAGAAAAGTCCCCGGTCAAACTCAGAGCTTCAGATGATCTTCAAATGGAACTTGTTTCGCATGCAAGGCACTCATGTATTAAGAAGCATCTGCATGGACAAGCAGTCTAAAGAACAAAGCACTTATTTGGTCATGACAGACATTAACCAATGTCAAAATATCAGGGAAGTTTCATTTATATAGGAATGATAACATTCCCATGCTTCTCTGCCTTCTACCTCAATTTACAAGCCATGATTGAGAAGATTAAGAAAGGAAGATGGCAAACAACCTCAGGATTGTCCAGCTTCCTCAAGATTTGGGCCAGATGCTATTCTATTATAATCCACGCAGACTGTTGCAAAGGGGACAGTTTTCAGCTTCGTATGGGGCCACATACATGGCTAAGAAATACATCCTTCTCTCTCACAAGGGGAAAGTAACTCCCAGGTATTTTTTTCGCAGACTGGTCAGCATTTGGCTATTTCAACAGCATGTGTTACACCAACATCCATGCCTCACAGTCAAAAACATGAAATACAGGATGAAAGCAGGGTGAACCCAATCCACCAAGTGACCAGTAACCAGAACACAGACTTTGGATATGGCTGTTAGGCCATCCCTTATCTATCCCAAAACCTACATATTGAGGCTGCAAGGTTTCACTGGAAGCCACAGCTCACTACTCAAACATCATTACAGGCAGAGGGAAATAAAAAACCCAGCCCAATACACGAATTTACACAAGCTTATCTTTGGAGCTATCAGTCAAGCAGATTTCAAGCAACCATTCACTGTTCAAGCTGCCACAATACTTATTTGCAGTTCAACAACATGTCAAGCTTTGCCCATTATTATTATTCATGGCCACGCAACTGCTTTCAGCTAGTCTGGAGCCCTGAATCCAGGCAGACTAGTTTATCAAGCTGGAGTCTAAATCAGACGTTAGGCCTTGCATTAGCCTCCTCTTCTATGAGAAAACTCAGTTTATCATAAGGTCTTCAGTTAAATGTTTGTGAAAGAACCTGGCAGGTTCTTTCCCTTCAATCCTCCTGTTAGTCTCCACTCCCAGACTTGTATTTATGATAGAGTCCACGACAATCATCCTGGAGCATCAGAGGAGAAAGTATTGGGCAGATAATTACCAGGAGCGCATGGGTGGCAAACAAGCTTTCAGGTGTGCATATAACCATATCAAGTACTACACTGTAATTACCTGATACTTAGCTATGCTCACACGCTCTTTCAAGTGAGAACAACTCATACACAGCTTTAATTTTCAGCCCAAGACTCATGCCAGCCACAGATTCTGTAAACAAGAAGTAGCTTCACAATGGTGAATAATCTAGAAGTTGGGAAACAAAAAAAACCCCACAAACAACCAAACATCCCCCCCCGCAAAAAAAAAAAAAAAAAAAAAAAAAAAAAAAANAAAAAAAAAAAAAAAAAAAAAAAAGACGACTTGGGTCATTTCTTCTCCCCCTCAATTCACAAAAGCAGTGAAGCCCTAACAGATGCAGGCAGAGCAGAAAGCAGTTTGAGGATGGTTTAAGATATTGTTGAATTTTTGTCATACTTTCCAAAGCCTGTACCTCTGCTAGAGATCAAACGTGGAAAATCTTAATCATAACTCTCTTCTTTACAGAATAAGATAGAGTTCATTCTTGGACAAATCTCAATTGTAACAATTGTTCTTTCTAGAACATTTGATAGCTTAAAGAACAGGAGGCGGTGATCATGTTCCCCACTAACGCCTTTTAATGTTAAATTTACAAAAATTGGTCTCCTTGTTACAGCTGAGCTCTATACCTTTTATAGTATTATAATTCATACTGTTTGACAAGTTTTCCCAAAGTTACACTACAAAGAAGAAGAAGCAGAATATTTTAAATTGATTAAAATTGCACATTCCTGAGTAACCTGAATTGCAGAAATCAAGCACTGCAAACGGTGTTCTTTTACATTAAGCCAATCAATATATTCATACTTAACCAAGTTTAGACCTGATACTGGTTGCCAAAGAAGATACACTTGCAAAATTAGACTTTAGACCAGGTACTCTAGCCAGGGATGACAAATCCTCCCTCTGAAGAGCCCATGTGGCCCTCTACAAACATACCTGCCAGGTCACACATTAAACAAGCACCCAGTGCCACCTAAGAACAGTTATAGAGATAATTGCATGGTTTTGAGCCACATGAAATGTATCTGGCTCCAAGACCTTTGCCTTTTCACTCAAACTTTAGTTGTATATGCTACATTCTTATACCAGAGCACTGGAATCATTCCCTCTGTAGCACCACCTAACAAGGTATTTTAACATAGGACTTGTTTAATTTGTGCATACAATAGGCTGGCGTGGACTAGACTCACCAAGTGATTCCCAATTTGCCCTAATATTTTTATCCTTTGTTATTATCCGTAAGGTAGCTGTTAGCCTGAACTCTATTAGTCAAATCCTTAAAAGCAAAGTGCTGCTGTCCACTAGGTTTAGACTCTGATATGAGTAAGAACATGAGACAGTTGTATACCTCTGAACAGCAGCAACATATAAAAGATGTCAGAACTACTTGCCAAAATTAAGTAACTACCATGATAGCAAACAGAAGGACAGGCAACAGTACAAGCAATAACGGCAGCTGGCGGGGTTCACTGCACTATTAAGAATTTTAAACAAGTCAGCAGTTCATTTTGAATGACTACAGTTACTATTATGCATAATTACAGAAGGCACAACACTCCCAAAATTCTGGAGCACAGGTTACCTTTCAGCCGCTCTGTAATGTTATCAGATAAGTTAACTGACCTTCACCGTGGCCTTAAGATTTTCAGTTTAAAATTATTACTGTAATTTCTGTACCAGACTATTTTTTTCAGACTGCAACTGGTTCACTTATTTAGATCCTGCAATGAACTCAGAAGCATGTGTACAGAAATTAGCACATTAAATAGCTGCCACAAATTCTAGATATCCTGGTCTCTGTTAAGGAATAACCTTTACCCTCTTAGATACTTACAGCTGATAGAACAGTAAACAAAATGCAGTATATTCCAGACCACAGAATCATATTTTTAAAATAATAATAAAACCCCAGCAAACAGAAACCCCATACATATCACACAGACCCTCTCCACTAAGTTCCTAGCTCTTCTCATAATTTCAGAATTCCCAAAAATTACTTGTTTAGAATTTAATGATACTAGTTCATAAATCTGTAACCTTTGCGTAGTGATCCATCCATTAGGGCCAACTGCAGACTGGAAAAGATCTTACCTCCACTTTGGCAAAAAGTTCTTATGCAATTAAATAAGGAAGAAAGTATTACATATTTTGAGGTCACTTTTGAGGACTGGAGTAGTAAGAAGTTTAAAACATCTAACAACTTAACTCAGCAATTCTTGTCTGGTTTCCTTCCTTCTCTCTGACCACATCCATTTCAGTATTTTGTAGCTTCATTATACATATGAAAAACCATTTTTACATACATGCAGGAACAGAACAGCATTCTGTGTAAGCTACGATATTTTGCTGTCTTGATGAAGAAGTACAGACAGGCATGGAAAGGGGAAGAGAGCTGTGTAAACATTCAGGTAGAAAATTAGCTGCTTTATCCAGTTTTTGGCAGGGGCCAATCAACTCTTACTATTGCCAAGTGAAATAACTGTATTCTCTATGTTACGGTCTTCCAATTAATATGTTTCTGTATATGTTTGAGGCACATTATAGACCATTCCTCACCTTCGGGAGAAAGATTACTATTCCCTGTATTTTTCGGACATCCCATCCTAGCTGATGTAAGCACAGACAACTGCATGACAAACTCTCTAGATCTGTATTTTATACACTGCATTTTTAAACCTCTAGACAAAAGAAGTCTTTATTTTTAACAGAAGTCTAACATGATAAGAGACTTCTTTGGCAATATTATAGTTATCTTTTAGGCAGTCCTATCTTCTTAAATCCCATACCCCACCCCTATTCAGCCTAAAAGCACACAATCAGTTAGGACAGGTAACGTGTACAATTAGCTTCCCAGGATTTTGAAGGCTTAAAAATGTTAGGTAAATACTAGAATAATCCCCATATTTCCTATTCAACCCAGCTAGGATATATAGTCCCTGCCACCTCTGCTTCAAGGGCTTTATTTTGGCTAAATTTGGAGAAGGACGAGTTGGAATGACTTAAGGCAAAGCACACCATTCAAGACTTAAACCTGCTGAAGATTTCCTAGAACCTTCAACTCCTGGTGCCTCAAATGCCCATCTGTGAAGTGTGAAACATCACAAAAAACACTACATGAAAGTTTACTCATAACTGGGACACATTAGCACTCCTCTCAAAAGAGAGAACAAGAAACAAATCCAGAAAGACTTTTCATACACTATTTTAAGCACACTAAAAGTAGTTAAGGGGCAAAAACCATCATATCCAGATTTGTTATTTGTATCCAGCCATAACTCCACTTTTCCTAGAATAGCTTTGTTTCTGGCACACTGAAGAATGCGGTCCTGGTAAATTCTGGAACTAAGTAATACAACTGAAAAAATTAAGCTTTTTTGCCACGTGCTCAATTGATGTTGGAGGCAGATGTTCCCAAATTCAGTGTTATTAATTTCAAAATACCATTGCGCACAAAAGCCCAGATAAATAACATGGCATTAAAAAATTCAGCTAGAAATGAAACCGTTCAACTGCTAAGTCTGGCATATTAGATTCTAGAACCTCATTGAAGAAGTTGCCTCCTGACTGTAAAACCTAAGCATAATCTGCAGCTAGATGCTAAATTCTGAAAAACAACTGTGTGATCTTCAGAAAAAGAGACTAATTTAGATCATTTATAGAAATATATAGCCAATTTAAAGCAGAAAAACATAGGATACTGGATTCAATGTACTTGGAACCCAAAAAAGCCTTCTTCGTGCTTTATTTGTAACCCATTATAAACGAACCCTATTATTTTAAATGAACAGTCAAAAATATTGTGTAATTATTGAATACATGGTTTTGCGCAGAGAAGGTTGCACACAAATAACAAATGGAATTGCAATTAAACGTACTGACTTCACTTCTCTGATATCGATGCTTATAAACAATACACAGTAAGTAACAATCTCTTATTGATGACCTTATATTTACTACTTTCTAGTGCTCAAAGCATCACTCCAGGACTGAGGTTTTCAGGCCTAATTTTTAATTAAAAAACCCCACGGTTTTGGCCATTTATCCCGCTATTAAGAATTTTTAATAGCCTCAGCCCTAGTCAGCTTAATATGACGGGAAAACAAGCTTCAAAAACATTCAGTAATACTTAAGTAGCAGAAGTCTCTGTCAAATCAAAATATCTAATAAGAAAGCCTCTGACATCAGGATTTCCCTTGTACACTGAGCAATTTGCAGCAGGGTTCACTGTCAAGTAGGCTGTTGCTAAGCAGGCTGAAAACTGCAGTAAAGACTTATGGGACTTTGAGCTTCTATTTCATGTATCTCAGACAGCTCTATGACCTACAAGAATAGAAGCTGTCCAGATCTTTAGAGTTCTGGGTAGAACACAACATTCACAACTCATTCTTGAACAAGATCTATCCTACGTTTTATTTCTTTCGAAAAATCAGGCTAACACACGTTCCCATCTCTAGATTTTGGGCTCACGGGTTTTCAACAGAGCTTGAACGAGGGTACACAATGGAAAGATTGCATTGATTCTATAAATTCTGTGAAGGTAGGTAGCAGAGTGGGAAAAGAAAACTCTTAATCACCATCTCTTCTGCACCCATCACCTCAGAAGAAAAACTGTAGCACAGGCTGATCCCTGAGGCACTAGACAATCTATAGAGGAGTATTGCTAATGGCCACCAAACAGAAAAATCAAAATGAGTTTTGCTCCTTAGAACCAAAGCACTCTGTCATGAGACAAAGCTGTAGCAAAGCAGGCTTTGCTAGTTCTATTATTCTTCAAATTACTCCTCTTTAAAGTCTAAGAAAGTCTTTCCAAAACACTACCAGAACTAGATATGTCAGGTGGAAAACAGATCATGACAGAAGAAAGCCATTTTAGGACACTATCCCATAGATGCATCTTACAAAAATGCAGTCTGTGAGTGCCAGAAATAAGCATCCACAAATACGTCTGCGTCAGTTCTAAGAGACATCTAACAACAGTCTAAATAGAGCTACTAAGCTAAGCAATGAAAAACAACCAAAATTAGCCACCCACAAAAAGTCTACACAGAAACTAACTTTACCACAAAGCATATGTTAGTTTAAACTAGCAATCTATAGAGCAAGCAAATCTTTTGCTGCCTTAGAAAGACTGGAAGGCAGCTTGTTGCACTGTCTTCTGTGAGAAATACCAGTCACCTAGAATATGGCCTTTCAAGAGGACAACCAGCAACAAACTACAACATCTTGGGGAACTTTTATTAGGAGTCTCTCAAGTCTAACATGGCACTAATAGGAGTGACTAACACTTTTAAAATAAACTTTTAGGACATCCTGCAGCAGAAAAATATTAGCATGGACTAAAATAATCTGTCAGTTCTATTAATTTTTTTCCAGGGCATTCTTGAGAACAAAAGGAAAAATGAGTTAAGAGCAGCTGGCTGGAGTAAAAAAAACACAGATAAAAGGACAGCAACCATGCCAACCTTAAATTTGTCTCTATCCACAGGCTTGAATATATATTTAACTATATGTGCATGAACATTTAATTTAACATGCATAAAAATCATATTCCTGTGGAACAGCCCTGCCAAAAGATCCACAGGATCAATCATGATCCGCATGTCTTTTTAAATGTGCCCATGTAACAGGGGATCAAAAAGCCACAGACAGGATAAACTTCCACTGGCAATAAAACTGTCAGAAATGCACTAAATATTTTCATGTGTCACACAGCTTCTTTCTTTTAGCTAAGATAATTTCTGATACCTGCACTGTTTATGAAATCTTCTCCTTCTGAAGTGACCTCAGGTATCAGAGAGGTTATGGTGCCCCCCTCACATGCAGAATGATGCCAGTACAGCTAGTTAAGAACTCCAGGAAAAGAAAGGACAGTTTTCATTTCATTTAGTTTGAGGATAATTTTTTTCATGTTTACATTTAGAGTACAAAATAAAGCTGTTCAACAATTTGACAGATATTATCTACAGCACTACTGTTACCCAGGGATCCAGTACTTTCAACGTTTATGTATGTAACTTTCTTCCATGTTTTACATCAGTGACTCAATTTTGGTCTCCCACTTTCTACTGGATAATAGAAGCTGTTCATCAACACAGCTCTTGTACTTACTTTTGCCTGAAGATGATGTAGAGAGGCACTCAAACATATATACAGTGATTCTTATGAAAAAAAAGCGCTGAAATTAGCAAGCACCTCCCTAAAATTTTTATTCAGTTCTCAACTACTGTACACATAGAAGGTGTAATACCTCTGTCTACTTTAGCTTTATAATTACTTCTAAGTACTCTTCTGGCTGTAGATTCTTCCACATTTGAGCTATAAATCCAGTTTTATCACTGGAGGAGATTCAAATATAAAATGTACAATGTGCTATCAATGAAACATTTAAAATAAATAGCATAAGACTGGCTACAGAAGGCATGTTACAAAATATCAAAGAACAAAAAGCCATGTTTTTGAGATGTACAAAGGTAGCAGGTTTTAAAGGTTGATAGGTACTAAAAGACAGCCAAATAACGACTACCTGACCTTTTTTTAAAAAATTTTCTTTTCAACTTTGTAAAGAGATTGCCACCTACTGAAGTAAAGCAAATGCTCTTGAAACTGAAAGTAAGGTTCTCTCCAAATCCCTGCACAGCATTCTTTTGGCTGTGAGAACATCCAATGCAGGTCTTTAAATCCTTATCACATCAAGCAGAACGAAGATAGTAAAGAAGTGGTTCAAATGAAGAATAAAAAAAAAATATCTTTTTTCCAAGGGAAAAAGCTGGAAGGACAAAGCACTGGCATCACCCCTGCCACTGGAAGAGGCTGTTTAAACTGAAATTAAATTTCAGTTTAAAATTTTAGACTAAAGCCACAATGCTTCCAATCTATTTAGGTATCTAACTCTCACTACAGGCATGGGAATTAACTACCTGCAGGGTATGATTGGAGCTCAAGTCCCCAGCCTGTGACACAAATTAGCAGAGTTGCTAGTAACTTTTTATGGGTAGTTTCACTGTTACCATTCCGAAGCTCACCAAGAGCCAGCAACACATTTAACTTTTACTTTGTAGCTACGAAGATACAAATAGACTCATTGGGGCTTCCCAGAGAAGAAACAAAATTGGTAAAGAGGCAGCGTATCACCACAGAAAAAGAGACCTAAGAAAGCAACAGATGGGCCTCCCAAGCAACAGGCAGTGAATGATGTCTGGACACCTATTAACCAGCAGCAGATGAAAAGGTGACTGAAAGGGAGTTCAGGACCAACCAACAACCAACCCCTGCTCTTCTTCCCAGCAGGGAAAAAACCATTTCCTCAGACTCCTGCTCCTATGTCTTTACATTAAGCTTTTCACTCTTTCTAGTGAATTTACATCCTCTGTAAGGGAAGGACAATAGCCCTGTCTTTAAAAGATAAGCTTACAATTAAAATAGGAATAAATTTTTAAAAGTATCAAGTATCAAACAAGGTCAAATTAAGAAACTCCCTTCAACATATTTTGTATCTTCACTCTAATTACAGACAATAAACTTGTATCTCCAAAGCTCCCCCCTCTTGCTTGTCACATTAAACACTATTTCCAGAATTTCAGAAGAAAACAGTAGTAAGAATGTAATTCTTTGAATTACCAGGAGTTAGATAATGAAAAAAGGTACAAATATTACCAAAGAGTTTTAACAAAAAAGCCTCTGCTATTGCCTACAACTTCCTAATTAGACTTATCACTGCACCCTCATGTTCCACCACTCACGCAAAGTCACACATACTCTCCCCGCAAAGTCACACATACTCTCCCCGTGGACACTTAAAGTGCAGTTGCGTAAATACAATAGTAACTACACAGCTTATACCAAATTAAATACACACCTAAAAACCATTTTGCTTAGAGTATTTATATCACAATTCTGAACTGAAAATCCAGCATCTGTTATCTCCAGCAGCAGGACCTTTAGTCCCACAAGACTCCTACAGAAATCCTCTCCCATACTTACTCTAGCATTCAAGTACCTTCAAAGAAGTGAAATACGCAATGTCCAAACTCAGCCTTAAGTCTCTAATCTTCTGTGTAGTCAAAAAATAATGATGACTGGCTTAAAAGGTCTAGGCAGAAGTGATTTTAATTTGGCTTCTGAGTTTAGAAAATTTACTTTGGTCATTTTTTCAAATTTCTTTGCAACAGAGGATTGCCACGAAGATGACCAGAGGGGTGAAGACAGGCTGAGAGAGTTGGGGTTCAGCCTGGAGAAGAGAAGGCTCCGGGGGAGACCTTATAGCAACTTTCCAGTATCTGAAGAGCACGTACAAGAAAGCTGGAGAGGGGCTTTTTACAAGGGCATGTATTAACAGGACAAGGGGTAATGGCTTCAAACTGGAAGAGGGTAGATTTAGAATAGATATTGGGGAAAAAATTTTCTCCATGAGTGTGGTGAGACACTGGAACAGGTTGCCCAGAGAATTTGTGGAGGCCCCATCCCTGGAAGTGTTCAAGGCCAGGCTGGATGGGGCTTTGAGCAACCTGGTCTAGTGGAAGGTGTCCCTGCTCATGGCAGGGGAGTTGGAACTAGATGACTTTTAGGGTCCCTTCCAACCTAAACCATTCGATGAAGGATAGTTCTTTAGACTAATATACTGATGGAATTCGCATACAACCAAGTATAAAGAGAATGGACTACTGATGACTGAAGTAAACATGGACTCATACTTAAAGAAATAGTTCTCTGTATGTCTGCTGGCAAACTCAAATAGTAATGACTGACAGGCTAGTGGAATGAGCTACAATTCTTTTCAGAGCAATTCCCGGTTTAGGTCGAGAGACAACAAAGCAGCAATGCAAAACAAATCTTGTTTCTCACTGATACATGAATAAAAAGCTTCCAAAGCCTGAAAAGATTACAAGCTATATTATATGAGAAGAACACAGTTATTAGACTGAAATTTCACAAGTGGGGTATAGTGATCACATAAAATATACTACAGCCTCAACTTGTATTACAAGCATCTAGCTCATTTACTCATAATTTCTACAAAAACCAGACTAGTGGAAAGAAACTAAATACCACCATCACAGCTCAACTAAAAGTGACAAAGATCAGTAACTACTAATAACTGCACTGTATTAGAAGTACTCCTTCAAGTACCAGCCCATTTTCAAGTTACCAAAGTACATTTAAACTGCTTCTTTGCCAGAAAGGATTTTTCAAAATATTCCAGTAGAGACTGACAGTGCATGCCACACGTAAGTCAGAACTAGCACACCATAAAGCTAATGCACTAACACAACACAGCTATTCTTGCTGTGTTCTGATAATCCTCCAACATAAATTAGAATAATTTAGATGTTTTGCAAGATTACTGAATACATTTCAACTAAAAATGTATTCATCTCTGAAAATGTATGATCCAAAACTTCTTTGCAGCTCACTTTTAAGACAGGCTATTTTATTCCTTCTTAGCCTGACAATTTCTTAGCAAGTCTTTATTTCTTTGTCACTAAGCATTAGAGCAAATTTTTTGCAAGACAGATTTTTAATTTTCCAGTTTCATGCAGTTAGTTAAGGAACTTTTTAAAACTCTAAATTTTTAATTGTGGCTGGAGTTTTGAAGTGCTGGAAGGAAGCCAGGACCAGAAAAAAGAAAAAGAACGAACAGTTTCTATACAATTAAAGAGAGCATCATAATGAGATGCATTCTCATTACTTCTGGGAACAGAACAATGTAAGTGCTTTCACCCAATTAGCTTTTCAACTTGCAGATGCCAAATGAGATTTTTATTTTCAAGATTTGCAAAAGCGTTTATTAAAGAAATTTCTATTATTTGGAAGAATGAGAAAACTTCAAAGCTCTCAAAACTGAATCGCTGCCTAGTCGAGAAAAAGATAAGGCATTAAATTAAGGCAAATTCTTGCAGAAACAAGCCACATACCTGCTATCAAAGTACAGTATTCAAATAGCAGGTTGGTAGGCAGCGCTTTTCTCTGAATACAGAAAACTAATGTGACCTGTCTTACTTATCGGAATTCTTCTTTAACTGAAAAAGTTACAACTATTCACTAGGCTTCTTACAAACTAATTTAGGGCTGTTTATCCGGACCGCAGCCACTCTCTGTAAAGGCATCTGTTAATGTTTAAGATCACAAACAGTCCCTTAAAAAAATTACAAACACACTTAGCCTGCTGTCACAAGTACCACTTTGTTTCTTGCTCAACTGCATCATGCCATCCGGAAGAAGCCCAGAAAGGCAAAAATACTGGCATACCCATTGTNCCCCCCCCCCCCCCCCCCCCGAAAACATGGGGAGTCTCCTTCTTAGTGGCATCCTGAGTAGCAGTTCCTCTGTCAGGCTGAGAACAGGGGAGCAAAAGAGAAGTCCACAGTGGGGCTGCAAAAGAAGCTACACAACAGATGACATACACATGTTCCCATGTCTGTTCAAATAAGAGTGCTGAAAATATTCAAATGGTCAGCACTTCTCTGCACTTGCTACATTTCGATTTAATTGCACAAAAAGAATAATCAGAACTGGTGATGATGGTGGGTTTGAGGATCCATTCGCAAGAATAAAGGAAGCAGAATCGCTTGCACCCTACAGCAAAAAAAGGTACGAGAAAGAAATCTCCACATGTTACTGGAATTTTTCTTATTTCTAAAGATACAGAATAACAGCAAGCTGCGGTTCCCTTCTGGCTGCACTTGAGCAGATCTGACTCCAGCTGCAGGCTGAACAGTGCTCAGGATCTGTTCCTCTGTGGGCGGCTGTCTGAGATAAGTCACCAGAAACAACAGCTGAGCTGAACATGAGTTCACTCCTTAAGTCAGTCACAGTGTTTGGTGCAAAAGATTTCTTTTTAGGAAGCTGATGAAAGATAATCAATAGGTACATGAAAATAGACCAGATTCCCAACAGATGAACAGCAGAAGTTGCAGCCATTTAAGACTACCCACCTCTCCACTGTTTCATTTTTCCCTTTCAATACTCTTGCTGCAAAAGCCCTTGTGCTTCATTACAAACTCTGAAACAATGTAATTTAAACTGATGGCATATTTCCAACCCTCCCCACCCACCCCATGTTGAACTGGACAGTGGAAGAGGGCAGGACAGATTAAGATACAAATGTAAAGCCATTCCTTGCTGTGAATAACTCAAAGAATCTTTTTCAAGACTTCCATTTCCTGCTCCTTTACCGCAGTTTCCAAGCCCGGCTGTAATAATTAACATTTCTTGACAGAGGAAAGTGACACTTAGTTTCTGTGTTCTTCCCAAGGAACCACAACTCACTGAGTGGTGGATTTCTGTCCACATCATACCTTTTTGCACCTTTAAAGTATCTCTGACCTCAGCTGCAAATAAGTAATGGTTTTTATGCAAAACTTGGTTTTCCAAAGCTCCTATACATAGATCAGTCCTTAAGTAACATAAATAGTTACATCTAAGGTTTTTGACTTCAGAAATCAGATATTGCCTTGAAATAGCATTCAGGCAAGCTCTTCTATTCATGAGCTCTTTCAGAATATTTTGGAAGTCCACA
>RSEF01000008.1:4153228-4204029 GCA_003993805.1 Himantopus leucocephalus | reverse complement strand
GGGGGGGGGGGGGGGGGGGGGGGGACACACTGGAGAAAGGGCGGGAGAAAAAAAGCAGCACACCCGCAACAGCAGCCCTCAGCCGCCCCCACCACGGCAGCACCCTCCCGCCGCCCCCGGGCGAGGCCCGGCGCTGTGCCCAGCGCGGGGCGCGGCCGGCCCCAGGCGGCGATGCGGTGCGGCCCAGCGGCGCGGGGCAGCCCGGCCTGCCGCCCGCCCGCCCGCGGCAGGCCCAGCGCCGCGCCGCCTCCCTCGGCCCGGCCGCAGCGGGCAGCGGGGTGCCGGCCCCCGGGGGCACCCCCTTCCCCGCCGGCCGCGAGCCCGCCGCCGCCAGGCCGAGCGGAAGCCGCCCCCGCCCGGGGCCATGCGGCGCAGGCCGCTCACCCGCTCCTCCCGGCGCCGGTCCGCGCCGTAGGCCCGCGGGGCGCTGCGGAAAGGAGAAGGCGGCGCCGCCGCTTACCTGGCGCGCAGCGCGGCGGGCCGCCGCTCCGGCCTCCCCGGGGACTCCCGGACTCGGCGAGGCCGCTACCGCTCCCGGCGCCGCGACGCCGCGCCTCAGCCGCTTCCACACAGGGGCCAAGATGGCGGGCGGCCAAGCCGGCGCCAACGACGTCTGACCTCACCGCGCCGCGCCGCGCGCGCGCGCACCCGCCGGCTCCGCCCCCCGCGCCGCCGCTCACGTGGCCACGCCGTGCCGCAGTCGGGCGGGCGGGCGGGCGCGCGGCGCCCGGCGCGCCCCCTGGCGGCGCGGGGGAGGGGGGGCTGCACCCACCTCCCACGTCCACATCACCCTCTCCGTCCCCACGCGTGGGGACCGGCGGCGCCCTGCGGGCCGGGGGTGGAGGGGGGCGGCGAGGGACACGGTCTGCCGGAGGGAAGCGGCTGCAGCCCGAGAGCAGGCGCGCAGCGCCCGTCCGCTGGGTTTGCAAGCAAAAGCCCCAGGTGAAGGCGCCCGCGGGTGCGTGGGGACGCCCTGCCTTCTGCCCGTGGGCTTCGGGGTACCCTGCAAGCCTGAGGCTGCGCGGGCAACGGCGAGGACGGTCGCCCGCCTGGGTTTGTGACTGCATGTGTTATTTTTTAGGACGGGGCTCTCCCCTCTGCCACGACTTGGGGTGCTGGGTGCGCCCCTGGTAATAAACTGTTAACCATCAGAGAAGACCAAATCCATGACGTTTATTTGTGGTTGCCTAACTCATGTCCCAAAAGTTACCAGGCAAATACAAAGATCTCTATAGGTAGCATTTCAGAAAATCTTGAAACTGGTGTGGTCCTTGTTGAAATTTTATGGAGCAAGCTCTGGGCGAGCCGGGGAGGGGAGGTAAAGCTAGCCCTGTGCACACCAGCCCGTCCCAAAATGGCTCATCCCAAAAGCCCTCTGGAGATCCAGCCTGGTGCTGGTGGAACGCGGGCACAGATTGCGGCAGGTTTGGGGTAAACGCTCTGTACGGCCCTTGGTGAGTGTGAAACATGGGCAGGAGGAGGCTGGTCACCAGACAGCACCAGGCTCTGGGCTCCTGCAGGCGCTGGGCCAGCTCCAGCCTCACTGACAGCACCCGGCACCGTCCCCAGCTCGCCTGGGACCAGGTCTCACCAGGTTTATTCTACAGCTGGGGACCTGCCCGGAGACTCCAGCCTGGCTGGGGGTATTTAGAAAGGAGGAAACCTGCTGTAAGAGCCGCCGGCAGGGCCAGGAGGCACATCCAGCGCCAGCTGGAGGAGCTGCTGGAGGAGTCATCCACCACCCGAGTTCTCAAGGGCTTCAGTGTCCGCTGCCACTGGGTCAGGATGGCGTCTCTGGCCCCACTCCACTTCCCCCGTCCCACCAGCCGGTACTGGTAGGGCGTGCAGGGGCCGAAGAAGATGGCCAGGGCCAGCTGGGGGTCTGTCAGCAGCAGCCTCAGCACATTGGGCTTTACACCAGCACATGAAGCAATTTCATCGGTGTAGCTGATAAAACTCATCTTCAAGTTCTCCCTCTCAGTTGGATTCCTTCAATGGAACGTGAAAGAGACAAAATCAAATAGCATCATCCCATCTTGCTTCCTAGCTCCACAGAAAGCAAAAGTTCTGGGCTCAGACATCGGCCGCAAATAAAGCTAAAGGCACCAAAAGAGCCTCTGTGGGATTGGTCCCCAGCAGTTACCTGGGGCAGGGAATAGGCAGAAGCTTGTTTCGTCTCTGCAACATAGTTGTGGCCTTAAAAACAATTCTAGCATAATACTGCCGTCATTGTAATGCCACAAATACTCACACTATGTCCCAATGTTCACAGGTGTGGATTTGGCCGATTTTGAGAGGTAGAGGAGTAGACATTCACAGATAAGACTGCCAAGGGGACTGGGAAAAACTGGGAGATGCAGAAAGCTTCCCATGCTGGGAGGAACCTCCAGGATTTTTCTGCTTGAGGCCTCGTTTCCCTTGCATGAGGGAGGACATGGGCTGAATCTGCTTCTGCAAATTTGGGACAGCCTCAAGCTTAGCTCGGTTTCACCTCAAACTCCTGTATTTCTGTGTAACATCACGTCTGTAATTGCTGGGGCTCCTGGTGATGATGCCCATGGCTCTGTTTTGTCCCACATTTTCGTCAGTGTCCTATGAGCCAGCTCTGCCTTGCTAGTAGACCTAGCCCAGCCTGCACCCCGCCTGGCCTGAGGTCCCCTCCTTGCTCCCGAAAGCTGCTGCAAGGCAGAACATCCACCATCACCCATCCCACAGCCTTGAGGACACGTCTCAATCTCCTGTAAAATCCCAGTGCCAACAAGGCAGGATGTTAGCTGCCACGTACACGACAGACGAGTTCCAGCCTTGTCTAATGCACAACTTGACCTTTCATAAACTGTCGCCCACACGCATTGCCTGGCTCCAGTGGGGTTTCTGGATGGGGCTTGGCCCTGACACCCAATGCTCCCTGCTTCCTGGATTTGGGAGGGAGAAGCCACGAGATGGCACCCTTAGTCTGGAGGAAACCAAACCTTCAACTTGACATGTTCGGAATAAGGACATGGCTTGGAGGCCTGGAGGAGGGGACCTGCAGGTCCTAGGTCTTGCCATAAGCTGCTCCAGAGCACTGTGCCCTTGGTGTCTTGGTCTGTCACCCATAAAGGAGCCACAACAGCATTTCCCCACCTTGCTATAGGTGGTGAGGGAGCAAATGTATCCAAGAAGAGTTGGGTGTCCTACGCGGGTCCCTCCCACGACCGCCATAGAGCCCCTGCTTTCCTTGGGGTTATCCTGGCACACGGTGCCTATCACACCCCGAGGACAGGAGCATCACACACCTTTTGACTGGTGGCTTCTTCTTCAAAACATCAGCCATCATCGTGCTGGTGGGAGGGAGCTTGTTCCAGCCTGAGAAGAATAAGGAAACCAAAGACCTCCAGCAGCAACTTAAGCTGAAAAGTTCCCCCCTTCCCATGCTCCCAGCCTCTTTACTGAGAGTGTTCATGTTTGATGGTTATGGCAGTGTGCATGGAGCAGCAGGAATATAGGGATGCAGTTGGGGAACAGAGGCTACAGTGCTACTAATGCCCGTGGCCACTATGGGCACTGTGGCAGGAGCTGAAATATGCCCCGGGATCTGTGGACAGCAGGTCAGGCTGCCCCAAACCTCCCACCCCAGCAGATCCCCCCATCCCTGCACCCCGTCTCCCACCTGCAAAGGTCCCTGTCACCCAGCGAGCCTGCATTTCTGTTCCCACCATCACAGAGCCGGTCAGTTGGACTAAGCCAATGATGGCCAGCGTTGGCTTTTCCAGCTGGGGAGGGAAGATGCATTTATAGAGGGAACGGTTATCGTCAAAGAGGCTGCGAACTGACTCTTCGAGGAAAGGAAATGAGAAGATGTAGCCTGTGGCAAAGAGCACCACGTCGATGTTTTCTTCAGTTGTCCCATCTTCAAAAACAGCAGAGCTTTCGGTGAACTCCTTCACATTTGGCTTCAACACAATGGTCCCAGAGAGGAGGCAAAAAGGCAGCTCTTCATTGACAATTACCTTAAATTTGGAGCTTGGTGGAAAAGAGGACAGCAATGTTAGCATCTGGGAGGGACCCGAAATGTCTTTTGTGGCCAGAGTTCCCCTCCAACGGTTTGCTATTCCACAAATATCCCCTGAAATTAAAAATCGAGCAATTCACGCCATTAAAACCCCCTGACCAACCAACAAAATAGTCAGAAAAAACACACCTTTTTGTGGAAGCCAAGCCATAGTTTGCGTGGTTAAACCACGAATTGAACTTCCGAAACCTGATCCTCCTTGTGAGGGCTGATGGGAGAAGCCAGTCAAGAAACTGGTTGAAGCGGGTGGTGCTGACCATGTCGAAGGGGAAGCCATGGTTCGAGACTCGGCTGAACACCCACGTGCTGCTCCTGGCACTGAGGAACACCTAGGGGAGAAGGCAGGTCTCAGCCTCCTGCCCAGACATCTCATTGCTGGTTTTGCCCTGAATGGCAAATCCCATCTCCTGCACTTGGGAGCCGAGAGGGAAGGGAGCCAAGGGAAGGAGACGGCATCCAGATGAACCAAGCAGCTCATGGTGGCTTGTGTAAAGTTCCCACAGCTGCTGAATGGCCACTCCTCAGGTGACCCAAACCCTCCAGGAATTGCAGAGCTTCTTCAATTTGAAGTACTATTTGTTGAGAAACCTGTTGGGAAAAGCTTCCTGTGCGTACCCCGAGCCACTGGCTCTCGTGGTCCCTGGCTGGACTTGGCACAAGCGGAGCTTGTAGGTACGGAGCTGTACCTTTGCAGCCACGCGGCTCAGCTCCACGGAGAGGTCACCACCAGTGTTGCCAATGCCGACCACGAGGACCCGCTTTCCCCGGAAAGCCTCCACGTCTTTGTATTCTCGGCTGTGGAGGTACTGGCCTTTGAAGCAAGTGTTGATACCTAGGCAGAGAGCAGGGAGCGTCTCCTGCTGCCAGATACATTTGCTTACCCCAGCCTTGTGCCCAGACCCTCTGCAGCCCCCGACCCTCCACCTCCCACCTCTGCTTGCAGCTGAGAAGCCCGTGGAGGTCTTGGCTCTCTGGGTGATGCCACCCTCCTGCACCTCCTTGGCTCAGTCCTTCTTTGCTAATTCTCATGCAAGAGCCTGGCTGCATCCTTATGAGGTATTTTTCCCATTCCCAGGAATGGCCCTGGCCATTCCCATGGGGTGAGGGTCCCACCTGCCCCAGCATGGAGGCTTCGTGGAGCAGGCAGGCTCGCAGAGGAAAATGTAGCCAAGGGACCCATGGGTGCCGGGTGAAACGCCGGGGGGCAGCCCCAGCCCATCCCGCTGCTGAGGCAGGGCTTACCTGGGAAAGAAGACAATGGTAAGTAGGGCTCTTGGTAATGGCCGGTGCAAACCATGATGGCATCGAAGACATGTGACTCCCGGACGCCGTCGGTCTCAGTGACCACCTCCCACTGGCCTGAGGCAGCGAAATCGGGGCACTTCTTCACGCTGAGAACTGTCGTCTTGCACCAAAGCCCAACAAAACACCAGTCAGGGACTGCGCCATGTTTCGGAGAGGACCTGCCTGCAAAGGGCTGAAGCTGCTGGGGGCAGGCTGGGTCCCTGGGGAGGTGCATGTCACCTCTGAAGCTGTTAAATCCCACCCTGCACCTTTCCCCTGGCGATGGCACTGAGGGAGGGGGATGCACCAGGCCGCCCATGTTTGCACAGCCTAATTTAAAACATGGAGCCAAAAAGGCTGCATTCAGGATGCAAAAGGCACTTGTCCTTGTGGGATTGCACCTGGTAGTGTCCCATCCCACCTGGCTGATGCCCTGGTATCTGCAGCCCCATGGCATTTGTGGTCCCCGCTCACCTTGAAGCGTATGTGCCGCAGGAGGTTGAAGTGCCGGGCGTACATCCGAAAGTACTCCAGGAGGAGGCCATGTGGTAGGAAACTGGGAAAATCCTCTGGGCAGGGGAAGTCGCTGAAGCAGGACATCTCCTTGGACGTGTTGGTGATGACTGAGCGGTACACACTGACCCTTCCGTCATCCATGGAGTCCTGTGTGAAGGCAGTGGTGCCATTTGCAGGTGTGCGGGGAAGGACTTTCTCCCCCTGAAGTAGCTGAGTAATTTTTCTCCTTGTATTCGGGTACAAGGAATAAACCAGGACTAGTACCTGGTGACCATGGCTCCTGCTCCCTCCATCTCCTTCTCCACCTTGGAGTCAGGAGGAGCCCCATGCCTGGGACAGGGATGGTCCTCGAGGGCATGGCCACCCTTTCCTCTTTGGTCCAGGAAAAGAGCATCTGAGGGAGGGGGCAAACCCAGGGACAATCCTCCCCGCGCAGGCAGAGCCCACTGACCGTGTAGCGCCAGAGCCCCCCGATGTCCTCGCTCCTCTCAAAGCAGGTGGGCTCCAGCCCCTCATCCAGGCAGCACTTGATGGAGGCCAACCCGCCGACTCCAGCCCCGATAACAGCCACACGCCGCACCATGCTGTCCCCCAGCAGCCAATGGGCCGGCGTGCCAGCAACTGGAAATAACATAGCCCAGGGATCAGCAGGAACACCAGTCCCTTCTTCCCACCCCCAGCAAAACACCCTGAGTCTTCTCTGGCTGCAGGTGTCCACAGAGGAAAACTGTCCTTGGAGAAATCCATCACCAGCTCCTGACTCGAGCGTTACGGATGGACACTGCTCATTACCCTTCCCGCTGTGTTAAGCCCACACCGAGGGCCCAGGGATTCCCCTCCTGTGGGCAGGGGAAAAGGAGGCACTTTTAAACCTCACTGTGCTGCTGCTTCTATTTATTCCCTTTCCTGGCACAAACGAGGGCACGCAGGCAAGGGGAAAGGGCTCACAGCTATCTGCTTCTGCCTGCACAAAGTGATCCTCCTGAAACCTTTTCAAGAAACAATTTCAGCTAAGCTGGCTCGTTTTCATGCTTTCCTTTTTAATTTCCCATTAAAGGGCATTCTCTCAAAAACAAAAAGTTTTTTTTTTTTTATTTAAAAAAAAGTTATGCCTGAATGAGCAGGAGCACGGCACAGCAATTCAGAAGTTAGACAGCACCGTGAAAGTGCGGCTGGGATTACAGCATATACAAAAGGTAAGAAACCCAGGAAACGCGGGGTATAAATGGGAGGAACTCAAGGCTTGGGGTGTGTAAACTGAGCTGCATCGAGCTTGACTGGAAAGCAAAGAAACTCGGAAAAAAACGAACCCACGTGAACTTTGATTAGATAACAAACACTCCTACTGCAGAGTCTGAAGAAAGGGTCATTTATAACTTTTTTCCTACCCGTTTTGTGTCGAAAAGTATATTAACATAAACAGGAACTGGAGGAAACTGCAGAAAGCCAGGGAAAAATGAGGGCGGCACAAAGAAAACCCCTCTGCATCCGAAAGCCCAGCCTGAGCCGCTCCTTGATCTGCACGAACAGGGCAGGACATACCAACACTCGCCCACCCCCTGTTTCCGGAGCCTCCCTTGGCTTTGGGAAAGGGTAGCGACGTGCCTGGGGTGCTAAAGTCACCCCTCCTTTCCAGAGCTGCCTACAGACGGCTTTGCTCCAGAGGGTCCCTGCAACACCCCCTTTGCCCCTGCCAGCAGCGAAGGCGAAGCTGGTGGCGAATGCCAAAACCCCGGAGAGCTGGCTGCCTGCTTTTAAAGCCTGCAAAACCCAGCCGGAGAGAAGAGAGGAGCAAACCTTGCCGGGTGGTGCTGTGCTTTCGCTGCTCAGGCTTCGGCCGAACTTTGCTTCCAGTTTCTCTAGTCGCAGATTTAAAGGGAAGGCTGAAGTCCAGGCAGCTCGCCACGGCTCTTGCACCACCGACCTTTACACCCGCGCTCCCTGACTCTGCTGTGCTTAAATGCCCTGGCAGAAAGTTCTCAACCTCCCTGTGGCGGTGCTGGGTGGAAATCCGGACCGAAATCCCAGGGGGCCGTACTTGCAAGGACTCCCACGCTGCAGGTCGCTGCTGCCCCAGCCCCGGCAGCAGCTTGGGGTTGTCCTGATCCATCCCCCCGTGCGCTGCCTGCACTAGGCAGGCGCTCACTTGGCATCATGGGGAAATCAGCAAGACACGCTCCCTTTGCCCGCATGCCAACAGACACCACGGACCAGGGTCAGCCTAATTTTTGGTGGTCAATGAAAGCCCTCAGAGCCTGTGGGATGCCCACGGTGCCTGCTGGCACAGCCCCAGCCCAGCAGGGACCCCCCAGCTCTTCCCCTGCACGCAAGGAGACGACGAGGCAGCAGCCTGCAGCACGCTCCAGCCACGGCCAAGGAAATTTTATTAATTGAAAGTCTCTCCACACACAAAGCAAAGCCCCGGTGGTGGGGAGTACAGGGAAGCAGAGCCAGGAGCACTCAGCCCCATGGGGTACCACCAGTCCTGGTCTCAATGGTGACAAATCACTGCAGCCAGGGTCCCTTCCTGGGACAGATGCACCGAGTCGACCCAAACTGGGATTTTTGGTTCATAGGGTTTAAGGTCAGAAGAAGGGACAGCCTGACCTGTGTGCCCAGCCCAGATAACTCCTTGCTGGGCTAAAGACCCCACTTCCCAGCTGATTTGGGGCAGGACTGAGGCCCCATGCTCCTTTCTGGCTGCCGCACCCAAAGCCATTTTTTCGCTGGTCTAGTCCCTGCTGCCTCCTGGCCAGCGTGGTCTGGGCACAGCCATGTCACACAACCATGCTCCGCTCATGGCAGTAGGCAGGAGAGCAGCAGAGGGGCGATGAATGATTGGGGGGGGTTGCCATCCCCGGCTAATCAAAGCTGTGCTCGCGGGCGAGCTGGGGCAGAGAGAAGTTTGTGCTGCTGGTTAAAGTTTTAAATTTGTTGCGATCTGCTGAAGTCTCTTTCCCCCTGTCCCGTGGCACCTTGTGGAACTGTCTGACCTGAAGTAACATCCCCAAGGACAAGAAAAAAATGAAACAGGCTTTAAAATCTACTGGAAGCCAAAAACCACAGCAGCCAGGAGCAGGAGGAACCCCATCACAGTCAGGAGAGAAGGGCAGGGGCTGGAGGACCCGACAGCGACTCGTGTTCTCGTGGGCTTCAGGGTCCGGTCCCACTGGGTGAGGATGGCCTGGCGTGCCCCTTCCCAGTGCCCAGGGCCCCCCAGCCGGTACTGGTAGGGGGTGCAGGGGCCAAAGAAAATGGTGAGGGCCAGCCGAGGGTCCCTGCAGAGCAGCCCCAGCACACTGGGCTTGGCACCGATGAAAGAGGCAAGCTTATCCATGTAGACTAGGCAATCGGTTTTGAGGACTTCGTCAAAGGACAGACCGAACCTTAATGAATTGGAGAAGAAAAACAGGTGGGAGAAGGACTGGTGTCAGCAGGACTGAGAAGAACTGGAGGCTCTGTATCCACATCGCTACTGAGTCCTAATGCAACTGGGTTCCTCTTAGGAGAGGACTAGGCGTATGTGCAGTGGGAACCTGGGTCTGTCTGGGCCCAAATCCTGCTTGTGACACGGCACACGTAAAGTGATGCTGGTTCCGGTACGCACCTTTCCCAAGTGCATCAGTTGGTCTTTCACTTCATCACCCACAAGTTGCATCTGTCTGTGTCCCCCCCCCCTTCACCTTAGTGGACCTTTTCTAAAAGACTTTTTCAAACCAGTTGGCTTTTTTTTTTGAAAACTAGTTTTCTCTTTGCTCTCTGCAGAGAAGTCACGTGCAGCGTGAGAAAGGCAGCACTCTTCAGTTTCCCTCGCATTCATTTCCACCAAGTATTGCAAAAATGCGTGGTGAATTGGAAAATTGCTTCCAGCTCACCTTCTCTGCAGAATTCACGGCTTCGTGTCCCACCTTCAGTGGGCTGAAAAAAGCCATGGGTGTTTAGCCTTGTATTGTACATCAATTTTTTTGTGCAATTCTGTACTTCACTCTTCTATACCATTTGTACTATAGCAATCTAGATGAACCATGGATTAATATATCGCCTAGTTTCCTTGTTTTGTCTCATTCATTTCCTAATAATTCTTAGCTTCTGATTTGACTTTTTGCCTGCCCATGAACTGTGTGCTGATGTTCTGAGACACCTGTTCACAGTGATTCAGATCCCTGTGCTGAGAGGTGAGATGATTTGTATGTACACCTTGGGCTGGCTTCTTTTTCCCCTGCTGAATTACTTTGCATTCATCACCATTAATTTCTCTCCCATTTTATCTCTCAGTCCCTAGGGACCCAGGCACACTTCCCCAACTCCCAAACAAGCTTTAGTCTCAACTACCCTGAATTCATTTCTTCCCGTCAGCAATAGGCAAAATATCAGCATCAAATCAAAAGTTATGCTGGCTCAGTGCAAGTGAATGAAGGGGTGGCTGGATCTGGGCATCCCCCTCCCCATCACCTCCGCTATACGTGCAGAGAGCAGCTGCAGAGTGTGAACCTGCATGTTGCTGCTCCCCGAACTCCAGGAGATTTTCAATCCACCGAAAAAACCTCTGGGGCTCTGGGGAATGGCTTACCATTGCACTTGGTTTTTCTTCTTCTCATTTACTTCCTTCTCCATGACAGGCTGAGGAGGCAACCGACACAAGCCTAGAAGAGAGAGGAGAGTGTCCTGCAGAGTTTAACTCCTGGGGGCACTTGTGAACTCATTCAGTGATGCAAAATGCGGGAAGCCCTTCCCTGTGAGGGCAGGAAAGCCTCATTGCTTGGATTTAGCTTGGCAGAGGCAATTCTGCCAGAGACCAGCCCTCCGCTGTGGCACAGATTCACCTGCAATTTTTCCTGCTCTCACAGATTTGTAGTGTCATGGCACAGGAAAATGACGTGGGGTGAGATGGGCTGTGCAAGCCCCAGGCAGAATCATCCCAAAGAGAAACCCTAGAGTTCCCCCAGCTCTGTGGAGTAGCCTTGATGCAGCCCTCCACACCATCCCAGTGGGAGCTTATTATTACTATTTTTATTTTAAAAAAAACCCCCACCCAACAAAAAACCCAAGTAGGTTTCTTTCCTCACCCCAATAATTATGAGTAATTTCTCTTGTGAGACAATTAGGCTCTTCTCCTCTGGTAGTCATGATGGACAAAACAACCTTTCCCTTAAAGGGCAGTGAATTCTGCCTGGACGGATCCACCACAGTATCTTAAAGACAACTTTTATCTGTGCATCCAGGTTTCCATATCCATCTCTGTGCTCTGACTTCTGAAATATTTTAGAGAGAAAATACTGTCTTGAACAAACTAGTTTAGACCGGGATTTGCAGGCTCAGGTGCAGGACTACACATCAGCTGAGTCACAGTAAGTCTCAGCTTGCAGCAGATGGGGTACAAAGCATTAGCTTAAAAGCATCAGCTCAATGTGCAAAAAAGGATGATTTAAGGTAGATGTCATGAACTTGCACATAGCTTGGACCAATTGTGCACTTGTGTTGCTGTAGCTCAGCTGAAGTGAAATAACTGGGAAGTCTGGGCCCTAGAAATGCTTCCGCATCTACTTTGAAGTGAGCTTTGGGGTCCCTAGGAACTGAAATCCATCTTAGTGCATGGAGGGGACAAGATGTGTCCAGTTTGAACTGTGTTTTTATACATGGGAGAGCTCATGTTAGCTCTCCTACCTTTGAAGACACGGGTCACCCAGCGTGCTTGCATCTCTATCACAGGCATGATGGCTCCTAATGGCTTGATCAGCCCAAGGATGGCCAGGGTGGGCCTCTGCAGGTGGGTTGGGAACACATATTTGTAGAGGGACGCGTGCTTGTTTTCCACTTTGACGACTGCTTCTTCTAGGAACGGGAAGGAGACGTTGTAGCCCATGCAGAAGACAACTATATCAATGGGCTCCTCCTCAGGGCAATTGTGGAAGACAACCGAGTTGTCCTTGAACTCCTTTACGCCTGGCTTTATGGTAATCCTCCCTGTCAGGATGTAGCTTGGAAGGTCGTCGTTCAGCACGGGCTCACGCACCAGGCAGCTGTGGAAAGCCAAGGGGCTCTGAGCATTAGAGACCATGAACAACCCCTGCTGGTGCCCCTGCTCCTCCTACCCCTGGGATCTCCAGCCCCATGACCTTCAGGTGTCATTTGCTCCAAACAGCCCTACCTCCCCCCCTCTCCAAACACTGACATATCACCTCATCCCACAGCCTGAGTGGCTCATGGGCATCTCCTTGCCTTCTTCCTTCATTCACTCAATTACTCTTTAAACCATCTCTTTTCAGAGCTGATCCATGCTTTAAGCCTCCTTCCTCCTCTTTTCCCAAGGAGCCTCATAAGGAAAACTCCTCCCATCCTTCCTGGGCTTTTCCAGTGTGCTCCATTGCACACCACATAAGGGGGCTACAGCTTATCTTCTCCCACTGGGCTACAAACTCCCTGCTGGAGATCACCTCAGTCTGGGTGCTGTTTGCTGCATTGATTGATGTTGGTTGCTGGAGATCTCCCTCCTGCCCACAGCACAAGCCCTGTGACACCACATGGGATGGGAGCTACCACGAAGTACCTCTTCGCTGGTTGAAGGCCATAGTTTTCATGCTTGAACCACTGGTTCACCCTGTAGTTAATTAACCCCTGTGAAAGGGGTCCGGGGAGGCTGTTTCTGATCAAGCTCATAAGGCGAGTGTTGAAAACCATGTCCCATGGGTAACCGTGGTCAAACACGCGGCTGAGCACCCAGGCACCTCGGCTGGTGCAAACGGTCACCTAGGACAGAGCAGAGAATCAATGATTCAGGTGACAAATTTGATGCTTTGCCTTTATACAGTAACCCCAGAGGCACATAGCTATGCAATGAAAAAGCGGCAGCAGCATCTTTAAGACCTCCTGGCAGCTGAAGATGGAGATGAAACAGCAGAGAACAACTAGCTTTCTTTCAGTGTAGGTTTTTGACCAAAAAATATAGGTCCAGAAATATTGTTTGTACACCACACAGGGCAAGCCCAACTTGCTCTCCCTATGGTGATGGCAAACTGAGCTATTGCCCCCCGCATCACCCTCCTTGCACCCCCTGGCATCACCCTCCTTGTGCCCCCTGGGGTGGCCGAGAGGTGGTACCTTTGTGGCTACTCGGCTGGCCTCCACCGCGATGTCCACTCCTGAATTGCCCATGCCAACCACGAGGACACGCTTCCCCTGAAACACATCAGGATGCTTGTACTGACGGCTGTGAAAGTACTGGCCTTGAAACCTCTCAATGCCTTGAGGAAAAAGAAACCGAGCTTTTAATTACTTGAGCATTTGTAGTTTTTGTCAGGAGAACTGGCATAGAAACAATCCAGATAGCAAGAGCAAGGAAGCACAATCAGCGGCCACTGGGGACTTGGGGAGGTCCAGCCCTCCATCCCACGCACGCAGACTTGGTGTTTCCTCTCCAAAATGGGGCCTCACACATGCTCACACGGCAGTGAGCAGGGACACATGTGCTGGGTGGGACCTGGAAGACAGTTATGTGCAAGAGCTGTGCTGGTGCAGTCTCAGGATTCAACCTCTACAAGATGGGGACACAGAGTGTCAGAAAAGCCTGCAGGATCTCCTGTCCTACAAGCGGCTTCAGAAGCACTTGATAATGCTGATGACAAGGCAATCCTTTCTATGATGACAACTGGGGAGATTCATCACAGCAGTGATGAATACAGCCTTGTCAAAGATGATGGAGCTTCACCGAAAGGATCTTGTTCCATCTTACATACTGTGTGGACAGTTTCTCTGAGGCTAAACCATCCTACCTTGGCAATTTGCTCTGAGGTGACCAGCGCCTGCAAAAACAAGGCTGCTGAAGCATGAGGACACATTGCTGTTCATGCCAGGAGGTTTGAAAAGCAGAAGCAAGAAAAGGAAGGAAGCATTTTCCCTGAGGAAGCACTAATCCTTTTTTTTTTTCCCCTCAGCCCCTGGAAGCAGATAACCGCAGGCAACCGCGCACCGTACCAGGAAAACAGTGGAGGGGGAGGGATGGCTCGGAGAAATTGCCACTGCAAACCATAACGGCATCGAAGACGTGCGATGTCTGCTTCCCATCCGCCTCTGTAACCACATCCCACTGGCCCGTGGTGGCAAAGTCGGGGTGTTTCCGGATGCTGACAACAGTGGTCTGAAACGTGGAAGCCAAGTGGAGTCACCACTGGTGCCCAGCATGCACAGGGAGCGGGGCAGCGCCAGGGTACCCATCACTCACCCCAAACTTGATGTGCTCCCGGAGGCTGAAGCGCTCAGCATAGCGCCGGAGGTAGTCCAGGAGCCGGGCGTTGGGCAGGAACACTGGGAAATCCTCAGGGTAGGGGAAGTCGGAGAATGCCGACATCTCTTTTGAGGTGTTGCTGATGACCGACGGGTAGAGGCTTGGCCGGCCAGCCTCAACGTGCTCCTGGCATGGCATCCCAGGGTGCAATCAGCCCTGTGCCCCGGGGTGGGGACCGTCCCCCCTCTCCCCTTCCCCTGGTCTGGGGGAATGCAGCTGGGAGAGGTCAGCACCCAGCAAGCTCTCACACCCCTTCCCCACCCGCTGGAGCCCGGCTCAACCTGCTCTCCAGCCTGCTAAGCTGCAGCTCCCACAGGAAGGGGGAATGGGTGCCACCAGCTCACCGTGTAGCGCCAGAGCCCCCCGATGTCCTGGCTCTGTTCGAAGCAGGTGGGCTTCAGCCCTTCATCCAGGCAGCACTTGGTGGCTGTCAGCCCGCTGACGCCCGCACCCACCACCGCCACTCTCATCCCTGCCATTTCCACTGAGGACCCGGGCTGCGAACGGGGCTTAACCTGGGAGAAACCCCACAGATGGTCACCACCCTCTCAGGGAGCAGCTGCCGGCATACCATTTATAGGGGATTTGTCTATATGCCTCCTCCAAACTTTGCATTCCCTTTACCAGCATTCTGGACTCTTAATTTACAAGTTAGATTAAATTACTTTAAATACTAATTTTCTCTCTCTCTTTTTTTTTTTTAAATTAAATCCATCCACTTTTACAGTGTGCTCGCCAGGCTGCTTTCCTGCAGTTGCCCTGGAAACTTGCTTTGAAAATACGTGGTTAAGCCACACTTCACTGCCAGTTTTTATTTACAGGTTGTGTTTAAACTATCCCTCCTTATCAGTCTTGCAAATATTTGTATTTTATCTTTGGAGATCTGCCCCTGCCTTTCTTTGAAAAGAAAACAAGACATGCACCGGGACTGTTCAGTCTGTGCCTCGCTGACTGGGTCCTGAACCCTGTCCCTGGGGAAGACACTGCTGACTATGACATGGCCGCTGAGGCCAACGGAGGGGCTACAGCCACACTTTGGCTTTAGGGATGCTTTTGTGTCTGTCTCCCAAAGCCACCCCACTGGGGAGGTCTGGGTTGAACAGACAGACTTGCAGGGCTGCAAATGGCTCAAGCCCACGGCTCAAAATGTAGCAGCCCCTGGGTTTGATGTCCAGCCCTATGAGGACCTGTACCCTTCTAAGACAGTGCTGGGCAATGAAACAAGGGATGATGGCCACGTGCCATCGCTTGGGCTGGACGTTGCTGGAGCAGGGGCCATCACACAGGTGCCCTGGGGGGCTGTTGCAGCCCCTGGTTTCACCCCAGCGCTGGCGGGGAGCACTCTGCTCAGCTGAGTTATTATATTAACCCATACTGCGACTGTGCTATGGCTGGGTGGCACTGGCTCCTCTACCCCAAGAAGCGCTTTCAGCTTCCACCAGACACGGGGGATGCTGTCTTGACCAGAGCGGGGGCGGGGGGGGGAAACCCAAACAAAAAACCCCCGAGTCTTCGGTAGAAAAATGGGGTCAGGCACACTTTTTTTCTGTAAGAGTTTTTTGATAAGACATCGAATTCCCCATGAACAATTTCAACTTTCAGTAGGAAGGCAGCACCTAATGAATACTCTGCTTTCCAGGGCTGGAATGAAAACTGGACTTTTTCCTTTTTAAATGAAGAAAGTGCTAGCATAAGCTGCTCATTGTATCACTGTTTTGGGTGGGGTTTTCTTCTGCATGGTGGGAGTTAACTTATATCACAAACATCTCCCAGCTATGTATGCTATTTAATTCCCTACGCTTTTGCAGAGAAGCTAGAAATAACATCCAGGAAACAATGTCTCTGCTACCCCATACCTGTTTCTGCCACAGTTTCCATCCCGTCCCTGCAAGTATTCATATCAGCTAACCTCAGAAGGCTCGAGCCATGGGGTGCTTGTGTGGGGCAGGGAGGCATGGAAAGGTTTTGCAGCCCCCTGGGGACACTTACCTCCCAGCCTTGGACTGCCCGTGCTCCGTCTCGCCGCCGCTGTGGGGAGAGTCCCTCCTGCTCCTGATTTATACACGGGACTCGGCGCTTCCGCAGAGGCAGGGGAGGGCGGGCAGCTTCCCCCCCTCTACCCCGGCGCAACCACCCCACTCCCACGGTTGCACAACCCAAGTTTACAGTGGGAGGAGCGGTTGGACTCGCCTGCTGCCGTGCGGAGTGAGCTGGAGGGTCCAGGTGATGATCCCTAAAGGAGACTGGGTGGGGTGGGAGAGACCGGAGTGGTCCAGCTGTGTCCTACAGCCGTGCAAGGAGGACTTGTGTGTGCAGGGGCGGCTTCAGCTGTGGGATGTTTTTGCTCGCCTCTTGGCTGCCTACCAAAAGGGAGCCGGAGCGGCCGACAGACAGCGGGGTTTCAGTAGGACTTTGCACCCAGGGCACCTTCCGAAAAAAAGAGAGCTGGTTTTGCGGTCACTGCTCACGGAGGCTGTCATGTCATCGGCCACATGTGCAGCCACCTGCACCAGTGGCGGGCAGGAGGCTCCCTGTGCAAACTGGGAGAGTGTGAAATGGTCACAAACACCAGTGTAGCAAAGTCCTAAACACAAAGAAAGTGGAAATGTTAGCTGAAAAATCAATGCAGGGCATAGCACCCGTCCAGGTATCTCCCAGGGGTAAACACTCCCAAATTTGCTATCAGCTCTTTTAAGCTGTTTGAATAACCAAGGAGCCTGAAAAGAAGGGAGAGAAAAACCCATCCAAGGTCTGCAGAACAGAGGGTGGTAAATAAGGCAGCTCCATCCAACAGAGACATCTGCTCAGAGCCTGTGTTAAAAGCTGCAGAGGCATGAGATGGGCCAGTAGCTGGAAGTTGGAACTAGAAGTGGAAATAAGATACACATTGGTAACAAGGAAGGTAATTAGCCATAGGAAAGGTCTGCTGAGCTTTGTGGCAGACACAGGCACTTGAACAAAACATGTTTGGTTCATGGAGGGACAGGACTCACCATCCCTGTGCTGGGGCACTGTCTCGAGCATGGCAGCCTGGGCTGCCACCCGTCTGTAGCACCCACAAGGAGCCATCAATCAGCCTTCTTGGGCTTCCTCTGCCTCAGGATTTCCCACTGCTTCTGCCCAGTGCCTGGCTCCTGGGTTTGACCCCATGAAGTTTGGGGCACGTGCCCAATCTGGGGCCGGCTGTGCCAGCCACGCTCCGGTACAGCTCTGTGAATGGCAGCCGCAAGTGATGCGCCTGCAGGGGCTGGAGCCTGTGAAATCAAACTTCCGATCAAAATTCAGATTTTGCTCTCCCACGCCAGTGGGGTGCAGTTACTGAGGTGAATGGGCAACAAGCCTTGCACATCTTTGACACTGTCGGGGTTTGCACAGGCTATGCCTCCCAGCCCTCCCTCCCACTGGACTCTTCTCCAGATGGAGAAAATTTTGCATCTGCAAAGATGCTTGCCAGCGGTCAGCAAAAAAGCACAGGAAATCCATGAAGATGAGTATTTTGTTCTTTATCTGCTCCTGCTTTTCTGAGTTTCCCAGAAGGCATCCAAGTGAATCGCAGTTAGAAGGACACTGTGGCAGCCTCCCAGGAGCAGTGTTAGTGCTTTTGGGAGGGCAGTTCAGGGAAGCTTTCTAAAAGAACAAGTTGTATTTTGGCGCAGATGAGCTACTGGCGTAGAAATGGGCCAGATGCCTTTACTGCAGCTGCTTACAGCAGTGGCGGCTCTGGCTATCCCTCATGGGGAATCCAGTCTGGAGGTGCAGGACAAGATGTAGCAAGTGGCACCGCATGAGTCTAGGTTAGAAACACCTCCAAAGCCCCAGTACACTCTGGGATTAAAACCCACTGTGATCTGCCTCAGGTCTGCGGTGTACCCCTCCACAAATACCTCTGCAATGGTTTGGACCAGGTATGCAGAACAAAGTATTAGGGGAGATGGACAGTGTGATAGCAGGGAGGTAATTACTGCAATTACACACGTGCACACACATGCCCAGGGCGCTGAGAAGCCCTTGGAAACACACAGGGAAATTCTGGTTGCTTTAGTCACCTCTGCTGCTGGCACAACAGGGGATGGCATCCTGGTCCCTGTGCTCTGCCATCCCCTGCTGGCAGGAACACCCAGGACCCATCTCTCCAGCTTCTCTCCAGGGACAATCTGTGCAGAGCAAGCACATCGGTAGGGTAGGGTGTTAGTATGTTCTCAGGGCTGAAAAAAGCCTTCATGGCCTGGTGTTCAAGCAGAGCATCCCTTGGTACCCTTGGGCCAGTCCCCCTGAATTTCTGTCCTTGGGAAGACAGGAGCAGACACAGCCACAGAGGTCCCTGTCCCCCTTTCTGAGCAAGGGGGATCTGCTGCCACCCTGTTGGGGAGGGAAGGAGGACCCTGCCATCACACACACAAACTGCTGGGGGAAACGGGCTTTGGCCAAGGGATGGGGCGAGGCCAAGTGAGGGCACATAATTTGGGCAACTATTTTACCATCTTCCTTCTGCCCAGCCTGGGACAACCAAGCTGGTGGGTTTATCCACGTCCTCACGTGCTGGGACACAAGCCACGTTAGATATTGGGTGTGTATCAGTCATGAAGGACCACGGGGAGAACCAGGAGCAGTAAATAACTGTTGGTGGCTCAAGAGGAGCACCAGGAACAAGATGCTCACCCACCTGCCCATGGGCGAGTCCCTTCTCCCCTTGAGGAGCAAAGTTCCCTGGCACTGTGGCACAAGCCTGGGCTCTGCAATGGGCTTTTTACCCTTAAAGTAGAGGGAAGAAGAAACTTAGTATATCCATTTAGCCTTAATCAGGTGGGAAAGGCACCTTCTTCGCAAAACTCTGGTACCAGTTTTGTCATCTCTCTGTTTAAAATAAGACTTTAAGCCAAGGAGGGGCAAATCTATGTACAAACAAGTCTTAGCACAGCCCGCTTTACTGTTTTCTAGGCTTGTGTCAGCAGCTTTTGGCGTGTGTCATGGCGAAGGGGGACAAGAAAGAGAAGTGGAGTTTCTCGTTACGCCAGTCTCTAAGCAAAGCAGGGTAGTCATCATCAAGCAGCTGCTGCTGCCACACATGCTCAGGAGCTGAGGGGATGCAGGGTCTGGGCTTACCAGGGAAACACTTAGTTTTCCTCTCTCTGATGTTGTCACTGCCTCCCCTTACTGACCAGAAGGCTTTAATAACCATTTCTTTGCTGCACACAGAGGTGAGGCTGCCCCAGTGGTGGCTGTTGCCTCCCAATGCTTCCCACAAGGCTGCTGGACACAGTGATCTGTGGGGTGAACAGAGGCTGCGAGCAGCTGCTGGTGGGAAAATGTATTTCCCCCCACCCCCCGCCCATTTCTTAGAGCTTGCATTTTGGCTCTGAAAAAAATTGCTTATTCTTTGGCCCCAAAGCCAAAAGGTAATTTCCTGCTTAAAAAAAAAATACAAAACTGTTACCCCAAGCATCAGGGGCCATTTTCTCACTTACTTTACTATTTACATAGAGGACAAAGAAGCACTGCAGCCAGCAGCGACAAACACTGGCAGGGTACTTACATTTCTTTGTAATCAGAACTAGGTACATTCGATATCTTAAACTCTTCCTGAAACCTCAGGAGGGAAAATCACTGTTAAGGAGACCCCAAAGGATGTGGTGTGGAACAGATATGGGCTGTAGCAGGTACTATGGGAGAGGAATTTGCTTGCTAGGCAAGGAGATGTCTGCGTGGAGGGCAGAAGTATTTTACTGCAACACACTTGGCAAAGTTTAACCTGATTTAATAATAAGTCACTGTGTTTTCCAAGCATGTAACCTGCAGAATTTGTCAAGAAGCAGCTGCTTGTTATACCTGTTGCGTCCTATTGCATTAAAGGAGCCCTAAGAGCTGCAGTTTTAAAATTCTTGGGTTTGGAGATTTTAAAATGTACAGTTAAGAGATTCCCTGGACAAGTACTCAGAAATCTTCACAAGGACAACCCTGATGGACACATACACCCCTCCCTTGCTCACCATACCTTTGTACCAGGACTCAAAGCGGATAAACACATACACTCCAAGCACCATAGGAGATGCACCCCAATAACATGCATCACTAGGAAGGGCTTTAGACCCTCTTCGTTGCTGCTGAGCCGAACCTCAGGGGTTTGGGGTCTGTCTCTGTCATTTCACAGGTAATAAAACATAACTACTGAAGAGACTGTCAGAGCAAACAGGAGTTACAGTTAAGGTAACTTGTAAGCAAATAATCGTAAAGGAAGAGCTGCCTGGAGAGCACATGGTTGAGACATGCACACCCCGACCAGAAGGCGCCTTCCTACCACCACCACCACCAGGTGAAGTCATGCATCAGCCTTTGAGTGTTTGCAAAAATTCAGTCAGCGCAGTTGACCTCTTTCTGTAAATATTGACCACGCTCCCAGGCCAGGCAGTTTGAATGCTTTCAATTCCTGCTGCCTCTCTGACAACATCTTTAGCAGAGGTGTGCCCATGGCTGACATTCCCAGCCCCCGGCACAGGGATGCAGCAGCACTTCTAATTCAGGCAGAGATGTGCTTCTGCCACCACTCCAGCCTCCTACCTAGGAGCACTTGTGTGCATTTATTCCCAGAAATTAGTTTTTTTAAGAGGACAAAAACCCCAACGCTAAGCAAGGTGCTACTCTCAGACCACTCAGAAGTACCTTGCTGAGGAGTCAGCACAGGAACTGTGGAGCTGCATTAGTTCACATCAGCTGGCAGATCTTCTTTCTCCTCCAATAGCTTCACCAGACCCCAGGAGGCAGAATGGGAAGGGACCTCAGGAACATCCAAACCCACCTTCTCCTCCAAAAGCAGCTCTAACTGACCTTTACCACCTTGTTTCCTTCAGCTGTTTTAAAAACTTCTGGTGATGGAGACTCCAGCACCTCCCACACAACTTCATGGTTGCTTTTGGAGTGGCTGTCAAGTTTTCTCTTATCTCCACAGCAGAGACAATCTGTTAGCTGACATTTGGAGATAATTGAGGAGATGTTGCAGCACTACCTCTCCATCAGTTTAAATGGAAACTTTCCAGATTAAATTGATAGAGGAGCTCTGACTGGCTTATGCCTTGGCTTGCTAATTGGTCTGAGAAGCTGCTGAGCACTCACAGGTGGTCTTGGGGCCTTGGGGCTGCTCAGCACCACTGAAGATTAGCCCGACTTGCTGGTGTTTCCTGTTTATATTCTGGAAATTATTTTTTTATAAGGAAATTGTTCTGCAGGGGTCATAGTATTGGATTATTTCTCTAAGAGCTTCAGACAGCTGATGAGATCAGGGTTGGAAGAGGTTGGACCACCATGGCCAAGGCAGCCAGACTGCAAATAAGGAAATGGACTGATGGCACGAGAGGATGGCTGTCAGGAGGAGAAACAATGGCACAGAGAGGTGCAGCAAGGAGGTGTGATGCTGCTGGGGGATCCTGTGAGCCAAGGTCTGCCCCTTTTGTCTCCTCTGACTGGAAGAAGAGACACATTAACACTGGGAGGTGGAAAGAGCCTGGGATCTCTAGTTTAATCCATACAATGTGGATTTGGGAACAGGAGTGGTGACATGTGGGATAACTTGCCAATAGCTGCTCCTAACAAATATCTTGATCTGAATCAGATCTGGAACAGGCAAATCCTAAGACCAGCCACCCCCTATCTGCCTTTTCTAAAGCAATAGCAGCTCTCCAGTGCTTCCTCCTGACAGTCCTCACCCTTGCTGAAAGACTCTCACGGTTTTGTTCAGGTTGCAAAATATGTAATCAATCCCACAATACAACAACAACAAAAAACCCTTTTTTGTCTGGGAGGATTAGCATCCAGAGACTAAATAATAGGTTGGTCAGGACTGGAGACAAGACTTTTCTCCTGTTCTGTCTTCCCAGGGATCAATTCCTCTGTCACCTGTGCTCAGAAATACCTGTAGTGTGGGATCAGGCCATAGTCCTCGTGGTGAAACCACCTGCTTGTAACACATCGATCACAAAACCCAATAAATTTCATGGTAACCCCTCTGCTCTGGAGGGGTCCACCTTCTCCTCGGCCTCTGGGGAGAGTCCTACCTCCATGTCCAACCCCAAATTCTCCAGACCAAATGCTAAAATGGTCTTCCCTTTGCATCTCTCAGGGGTCTTGTGAAAATATTGGCCCTTGAATTTCTCAATATCTGCCAGGAGAAGAGATGGAAGGAATGTCCAGGGCTCCGGGACATATTGAACTGCAATATTCAGCACAACTTTGGGTACAGTCTAAAATGCCAGGGTGCTGGGACCCAGACTTTGGTGGTGGTGACGTGGCAGATTGTATATATTTGGTCAGGAGACAGAAGAAAGGCGGGCGAAGCCAGGGCTGAACTCAAGGATCTGTTTCATTGCTCGCTTCAGGACCATTGCGTTATAGAGTAGCCTTTGCCCAAGCTTAGACAGTTCACGAGAAACACATCCATCCTTGAAATAAAAGGAGCTTTGGGAAAGAAGTGGATGAATGCCATAAATGTAAGTTTTCAGGACAGCATGTAAATGGCCTGTAAAAACTATTGGAACATTGTCTTTCTGCTGCTGAGACAGCAGAAATGGGAGCCACTGTTTGCTAAGTATTGCAAAAGAGCCACATTATTTTTTGGCAGATGTTTAAAGATGGCTACAGGAGGTGAGCTGGGAACATGTGCTCCTCCCTGACAATGCTCCTGCAAAATGCAGCATCACATGGTGATGGGACCAGCTCAGAAACACATCACCCTCCACTGCCCTCCTCTCCCCCAGATGAAGACTCCAAGCTCAGAAACCATCTCCCAGTGCCCCGTTTCCCCACGCCACGCACAGGACTTATGCAGCACTGCTGCTGCAAAATAGCTGGGATGTGCACGGAAAAGGGCTGGGATTACAAACAGCTTTTTCGCAGTAAACCCAAATGGCAACCCCTACCCTGCCTACTGGGTGGGATTTTGCCGGTATCTCCAACAACGGGCTGTGGCAGGGATTTAGCTTGTGAGAAAGCGGGGAAGCAGCTACAGCCATCTCTTTTCACGACTGCTTCTTCAAGACAGGTGGACTTTTCTGGAGAAATGTGTGAGCAGTGTAGTAACCCATCTGGGGACCACGGGTCTGCATCGCCTGCCTCCTGCGCTGGCTCCCGGTAACAGCTGCACGGTCTCCAGGAATATCGTGAGGTCTGGGCTTTACCAATGAAACCAGAAACACAAGTACAAACAGCTGTGATGTATTTTCAAAGGTCTAAGCCTCGTTTTGTGAGGCATAAGGGAGGAATAATCCAACAGTGGTGAATCATCCATCTCATGCCACGTGGCATTTGTGTCAACAGCCAAGAACAGCTGCCATAGCCCGGCTGCAGCCCCATGGCTTTGGGTACAGCACCAAGGTGTTGGAAGGGCATGGTGCTGACCGAGCTTTTGGGCTGTTCCTCTGCTTTTCCCCAGACCACGTGGGATGGTGTCTTTTTCCAAGCCTCACAGCTTCCAGCCAAAGACAGGCTGAAGGCTTTGGTTTCAGCCCCTCCAGTGAGGTGTAGGCTGGGTCCCAGGCACCAGCAGCCCTGGCTGGCTGTGGATGGGCCAGTCACCTCCCCAGCTTCCCACCTTACAGCTGCTCAGCTGGTATTATTCTGGAAATAACTTCCCCATCTGGTACATATGCAGCTTGTTAACCCTGCTCCCAGACATCTGCCTGTAGCAGCAATCTATAAACAGCTATTACCTCGAATGGACTCCAGCAGGACATGTGGATGTATATGGCAACCGACTCCAAGCACCACAGCATCAAAAATGGCCGGTTCCTCCTTCCCATTAGTTTTGGTGACAACAACTCACTGGTGAGTGGTTGAGAAATCCTGGATTTTTTTTTTTTTTTTTATCCTGATGACTATGATCTGAAAGGAAACCATAGCAAATGCATCAATACATGGGTCTCCGCATGATGCCAATGTGAAACAGGCAGAGCTGGATGCTCAGTTGTACTTCCCACCCTCACTTGCCTTAAAATAGCCAAGCCAGATGTGAGTAATGGATCAGCTTGGGCCCTCCTGGCTTGTCCCCCTTGAAATGGTTGGGGATTTCTGGGAAACAAGCATTTACTGACCCACACAGGAACAGAGAACCAGGCCCCAGTGGCACAGTGTGTGGGGAGCAGGCACCCCCCGGCACCGATGGTGTTGTCTCTCACCATTTCAGCAAGCTCTGGGCCACGGGAGGCAGGCTGGGCTGGCAAACTGGTGCCGGTCCTTGCTAGGTGGAGCACTTGCTCCAGCAAAGCAAAAATATTGAATGGTCATGGTGTTTGGTCTGCAGGACACTCTGCAGGTTCACTTGATCTTCACCCAGCAGCTGGTGTCAGTGTTGGCATCCCCAAGGCATCCAGCAGCAACAACGTCATGAAATGCTGGCTAAACTTCTGGCTTTTTGGAGCACACTGGTAATGGGTGAAAGTGTCACGGGTGGTTACTGCTTCTGCACGTGTAAAATAATTAATTGTTCGAACAGCAGAGGAAGGTGGAAGCTGGTGTAAAAGGAAGCATGGGACACATAATTGCTCTGCAAAGGACCGCCCCATGGTGCCCTCATTTGGAGGGATGCTGTTAGGTTTGGGAGTTTGGCCCCGGGGTGGGTTTGCACACGTGAAAACAGCTGCAGAACAGAAGAATTAAAAAATAGCAGCTGGGTATAACTTCCCTGCAATCCTCTGGCCAGCAGTAACGCCCTGTAACCTGCCCGGGGAAGAGCAGTGCAGCTGGCATGCTCTCAGCAGCGCAGGCACAGGCTGTGACCTCATGTCTGATAACGATGAGGTCATTCAACCCATTTTGCAGATGTAAGCCAGCCCCAGAGAGCCCTTGTGACAGCCTGGCCCATGTCCATTTATTGACCGCACCTGAGGAAGGGGGCTACCCTGCCAGTGCCCCACGAACCCTCTTCATTCATTCCCTGGCATCATCTCTGCTCACTCCCTTGGCACCCCGACACCTCCCCAGAGCATCCCACAGCTCCCAGCGCCGACAGCTGCTTCTTCTCTCTGCTGTCCTTTTTTTCCACAAACCCTTGTACTTACTTCAGCCTCCAAAAGGCAAGGGCTCCTGGCACCCACGGTGTTCGGTGTGGGTCCTGCCAGCACCTGCAGCTCAACACAAGGCAAGCAGTGACGTCCCCCGTCCTCACAGTCTGTGTCCTAGCCAGTTAATGGCCGCCACCATCAGCTGGAAAGAAAAATCACACTGATACACCACACAGAGCTTGTTAATTACAAGAGAATTTAAAAAAAAACCTGATCAGATGATGCCACTATGTTTTTATTAGTGTTTGTTTCTGAGATAGTCGGTACATCTGAGGTCTTGAGTTGGATCACAGCCGTAGGAAAGGATTGCTTCCCACCACAGGTACGTGTCACGTGGACTGGAAGAAATAAGAGCAGGCAAACCCCTTCATCTCCTGGCAGCCTGTTAGCAGAGCACTCAGGCAGAGGCACTGAAAGGGGAACAACAGGCACTCTGTAGTCTCATTTCCAGGGCTAGAGCTCACAGTAATGATATTATTTTGCATTTACGTGGTGCCTTTCATAAAATCATGGAGCATTTTGAAAAGCTATGTTATTGCTGTACGGAGGAGAAAAGCCGAGATGCCCTCAGCTGCCTGCAGGCAGAGTGCTTCTTGGGGAGCACCAAAATTATGCCATGGGCTGGTTCCACCCCAGGAGATGGATGCAAAGGAAAAGCCTTCAGGATCCAGCCATATCAGGAGTTCAGCAGCTCACCAGGATCAGTCCAGCTCCTCCACACTTGCTCAGGTGAGGGTGACTTGAAACCTTGGAGACTTTGCCCTCCCCAGGGTGGGTAAACAGGCAGATGGCACATCCCCATCCCCTCTGGACAAACTGTGGGAGTGGCCACAGAGAAGGGTGAGCCAAAGCACAGGTGCTTATCCGAGCTGTCACTGCAGGGCTGGTGATGCCCAATGGGAATCAGAGTGGCTCAGAGAGGGATGTCTCCAAGGATGCTCTTGCCATGGCTGCAGCAGCCACAGTGCTGGGTTACACACCCTGGCTGGGCCAGCCATTTTGGCTGGCAGTCACAGTTCATCTCAGCTTTTGGATGCTCACGCGTTCCAGCGAAGTCCAGATGATGCTCTCTCTCACTGAGAGCTGGTGAGCCATTTATGTACATACCACAGTATTCCTCTTGATATTTTAATCTGATTTTATTTTTTTTTTCTATTTGGGCATCTTTCCCCACTGGAGAAAAACATGGATGTTCTGCTTTATTTGATATGAAAAGTATTTCTCAAAAGGGCCAATTCAGGCAAGGCCATTTTACCGAGAGCACAAGCTCAACACCAAAACTTTTCTCAAAAAACCAAACACGTTGACTCCAGCTTTCCACAGGAAGAAGAGACAGTAGACAGGGAGAGATTCAAAGACTTGTAGCAATGCACTACTTGAACACATTTAGAAGGGCAAAATAACCAACATTACTTACTGGGGCTGGTATTTACACTCTTTCGTAGCCCCTGATGAGAAACCTCCCAAATTTACCAGGTGTGGAGGTTGCTCTTGGTTTAATTGATGCTATTTTCTAGGGATCTCTTGACGAATTATTTTCAGGGTAATGAGGAGGGCAGCAGCACACATTGCCCAGTGGAAGAAAGTATCCCACCTGCACACACCGCTCAATACTCCTTCATCCTTCCCTGTCCTCGCCACATCCCCCTGGGGTCCCCTAGCAGTAAAGAGCAGCAAGGAGGAGAAGGAGCGGGAGGAAGAACACCCCCAGCACGGTCAGGCAGGGGAAGGTGGTGGGGGTGGAGGGGGTGATGCGTGTCCTTGTGGCTTGCAGTGTTCGGTCCCACTGGGTGAGGATGGCCTTTCTGGCTCCGCTCCACTTCCCCGGGCCCATCAGCCGAAACTGGTAGGGGCTGCAGGGGCCGAAGATGACCTCCAGTGCTAGCTGCGGGTCCGTCAGCAGGAGCTTCAGCACATTGGGCTTCACGCCGATGGCTGAGGCCAGCTCGTCCATGTAGGTGATATAATCTGTCTGCAGCGTGGTGCTGTTCCCGTACCTTTGGGGAAGAGAGGAGAGGAAAAAGAGGGGCTGATTTAGTTCTCCCCTGGGCCCCTTCCCCCCTTTTTTTTGGTTGTTTTTGTTTATTTCTTTAAGCACAGTGAAGGCAGAGTCTGTCTTCTGCTCTCCCCCACCAAATCTGAGGAGCAGAGCTGGCTGGGGGCCACGGCTCCAGGGCACGTGCATCATTGCTGCTGCTAGTGGAGGAATCTGGCTCACAAGAAAACATTGCGTTTTGAAACTTCCTACAATGCAATGGTTTCTAAAAACAAAAGAAAACATTGCTTGGACCAGGTTCAGCTTTCACTGATTATATACATATTTTTAAATTGTTGCTTCACTATAATATCAGATAGACTCAGAGAGGGACAAAGCAAGGCACTTTCATGGACTTTATGAAACAAAAAAGTGTCACTTTGAAGACTAATGATGGAAATGTTCTATTTCTGCTGGGGCCTCACCCTGATTGTGTGTGAATGAGAAGTGCTTTTTTGGCCTGATAACGCTCAGTGATGGCAAATGAGCATTTTCAGACAGGAAATCTTTCCATCGTGAATTTTCCACCTGAACTTGCCTGATTCAAGCCTCCACAGTGCCTGCATCCAGCTCACTTGGGGCTGGGATGATGGCAGGGCTCTTCTGCCAGCACAGGAGTCCCATGAGCTGCACTTACCACTTGAGCTTCTTCCCCATCTTCTCATCAATGTCATCCATCATCTCGCTGACTGGGGGGAGCGTGCACTGCCCTGGAAAGAGCAGGAAGAGCATCGGCAAAGGGAGATGATGCCCAGGAGATCCCTCCTGCAGCAGGTGGGGTTTACAGGGATCAGCTGAGCCCTTGGGTGCCTCTCTTCCCTTTGGTGTCAAGATCTGGGCTTGAGTCAAGCTTGGGTGTGGATGTGACAATACTGGCTCCCCTGTCCTTAAAGGTGTGTAGTGATGCCCAAGAGGCTCTTCTCCCCAGGCAGACGCACCACAGGGACCTCATTGCTATCTGCAGTGCTATCTGCTATCTTCTGAAAAGTGACCTTCTCCCATTGTGCAAGACACCCCATCACATGGAGAACCCATTACTATTACTGGTAATAATACCATTACTGTATTAATACCATTACTGTATTAATACCATTACTGTATTAATACCATTACTGGTATTTCTGGGCAAAACCTGTTGTGTTCCTCGGCACTCAGGCCTGATTTTCAGTTTCAGCCTGCACATTGCTGCTGGTAAAGGCTACTTCCCATTAACAGAAATTAGACCTTCGCCCAGAACATGCCCATCCACCTACCCCGAAACACCTTGACTGCCCAGCGGCACTGGAGGTCTGCTGTTGGGATAATGGGTCCGAGGGACTGGACCAGTCCAATGACTGCCATGGTTGGCTTCTCCAGCTGAGGAGGGAGGATGCCTTTATAGAGTGTGACCTGATTGTCCCTGCTTTTGATGATGGAATCATCCTCCATGAAAGGGTAGGAGTAACTGTAACCAGTGGCAAAGACGACCACATCAACGTCATTCTGCACAGTCCCATCTTGGAACAAGACCGATGTCTCTCTGAACTCCTTCACATTCGGCTTCATCACCACCACGCCACAGGCAATGCGGCTTGGGAGGTCGTCGTTGAACACCGGCTCCTTGCGGGAAGTTCTGCAAGGGCAAACATGGTTGGGCTGTCACAGAGGTGGCTTCTGCTGCTGGCCCAGGATAGGCATGGTCCAGCCCCATCCAAAACCAGCATCCCCGGGGGGTTTGGGAATGGATGGCCCCGTGCGTACGTGTTCAGTGGCATGAGGCCGAAGTTCTCGTGCTTGAAGAATCGGTTCATGCCTCTCACATACAGCCAGTCGCTGAGCGCCCTAGGGAGGATGTTCCCCAGCCAGGTCCGGAAACGAGTGATGATCAGCATGTCCCAGGGGTAGCCGTTGTCCCAGACACGGCTCATCACCCAGGACCCACTTCGGGAGCTCAGGTAGACCTGGGGGGACAGCCAGGAAGGGGTGAGCTGCCCCTGTGATGGCTGCAAGCCTCCAGGGCTGTCTCACAGAGGCAGTGGCAAGTGCTTGAGCAGATGCCCTCCCCCCCCACCCCCCCTTCCCTGGTGGCTCTGGTGTAGGTCCCTGTACCTGTGACGCCACGGTGCTGAGCTCCACAGCAATGTCACAGCCAGAGTTGCCCAAGCCTATCACCAGCACCTTCTTCCCTCTGAACTTCTCCGGCTCCTTGTACTCTCGGCTGTGGAAGTAACAGCCTTTAAACTTCTGTATTCCTGAGAAGGAGAACAGGAAGGGTCATAATCCCCCCAGGAATGAAAAGAAGAGACTGTGCTGGCCTTGGGATCTCCTCTTCCCACAGATGCTGCTGGGGCATCCATCTGAGTGTTTCTCACAGTAGCAGATGCCTCCTGTACATCAAGGGATGCTGCAAACCCATAGTCGAATAGGATTTGTTTCTGGCTTCATTCAATATTTAAAGAGAAAGAGTCTGCAAGCATAGAATACCTTTGGATGGTATTTCTGTACCCCAGATGGGTACTGTTGCAACCCCAACATTGCCCCGAGGCACCTGGACAGCCACACTCCATCCCCTTGGTGTGGCTTTACACCCTTGTGGTAGTAAGTCACAGGGAAGCAGCTTTCATTTTTAAAAGAGAAGATGGCAAAGGACCTGCCTCAAGCCCTTATCCTCCAAACAGACCCTCAGCATGAAATATTTCTTGCCAGAGAGAAAGTTTTTCCCAATACTGTGCCAGTACACAGAGAGGCAATGGCTATTAGGTAATGTGCATGACATTTGTACTAGAAATCATGGGAACATGCCAAAGAAAAGTGTCTTACAAAATCCTTTTATGAAAAACCTTCTGTTAAAGGAAACAGCCTAAAATTTTTTTTTTTTTTCTGGGAAAGATTAACATTGTCCCTGCTTTGATATAGTCCGGATACTGAGTCTTTTTTCTTAAAAAAAATAGCTTTTGATTTCCTGAATGGACCCCCATCTCCAGAAGTATTTCTCTCCTTTTAATGCTGAAAAGACATTTTTTGCAGGGAAGAACATTGTGATGGAATGTATTTGCCCAGCTGTGTCCCAGCGGATGAATTCCACACACGCAGCTTACCTGGGAATTCAGTAAGGGGGAGGTTAGGGTAGACATGATGCCCAGAGCAAATCATAACAGCATCAAAAATCGCCGTCTCTTCCTTCCCATCTTTCTGGGTCACCACCTCCCATTGCCCCGTCACAGAAAAGTCTGGCCGTTTTTTAACCTTGGTGACCAGGGTCTTAAAGGAAACAAAAGAAAGAGATCCATGGGTGTCCACAGAGCAGACTGAGAGGTTTAGGGAGTCAGTGGGATTCAGAGGTCCCAGGGACCCCAGGGATGTTTGCCCTGGCGATTTCATGCTGGCAGCTCTGGGGAGAGCACAAAGACGGGACCCGATGAGACCTGCTTTAACAAAACCAGGAGGATTTTTTTTCCCCAGCATATTTTCTCCCAGAATTTTCCCTGTGGCAGGGAGACCCGGGCATGGACGCAATGTCCCTCCTTCCCAGCTCCCCCTGCTACTCACTGCCCCTCTCCACTCCAGGCTTTTTACCTTGAACCGTATGTGCCGGAGTAGGTCGAAGTGCTCAGCGTACTTGCAGATGTAGTGCTGGAGCCTGGCATTGTGCATGTAGTTGGGGTGGTCGTCAGGGAAGGGGAAGTCAGAGTAACACATCATCTCTTTGCAGGAGTTGGTGAAGACGGTGCGGTAGATGCTGGCTCTGCCTTCCTCTGCCTGGTCCTGGAGGGAGAGGAGTGTGGACATGTCCCATTAGGGGGACATGGCCCCTGCCTGTCCTGGAGCCCCGCACGAGTTCTTCCAGATACCATCACCCCCAGGCCTCCACCTCCAGGCTGGAGCCAGAGAAAAATGGCAAAGCCATCAAACACAATAACTAAATAACCCTCTATGAGCACAGAAGTGTCCTAACAGGCCAGGAGGAGGGTTTGCATCACCCAAGACATTTAGGCGGTGGTTACATTTGCACCTACCAGGGAAAGTGGAAACCTCAGGGGAAGGAAGCACTGTGGAAGGACCACGCCAGAGCCTCTCCACTGCACATCCAGAAAGCATCAGGGGGTTGGGAGTGACATAGCTACACTTGTGCACATGGACATGTGCAAAATATCACAGGAGACAAGTAATGTGGGACCTCCTGGTGCCCAGCTTCCTCCTTGTCTGCCTGTAAAGCTTCCAAAACTCTACAGGTGCACCTGGACATTGCTCCTTTGTGCTCACCATCTTGGCAATTGCACAAGCAAAAGCAGGAGCCTGGCTGGGCACGTTTGCTTTGGCACAGCGTCTCAGCTGTCCATGCTTTATGCAACCATGGGACAGGTCTGGTGTGGGATGTAGATGGAGGTTTGTGTCTACCATCCAGCAATGCCTGGTATGCATGCAATGGGGCCTGGGCTGACCTGGTCCAGTCCTGCCCAAAATGGCCAGCCCCACGCATTGCCCTGTCCCCGTCGGGGGAGGGGGGGGCACCTGCTATTTTTACCCTGACACTTGGCACTTAACAGCATGAAACACAGGTAATGTGTTTCCCCTCCCCTATGGCTTTGATGACAGGACAGAGCTGGAAAAAATGCAGAGGGGTTTCTGCACTGAAAAATTCATATTTGGGTTGGCCAAACAATTACCAACTTCCAAAAAAAGAAAAAAAACCCCACCCAACAACCAAAACCCACCAAACTGAAAAAAGAGAGGAGTTAAAGTGCTTTTGACTTTTCTCCTCAGTGGTGATACTCTTTTCTGAAATTCTCCATTATAAATATCAGAAAGTATTGCCAAACTTTCTGAAGGAATTTGCTGGAGCCCTCCCCAGAAAAGACCAAAACCATGTGATCCATGTTTTAGATGAGTTGAATGTTTCAGATCACCCAGAACAAGTTTTCTGCCCTCCCCTCTGCCCTTTCCCTAATGGCACCCTGAGCTTCTCCTGCAGCCACGATCCCACCTCAAACTGATTCCTTGGCTCCAGCGTGCCAGCAGGTGGGCTTGTGGCATGAGATGGCTCTGGCTCTGACCCTCTGACTATTCATTTGGGTCCCTTTTTGGCTCCACAGTGCATGGTCACTATGTAAAAACACGCTGAGAGCCACCCTGGCAGCAGCAGTGAATGCTCCCCAAGGTGCGGTGGTGACAGCTGGCTGCCCCACAGGGACACTTTTGCAGGGCCTGAAGACCTGCATTTCAGAGCTGTCGCTATCTCCACGGGCTTTGAGGGGAATGGGAGCACGTCCTCAGAGCAGGCCCGAGGGGTTTGCAGCCCCATAGCTGGGGAGAAGCTGGTGGCTCCCTCCATCCCCAAAGGAGAAGGGCTGGTGGTTCAGAGGGGACTTGGCTCAGCAAGCCAAGGGACAGCCAGGCTGTCCCCAAGGTAAGGGAGGGGGCCGGAGGATGTGTATTGAACCAGCCAAGCCCTCACACGGGCAGCCATCAGAGCAGAGCAAGTGGGTGCAGGCACACGTGATGCACCCTCCCAGCCCTGAGGACACAAGTTTCCCCAGCCAGCTCTGAAACCAAGCAGCCAAAGCCACTCACCGTGTAGCGCCAGAGACCCCCGATGTCCTCGCTCTGCTCGAAGCAGGTGGGCTCCAGCCCCTCTTCCAGGCAGCACTTGATGGCTGCCAGCCCGCTGACACCCGCGCCCACCACTGCCACGCGCCGCACCATGCTGTCCTGCCTGGGGGGGCAACATGGCTATGCCAGAGCCGAGACCTGCTGGGCACACTTGCCCAGGTGGGTCTGCAGCCCCTGGCAATGCCCCGCTGGAGCAGGTCACCTCCTCCCCAGCACAATTCCCCCAGGGGGTTTCTTGCTGATCCTTGCTCACCTGCTTCCTGTACACGCGTAAGAGTTTTGGGCAGAGTGGAAGAGCTTTCCCCGGTACCCAGGGGCTCTCTTGCGGGGAGGAGCGGCAGCTCAGGAGGAGGTCCCCCGAAAGAGCAAAGCTCTTTTATGCAGCGTTGAACGGGAGGCAGGGCCAGCGCCAAGGGGTTGTTTCGATGAGCGACTTGCGCTGTTTGGACTTTCGCAAGCCCAGAGCTGTAACACGAGGAGGAGCTGCGGGCGCAGAGCTCCTAAATTAGCAAATATAGTTGGACTGAAATTATTGCAAGATTGAGCCCAGGGTCACTGAGCAGCAGCAGCCACCTCTGGTCCATGGGACGAGCAGCATCTCTCAAATGCCTGCACACACTCCTCTCCAAAATGGCACAGCAATGCCCGTGTCATCAAGACCAGCAGGTAGGACCAGGCTGCCCAACTTTACCCCATCCTTCCGCCCCAGCACTGCAGTTATTCTCCTGCAAAGAGGGCAGCTGGCAGTGCCGCCCCAGGGACAAGCCACCCTGGTATCAGGCAGGTTCCTGTTCAAAGTGTCTGACCACTTTACCCCCTTCTAATAAATGGGGCAAGCATGTTTCAGAGAACATCTGCCAGGAAGGACAAAGAGAAGGCAAGCGCGAAAGAGTCTGTTTGCAAATCCCAATCCATCTCTGCACTCTTCATCTGAGTCTTATTGTGTGAGTTCATCCATCAAACCCCTGCCTCCAGACAGGTCCTGGGGGAGAACCATTCAGCTGGGAGTATGCCCATTTCAAAGTTGCTGGAGCCTCTAAGGCTGTCTAAGCTGGGCTGTTAATTCATGCTAAATTGACTTGAAATAAAATAGAGCAGAGAATGCCAGAAAAATGACTGAACAACCAAAGTGAAAAAGAATGAAAGCGCTAATTTTTCCACTATCTGCCAAATCGGTTGGGCTTTCCAAGGGAACAGCTTTGGAGTCATGGTTAAGTTGACTCAATACAAGCAAACTGCCACACTGCCTTTATGGATTCCCAGCCTAGAGGAGGTGTGGGTCCTCTACTGTGGGACACAACCTGGAGAAGAAGGAGGACTTCTGTGAATTAAAACATTTGTCAGAAAACAACATCCAGGAGCAATGCACCACAAGAGAGCATGACTGCTCCTGGCCCTGGCATGGGGATAGGAAAGGTCAACCGAAGGCAGAAGGAGGGGAACAAAGGTGCACGAAGAGTCAATCATTTACCTGGAGTGACAGAGCTGTCAAGCATCTGAAAGAGGAAAAGGCCATGGACCTCTTGACTAATCATTTCTCAGCTGCCATTTGCCTCAAAAGAAAAAAAAAGATATTTTGGACATTTTTTTCCCCTCTTGAAAAAAGGAAAACAAAGGGAAGGAGAACTGCAGGTGTGGGTAGACAAAGTAAAGGAGAAAGTTAGAGTGGTTTTCCCTGGGGGGAAAAAAAAAATAATCAAAAACTTCAACATTTCTAATGGCACTAGAGGTAGTTCTGCCCAATATCTGCAAATTCCTGTTTGACTTTTTATCATGTGTTACAGGAAAGTGAGCGCAGAAGAGGGCTCCTAATATCCAAAAGAGCAAGAACAGTCAGGGAAAAACAGTCGCACCTACAAAAACCTGCCTGCTTCCAGCTGAAAGCTGCCTCTCACTAGTGGCACGACTGAGGCTGCAGATGGCTTCTTGCAATGCTGAGAGGTGGTTTACGGCACGGCAACGGGAATCCTACTGGGGGCAACCTGCAGGGAAGGGAGCCGTGAGAGGCTGATGGCACTGTTTGCCTTGGTGCGTGCGGTGATCCTGGCCCTGTGCACAGCTCGTGCGATTGCAGCTCTGTTTGTCCTGGCTGCCATCAGGGCTGTGGTACCAAGAGACAAATGTATTCATTAACCGAGGGCTGGTGTGGGCGGTGGGTAGGAGTACCACAGCCAGTCCCCGTGCAGCCGCTCTCAACCCTCCCACTGGTAGCGGCGGTAAAGCAAAGGGTGAAAAATACTCCAATTTTGACCCCTTTGCTGCATTTGAAGTCTCCCCGAGACACCCACTGGAGGGATGCTCGGCACAGACCCTGGCTGCAAGGCTGGGCAGCAGCTTGCCCACCTGCCACACCGCTCCTGCTTCAGCCAGACCAGGCTCTGCAGCACTGGACGCAGCACAACACCCACAGCAAGAGCCAGATGCTTCGCCAAGGAGCATTTCCGTCGAAAGAGCCAGGAAGAGGAAGATCCCTCAGTGTACTGAAGGGGAATAACCCCCAGTGCAGTGCCTTGACGGCAGCAGTGAGCCCAGGGCCAGGTGGGCACTGCACTGGCCAGGAGCAGCCTTTGGCCCTGTGGAGGGCATGTCCCCAGGGATTCCTCTGATCTCTGCCAGAGCACGCCACCCGGCATGACCGCAGAGCCGCAGCTGAGTTCCCAACTCCGTTGGCAGCCAGGGATGAACCGAACTTGCCGGAGGCGCCAGTGGCCCAGCTGGTGGAGCATTGGGGCCCCCACGCCCCACGGGCGCCCGCGACTCCCGCGGGGCTGGGGATCCTCCTCTCCTCCCGCATCCCTCGGGCTCCGCTCAGCTCTTTGATCTGCAGCTACATTGTTCAACCATCTTTGAAGTGTGCAATGAGAAACACCCCGCGCTGCGCGGGAGGCTGGGCAGAGCCCTCCGGAGCAGCCAGCAGCGCTGCGGCAGCCACGGCTGGTCGGGGGACAATAAATCTGCAGCTGGAGCTGCATAAAGGGAGGCAGTAAACAAGAGCGTTCACCTCGCATTCGCTCTGCGCTAATTGCGTCGCAGCGCTTCCCAGGCTGTCTCTTGTTTTTGTTGAAGGCGGCTAAAGATACATTTTTCATTTGCTTTTCCCCACCCTTCTTCCTCATTTTTGTTTGTGAGCAAAATCCTGCCAAGAAAGGGCTGCAGGACGGTTCCCATTAGATTCGGAGCTGATGGATGGAGCACCCCAAGGGAGGCTAACGCCTTGCGATGGGGGAGCAAGTGTAACGGCGTCTCTTTTCTCTCCTTAACCCTCCCATCGGCCCTGAAAATTGGTTTTGCTGTTCCTTAGGGAGCTGTTCTGATCTGCAGCCTTTCAGCAGAGGTGGGAGCTCTGAGGGCATTGCTCGCCCTCAGCTTCATGGCTCACCACGGTCACTTTCCCAGACAAGGACAAACCAACCAAAAAACTCACCATGCCTCCCATGAAACCTTTTTTAGGTACAGCAGTTGCAACAGGATAGCACCTCTCTCAAAGACATCTCTCCTCTAAACCCTTTCCCCCTACACTACCACCCAGCCTTGGAGGTTGGTGTCCTGAAGTCCATCTCCATGCCCTCTCTGGGATTCATCCTTAGGCGGAGCATCTCTCTGTCCTCCCTCATTTTTTCTCCTGCCCATGTGCTATTTTACAGTGGTGCTGTCTGGATGCAGATAGGATCCTTAGAGCACCCAGAAACTGCTGAGAGCATCAGGCAAAACCTCACAGGGAGCCACAGCCGCCTCCGTTGCAGCTTAAACTGCTCAAAGATACCTGGCTCTCAGATACCACACAGGATTGTCCTTTTCTTGGGCAACCACCTGGAACGAAGGCACCCAAGTGCTTACCCAGCTTCTGCTGTGCTCCAAGCATTACACAACCTGGCAGGCAGGGGCAGAGGCCCAAAGGACACGTGTGTTAAATGCTTTCATCACAACCCAGGCAAAGTGCCGCTCCAGCCTGGTGACACACAGCTCTCACCGTGCAGAGGGCTACAGCCATGCTCGCAGCAATTGCTGCAGCTCACCTGGGGCCAGAGGTGCTACAGACATGGACAACCCATGGGGTCTGCTCCCAAATGTGGGAATCATCCCAAGGGTTACTCTTACCTCAAGAAAACCCCTTCCTCCTGGCTGCTTCTCCTACCCCTACCCTGCCAATATTTTGGCAGGGACCTCCCTAAGGAAAGGGCTGTCCTCCATCGCAAATGTGCAAGCCTTGCTTGGAGCCCCAAGGCTTGGTGAGGTCCCAGTCTGGGACTGCAAGGTTTCAGGTGTTTTTCTGCACACCGCTGCCAGAGAAGGAACAACACAGCCTTTGTTCAGTGAACAGGACACCAGCGACTCAAGTCTTAGCACAAAACTGCTCCAGGGCGCTTTGTGACCGCACCTGCCTGGAACAGGTTTTGTGGATTTAACCAAGATATAATTCCTGCTAATTAACTGTGCTTTCCCTTTTGTCCTCGGGAGAGGGGTACCCAGCAGAAGGTATCTGGTTTAACCACCCTGGAGCAAGGCAGCAACTACCCCAGAGCAAACCTCCATGGGCAAACACAAGTCCTCACCTCGTGTCTTCAAGCCCCGGTGGAATGGATGAATTGAATTTCAAGTTGCCATCCGTGGGCTGAACCACTGCATTTTGCTCAGGTGCCTCATGGAAAGGCAAGGATCCCCTCCTTGCTTCAGTGGAGATATTTGCCAGAGGTTTAAGACATTCAGTGGGATGAAGGCTGCAAAAGAAGGAAGGCTAATCAAGCCCAGCACCTCCAGTGCTGCATTTCCACATCGGCAGCTCTTGTCCTGTCTCCTCCGGTGGCGATCACAAGACCCAGGGTGAAGGCTGATGTAAACCCAGAGTTTGCAAGTCCTGCCCACGATGCTGCTATGGCCGAGGGCTGGCAGGATGAGGTGGCGGTGCTCAGGAGCCAGAGCAGATGGGATCTTGCAAACTGGACATCTTCACCGCTAGCCTGGCTGCTTCCTCCAAGGCAGAGCTGGAGCAAAATGTCCAGCCAGGTCCTCGTGCTTGGCCCTCCCAGGGTACAGCACGAGCTTCCTTTTCTCTTTGCAGGCCACCACTGCTCTCCAGCAGCAGGGAATCAAGTTGCCTCATTATGGTTTTAGCTCTGGTAATCGCCATTTACAAGAAACCCACCTAAAGAAGACAATGTCCCTTCTCTCTGAAAGGCTGCTCCAGCCCTGAGGACCTGCTCACGTGACGGTCTCTGACTCCAGCACCCCAGCTCTGCAGCACCCACCCGAGCTGCAGGCAGGGGATTTTTTACTAACTTCTCCCTGCACACAGATTTGTTGTGGACACAGTCATTCATGAGGGATGCCACGGGAGAAGTCATGCAAACCCTCCTAGAGGCATCCAGCTTGCAGCAGCCCATCTGTGGGGTGGGAAGGAGAGCAGAGGGATGAGAGTGGGATCACGTCCCAGTTCCCCCCAGCCTGGGGACAGACCAAGTGCCAAGGTCCTGACTCACCTTTGGGAACCCTAGAGGGGTGTTCCCACAACAATAGCTCCTGACCTAGCTGGTGAAAACACTTTGCAGTCTTGAGAGGTACTTGGAGCAGGAGCCAGGGAAAGCAGGCTCCCTTAAAAACCAACCCACAAATCTTAACCTCGGCTAGGCAGGTAATTAGAGCTTTGTTTGCAGATAATTTTGAACTAGAAAAGGGGAAGGAGAGAGCTTCAAACCACGGAAAACAGCTCTGGGGAGAGACAGCCTGCTGCCTCAAGAAAGGCTGGTCAAGCCCCAGCTTCAGGGCTAAGCTGTTAAATGAGGAATATCAGCTTTCTTTACAATGGAGATTTCTAGCCTTTTGCCAATTGTTAAGGAAAAAAAAAAAAAAAAAAGNNAAAAAAAAAAAAAAAAAAAGGAAAATGTGACCCTGCTACATCTTAAATAAAAGCCTGAAGTTCATCTCTAGTTCCCTCCTGTGACTCCTGTACACAGGCTGCTCTAAACCTGGCCTGAAAAAAGCTTTACTAAGCAGTATCCCGCTGTCACTATGGGAATACTTATAGCTCCCAATCGTGTACTGGAAATACATAATACACATATAAAGTAAAATGCATCCAGATGCTTAAACGGGCATTGGCATCACATACACAATCCAGTTTGTCTGATTTCTGTGCCAGGCAACCTGGGAAAAACTCTGAATCAAGAAGTGAAATTCCGATGCCTGTTCCATTCAAAGTCCGGATCTATCACGCAAAAGCCCACCTTGTTGCAAAAGCCCACCTTGTTTTTGTATGCACACTCGCATTCCAGCTGCCTCTGCCCTTTCAGGATGCTAAACCACTGCTGCCCCAGGGAAGGCAGCCCAAGGAGCTGCCCCAGCCTGACGCCTCGCTTGCATTTTATTTGCCCTGTAGATTGTTTCCTCTACGCTGTATTTGGACACGTACCCTGTGACTCTGTGAGTTGTTTTATGTATTTATAGATTTTATAACTTCCCCGTATTACATATTCAGAAGCAATATCCCTACTGCTAAGATGTCTTTATGCTCATATTACTTATTCTGCTCACCTTTGCACCCACAACCCGTCGATACTTCCCATGCCCCATTCCCAGACAGTCGTAGGGATCAGATCAGTTTTGAAGTGAAAGCACCAAATTCCTCATGGTACAAAGCGAAAGGCTCTGACCAGCAATGCGTGCAACACAGCCCTCTTGTTCTTTGGGATCTGCACTTCAACACAGATACATTCTTCTGCCCTCTTTTTCTCCGCTGCACATCTACTGAGTAGAAGCTGGCAGCTTTTGGGTGGAGGGGACTCATCACTGGCACTTCTCCCTATGTGCCTCCCCCCAAGCAGACCTCTGGTCCATGCACTCATAAGCCCCTTGCAGCCTGGAAAGCTGGAGAAAAATGTCTCTGCATGGCAAACCATCGCTGGGGCCACGTGGCTTGCTGCCCCAAAATCTGTCCTGTAACCAGATGGATGAGCAATTCTGCTGGCTAAGCCCACCCCAAGCCCCGGATTTGTGGGACCGATTTCCTTCCATGCCAATGCCCTTTCCCATTGTCTTCTTGCCATTGCTCTGCCTGTTGTGCAAAGCTTGCAGAAATAACCTCAGAACAGTTTCTGGCCTTTTTGCTGTAGGGATATTGCTAAATTATATTATTCTTGCTGTCATGCTAGAAAAAAAATTATCCACTTCAGTACAACCATTAACCATAATTAGTGCTCAGTTGCACAGACAATCTGGAACAGGGGAATCTGATCTTCTGCTACCAGTCAATAAATCTCTTTAAGTGCACAGGGACCAGTCAGCGAAGTGAGCAATCACTCATTTCTGCTCCTGTAACTACTTTTAAATGCCCCAGCAAACAAGCTTGCAAAGAATATTTTCCCCATTTTTCTGTACCAGCTCCTGCATCAGTTTCTGTTCACAACCAATGTCTCTTGGGTTTCCCTGGATCACCAGCCTGGGAGACTGAGAGCCACACACTTCGGAAGCCCTGATAGATTCAGCCCTAAGATATCTGGGTATGCGGGGCAGAAGAGCCCCCAGTCTCATAGCGGGTTGCTCCTGGCCCAAAACCTACCTGCTGGGCGGGTGTAATGTGAGGCCTGGGACCCGCAGTTGGTGCTGAGGCTCACCGGGCTGCTGCAGCATCTTCTGCTCCTGGGGCTCCTCCCTTCCCGACAAACACTTTATAATCCTGCAGACCCTTTATAATCTCTGGTCCTCAGCACCTGGCCAAAAAAATAAATAATCCAAAAGACCCATCTAAAGCCTTTCACAACATTACAAGACATTGCTCATGCTGCTTGCTCTGAGCCATCACATCTCCTATGGAACCTGCTGCCCTCAGCCCTGCAGGTTGGCTACACGACATCACTGTCTCCTCCTGCAAGGGTTTTAAGGAGCTGATTTTGCCTCTAGGGTTCAGTTCATTCGCATTAAGATATGAATTAACTTCCCCGTTGAATTTTTAAGTCTGCCTCTGGACTCTGAAAGAGCCTGGACCTCTCCACAAGCGGTGCAGAAGTTGCCCTTCGTGGCTTGCTCTTCTCGCACTGCTTCTGCCTGGGTCTGTCCAGGGACGTGCAAGAGGACAGCAAGGCTTGCTGGTTGCTTTCCAGGCTCTTTGCTGGGTCTGCAGCCATTCAGGCTCAGCCAGGACAGCCCTGGAGCCCACAGCCCACCCTAGCGGGAGCCTTCGAGGAACCGCCCAGCCTGAATTTAGTCAAAATCCCAGCTCGCTTCTCCTGGCTTGAGGAAGCACCCTGTCTACTGAGAGAAGAAAGAACCCAAACCCATTAGGGAGGGTGTCAAAACTGAACCTTCCCTACTCAAAATTTAACACAGACAAAGTCTTGGAAAAACTCTTCAGAAGAAGGTGAATATCTGAGCCTCAGCTTAAATAGGGCTCCTGGGCCCACAGCTGTGGGTGGTGTGGGACCCACCTGAAACTACTTGGGGCAGTTAAAGCCCATTAGTGTCCTCAGGGCCCCAACACTGAACCTGATGAGGTCAATTCCTCCCTTGGGCTTAATCTTGGTGCAGGTTAAACAGCACAGGAGAAGCATTTTAGTGAAATTAATCCAGCTCCTGTCCAAAATGGCCCGGATGCAGCAAGAGATGCTTATGGCAGGAAGAGTTAAGAGCCCCAGATGGGTTTCAGCTGGATGTGGCCAGTTCTCTGACCCCAGGCTCACAGGGTGCATTGGTCCAGAGCATGTCTTGGCTCCCTGTGCCCACAGCCGCGATGCTGAGTGAGCCCAGAACTGTGGGGTCCAGACTATGGGGAAACCTGGCAGCTCTGCCCCAAATCCCACCCCACGTACAGCCCGGGTGCCAAGCACGGGTGGGTGGAAAGTGCACAGAGCGTACACCCGCCTTTCCCCTGTTTCCTTCACCCGCAGCCACTGACCACCCTGCTCCCCGTTGGCACCACGGTCTGGGTACCGACTCCTCCAGCAGTGCCCATAACCAGACCCACGCAGGTACATCAGCACCCCCCCCCGGTAACCCACGCGGGGAGATTTGATGGTACGCAACTCGAGCCGGTTTGCTCTTCAGCCTCCCCTCGCTCCGGGGCTGAGCCCCGCGGGGACCGGGCTGGGACCGGAGGCGTCGCGGCAGCCGCGGGCCATCAGCTCCCTCTGCGGGCCGCGGAGGGGCTGCTCCGCCACCGCCACCGCGGGCTGGGGTTTTTAATGAAGCTGCCCATGATGGTCCAGCACGGAGCTGCCGTCCCCGGGACTTGTTGCCGAGACGGGAGGACCGGGACAAGCCACTGCCCCGCTCCCACGCTGGCTGCGCACCTGAACCCATCACCCCGTAAGCTGGGGGACCAACCCACATCCCCCTGGCTGACGGCATCGCCCCAATCCCGCCATCTTCACAGAAACAGAGGAGTGAAAGTGCTGAGATTTAAGCCCCTGTTTAAACGTAGGGATGCTCTTTATAAATAGCCGCTGGTGCTGCAGCAACGGGGCTCTGCTTTGCCTCTGCTGTTATAAGCAGCCCTCCAGCTTATTATGTGCTGCCCTGGGGCTGGGAAGATGCCCCCTCAGCCACCCACTCTCACCTGCTCCTATCTCACAGCGTGGGCCTTCATACACCTATCTACTCGCACTGGCATTGCTCTAGCTCGTGCACTGGGGACGCAGCATGGCAGCTGCTCTGCTGCACGTCACCCACTCCCCACCCAGAAAACTCCCTCTCCTAAAAGGTCAGGTCCTCACCTCCAAAAGATGATGGTGGCTCCGGCCAGTGGCTTATTGCTCCCTCTTTGTAATATGATCAACGCAGGTTTGTAAAAACACTCTTTCCATCCGCAGGTCCTTGTATGGTAGCTCCATCCCGCCCCAGGAAAAAACAACTCCTCCTCAGCTCAAATTGCCTGTAAAAAGTCCTGAGTTTTTGCTCCAGAAGAGGGTTTCTCTTTCCCTTGCATCAGGCTATGATTTTGCAGCCCTGGTCAGCCACTGACTGCGTTGCCAGCCTCAGCCTCTCCCGAAGGACACTCGGGTGCATCAGCAAGGACTGTCACAGCGCCTGGCACCTGGGGATGAAGGGACAAAGGGACGGCACTGCCCTGCCAGCCCTTACTCTCGGCACTGCTTGGATGTGCACCAGCTCCAAGGCGGGGGAAGAAATCTCAAAGAGATGCTTCTGGGCTGATTAAAGTTAATTAGTTCAAATGATGCCTCTGAAGGGAAATGTTTCTTATTTCGGTTCCCGCTGACTTGGGCCCAAGCCTGGTTTTCATAAGGCCAGTAACTGCAAACAGATAGGGCCCTTTCATTGGAAACAGGCAGCGCAGGATATAATTAAAGAAGTATGCACTGGCATCTCAAAGAACCGTTTTCAATTACTGCTATTTCAAGAGGATTAAGGGGAAATATTTTAAACAAGACCACTGCAAAAATAGATTTTGTTTGTCATTAGCTTTGAAATAATATTTGACTTAAGGGCTGAAATTTCCATATGCCCGGTCTGCCTCTGGTGGCACTTTCCCAAAGGGCTGGGAAGAGGCTGATTCGTAGCAGCATGGGAATTGCGAGCAGAGTTCCCTATGTACAGCCCTATTTCCATATGAGAAGTACCCTCCTTTTTCCCTGGCCAGTTTTCTCTCTGTGCCAGCCTGGAAGTGATGAACGGGTCAGCCTCAGACACGAGGAACATGCTACAAGGGATTTGTTTGATTACCAGGCTGCACTTGGGGTGCTCTGGAGACACATTGCCACTTCCTTTGGATGGGAATACCCTCCTGTGGAGGGAGTGATGGCTCAGTTGCTCCATGTGCTTTCCTTGGCCAGGCCAGCTGTATCTCTGACCCTTGCCATTTGCTGCTGTATCTCTGCACAGCACGAGCCCATGGGTGTGAATTCAGGCTGGTCTGTTCTGCCAGCGGCCACACAGGTGGCCTGGAAGATGCTGTTTTGCCATAGTCACCGCGATAATAAAAAGATGCTGCTTCCAGCCTCCCCGTGTCTCTGCCTCTCCCAGCTCAGGCTGTGCCTTCAGAAAGGGGATGAAGCTGGAGCTAAACACAGGAGTGGAGAAGCATCCATGACCCTTGCCTGGGAGCCCTTCTCTGGGCTGCAGGTGTAGACCTTCTGCACAAGACTTAGAAACGGAGCCAAAAAGGGTAAGACAGGTTTGCTCTATTTTCCCTCCCCACCCTTCGCAGTGTGTGGATAGGACACAGCCTGGGGTGTGCAAAACCCAGGGTCATGTGGGGCACAAGTGAGCAGCAGTCACACTGTAAGCACTGTAACGTACCCAGGCAGGAGGGGGACTACCTCACAGATGTCCCACAGACATCTCAGTGTCAACATTTGTTGAACACCTTCTGAGATGCCTATCATAGGACAGACAATCAGGAGAAGACAGTTACTACCCATATGAAAGGATCTCAAACTCATACCTACAGCTTCAACACCTAATTATCAAGCAACTCAAGCTCAATGAGGGTCTCCAAGCTTTGTTTGGCATGTGCAAAGTGGGCACGTTCATTTTCCCTTTGCAGGGCTTGACTTCCCAGAGGAAGAGGCTGTTTCTCACAGCACCTAGGACAGTCAGGCTCCTGGCTCCCCAGGGGCTCCTAAGGGACTGTGTGAAGTAGAAAGCATGGGAAGGGGCCAACCACAGAGTGGTGAAGACTCTCCACTGACATTTGCCCAGGGAGCTTATGAGGCTCAAGCAACAGAAACACTGGTCCTAGCAGGATCATGAGAAATCATTTCTCTGTGCTATTTACAGCAACCAAGGACATATTTTTCCTTTCAGAAACACCGCAAGGAGGATGTTTCTCATGGCTGTTGAGAAAGAGGTGTCCACCTCGGGGAATAGCATGGCTTGGGGTGTATAAGCTTGGGGCAGCAAGGCAACACATCAAAGAGAGACAAGGACACCAAAAATGGAGTTTGGCCACTTCCATGTCAAAGTGCAGAGCTGTTGGCACCAGCTCAGACTCTTGTATGCGAGAGGCGCATCAACAGACTGCAGAGATGTCTAACGAGCAGAGGCACCAACAGACACCTCCTCTCCACGTGCACGGGCCAGGGACATTTCCAAATGCATGGCGGTTGGGTCGAGGGCACATGTCACAGCTTTTCTGTCCCACAAAGCAACTAATGGACAATGAAAAGGCTGTAAGGGGTGAGCTGCGTACAATGCGTGCAATGTAGCTACATAATCCAAAGGGTTACCCAGAATGCTTTGCATCTCCAGAGCTGCATGCTTCAGGCAACATGAGAAGCTCAGAGGGCTCCATCTTGGCCACAAAGCCTCCAAACACACCGCAAGAACTAGTGGAAGAGAGAAAATAGCACACCAAACCAGAATGGGTCAAATAAGTAAGCCTACACCCATGGAGATTTCACACTGTTAGCAGCTCTTGGGTGGCTGTTGGGCTAAAAATACCTGGTAGGAGGCCACCAGCCCTGAGAACTGGGGACCAGGAGGTGCACCTTCTACTTAGAGCTTAGAGCAAAAGCATAGCTACAAAGAGTTGCAAAAATAGCATCACTCAGAAGTCAGACAGCAGGGAGAGGAGGGCATATGTAGGAGGGCGTATGCCTGCAAAGATGGATAAAGAAAATGGATAGTTCAAGCAAAGAACAGCATGGGCAGAAGGCTGAAGAAATGCCTCCTTCCCACATGCAGTATTCTAGTCCCTGTAAAATCCAAGTGGATTTCATCCACTTGGTGAAATCAATTCTCCTGTAGGTAATCCAGCATCTTCTCATGGAGCCCCCGATGCCACTTCCAGTGATTTCAGGACAGGCCTGTGCCCACGCTGACAGGCAGCACAGCCCAAAGAAGGGCACACAGCAGGACGGCAGCCGGCAGTCTCCCCTATACCCGGTACGCTGCTGGGTGCTACCCTACACCATCGGTCCCTCCTGACTGCTGGTTTCCAGCACAGCAACAAGCTTCAGATTGTGGCTCTCTGGTTTCCACTTCTGCTGCCCGCTCCTAGGCATGCAGGGTCATGGCTCCATCTCTGTTCCCATCTCCATCCTCAACCTATTCCCCAACTCCTCTCCAAAGACCTGTTGTTTGACCTTTCTCCTCCCAGCTCTCCCATGCATCTCCAGCCATTCCCACTGCTCCCGTCCAGCCTTTTGCCATCCCTCCCAGGGCAAGGCACAGCCGGCGCTACAGGACCAGCCTTGAGTGCCCCAGGTCCATACATGGGCACTGGCCCATGATCCTGCATTGAATCCCAGGGAACCACCCACTGGCAGAGGAGGGGAGGACACAGCAGGGCAGGAGATGTGCTACCCTTCCTCACCCCTGCCCACCTTCCTCCCCTCTCACACCACAGCTACTCCGGCCCCTCTGCATCACTGCCAGGCATCGATTAGCCGATGGATGTACTCTGTACTATCCCTGGCATGGGCCCGAGTCAGTCCTGGTGCTTGCCAACCATTTATAAGACCACAAAGCATCACCACGATCCCCGTCAGTACCGATTCCTCCCACCATGGGGCCGGGCAGCCTCTCTCAAGACTCCTACGAGCACTCCAGGAAATATCCCGCAGAGAACAAAATTAGATGTCAAAGAGCAGGAGGATTTCGGCTCTGGCTGAGCTCTGGCAGGTCCCCAAAGCTGGGAAGGAGAAAAGTGTTATGAAAACACTCATCAGAAGGCGGTGAGAAATTAGACATAGGTCACTTGAACTCCAGCCCTGAGGAAAGGGGTCAAGCCTACAGGGTAAAGCCCAGCTGGATGGGAAGAATCCAGCAGAGTTTTTTGGAGGAGGAACTGCTTGGTTAGTTAATTTGATGACATCCCCTAGGCTGGGTTTTTCTTCCACTTGGGATTACAGGTCTGGACCTATTCGCTCCCTCCTGCTCGGGTGGGGATGGCAGTGCCTCTCCTGCCAACACCACGAAGCGGCTCGCGCCTGTGTGTGATGCTTAGATGTTGGACACGGGCCACCCGGCTGGCAGCACCGTCGGGTGATTTCACTAGACGAAGCACAAGAGCTGCTTGCCTGTAGGACGCAAGCAGGTTGGGCATTAATGACATGCTCCAGCCCAGGAGACTGGGACTGCAGGCCTGATATAAGCAAATGGCAGTATGATGTGAGTCTCCTTTTAACATATATTTTGGGGATTGTGGAGTGGGTTTCTGACTGCTATTTGACAGCCTTTCACAGATGCCGAACTTCCACTTTCAAAAGCAATTGATTTTTGAGCACATTGTCTCAAAGGGACTTGGTCTCCCAAGAGAAACTTCCTTTTGAAAACAGTCTCCAAAAGCTCTTCGGGCACTTGCAAGATGTTTTGCTTTTATATTACAATTTTTAAAGAGCCTTTAAAGGAGGATGTGAAGCAATAGATGGGACCCCATGAACAAATGAACTTATCAGCAGTCCTTTTGTTTATTTTTTCGTGGAAAAAAAGTCCTTTTTCACTTTCAACTATTTAGAGTGGCTGTGTGCACCAACAGAGCTCACAAAATATTTCACCTAGCTGGTCGCGCATATTTTGGACATGCTACTGAGTGGATTAACTGATGGGTTGATCTCCTGAGCTCTTCCAACAATGTTGCAAATATTTTTTGAGAGAAGCACAGCATTGCTGGAGATGAAAGAGAAGTATTTTTTGGTTTTGATGGCTTGCATGTGTAAGAGTTCACTTTGAAATCATGGCCTTTTGGGGATGAGATAGGTTAACTCCTAAAAGATGCCGCTTTCTACCCCGAGGCATCCTGAGGGAGTGTTTGGACCAGTCCTGAACACAGCCCTGGAAACTGTCCAAAGACAGCATTTCCTTGCGCATCCCCCAGGAGGTCGCTCCATCCAGGTCCGTGCAGCGCCGATCGGCAGGCAAGTTTATTCTCCCTCTACTTCCAGCTCCAGCCTACCCTGGAAAGACCAGCATCCTTGCAAGAGCTACTTCTTGGGAGATTTATAGCTCAGCTCGGCGGCCGTACACAGTTCAGAGTTTACATAAACGCTGGGCACAGTCCCAGCGCTGGGTGCTGACTCAGGCACCCGCCCATGCAATGCTCCCACGTCACCAGTTCAAACGGGCCACACAGAGCAACCGTGCTGACATTTCACGCTGTCACAGACCGTAACAGTCACCGGAGCAGCCAAATCATGGGGCTTCGCGTCCTGGAGAGAAGAGGTTTTAAATCTTCCCCTCCCCAGTCCCTGACCTCAAGCAAACACAACGTAATTGGGTTGTCCCAGTTGGCGACGAGTTTGATTCATTTTCCTGTGGGGAGATCTCTCCGGCTGGTTGCACAAAGAGGCTCCACAGTCCTGGCTCAGTTTCCAGTGCCTGCAGAAGGACCGGCTCCTAGGAGCCCCCGCTGCAGCCCAGCAGTGCCTGTCCGGGCACCGCCGGCCCCTGGGACACCATCATGGGTGGTAGCAGGTTGAAAGGCTGATGCAGAATAATGGTCTCACCTGTGCTTCAGGGGAAAAAAAAAATATTCTCCACTGCAAAAAAAGGCCAAGTGTGAGAAGCGAGGGAGAATCCCAAGACACGGGAGAAAGGCACCCTTGCTGCAGCTGCTGAAGGAAAGGGTAACAGGAAGGAGATGCTGTAAATCCTCCCCATTACAGAGGTGCCTGCTGCAGCTCCATGGGTGGATTCATGACTTCCAGCCTGGGCACTGCTGTTACAGACCATGCTCCAGCTTGAGACAGGGATTCATTTGCAGCCTGGGATGCTAAAATATGGCACAGAAAGTTGTTTTTTTTTTTCCCCTTACCCAAGATGTCAAAAAGCTCCATTATTTCTTAGCCATGACGGTACATGGTATTTAATTTTATACCTCACTGTGGGTTTTTGGAGCTGCCCGGTTCTCATAAGCCCGCGCCGTGCATGTGTGTCTCTATTCCCCTCCTGGGAAGCCCCCCCCTACCTTTCTTGAGAAGCGGAAGCTGCAAATGCCAGAGCACCATCTGGCTGCAGCAGAAAAATGGTCCTTTCTGCAGCAATTAGGCTGATGTCCCAACTCCTCACCCTGCATCTGAACAGAGCCTCTCGTATCCGCTCTTCCTGGCCGTATCTCCATTCCTGGAAATTCAAGGCACAGCCACAAGCCATAGACCTGTTTATGACTTGTTGTACAAACATGATAAATGGCTGCTCAGAAAACATCTCCTCTGTGCTGCTCCTCACATGCTCCTTGCCTGCATTTTAATAAGCTAATGTTTGGGAATAGTTAAGTAGCTGTCTTGACTTGTTTAACTCAATAGCCACAGATATTTCACTGAGCTGACGTGGGATTTATGTCTCAATAATGCAATAATGTTTGGTAAGTAACGCGGTTTCAGGGAGATTTATGTCCCATCAGCAATCCGAAAGGGATTTATAGGGCCCGTCAGAGGTAGGGTTACAGGAGGTGCCGTCTGAGAGACACCAAGAGCCCTGTGTCTTACTGCTCAAGAGCGATTCCTTGGAGAGACCAAGTCCTGGAGCGTTGTAGCCTGCTGACATATTGCCCTGCTAATGTTTTTCATTAATAAAACTAAACACAAGGGCTAAGGGAGCTGCCTGGTGATGGAAAGCATTTTGTAATGTGCTTCCCTTCTTCCAGCTCTATGATGGGCGAGGGAGGGTGGTGGTGCAACCCAACCCCCCGGAGGGAGGCTATGCCCATCACCTGGCTCATGTTCCATCTGGGAAGATGCCAGGGGTGATCACGCTGCTGCCATGTCATCCTTTGGAGTTGCCCCTCAAAGGGTCACAACCGGACGTTGACAAGAGCCTTGAGGCAGCAGCACGATGCCTGGAGCAGGGGTGAAGCGCAGAAGGCAGCAGCAGGGCTACAGGATATCCATTTCCAAGAGATGGAGAAGGACCATGTCTCCTAATCACTGTCCAAACCAAACATTTCACAATGCTGCCATTTAAGTACAAACCGTATGAGTTAGGGACAAGCTGCATTACAAACAAACATAAATTCAGTGTTGCAGGTGTCTTTCCAGAGCCGTCATGGTACAACAGAGCTCCTGTGTCTTGGCTTTCCCAGGGGACTCTGGCTAGAAAACAAATCCTCATCTCCAGCAAAGAAAAAGATCTCCTGAACTTGCTGGGACAGCCTCCTTAATTGGTTTTTGACTGCTAGAGGTTTGATTGGTGTCTTTGCAATTTCCCTGTCAGAGGTTTCCTGCCAGAAATCAAGCCAAAGAAATCCTTGAAAATACAAAGGGGAAAAAAAGAAGAATTTTCCCTTGTTTAGGAGAACTGGCGAAGTCTGTGTAAACTTCTCAAAGCGTGGTAGACCTGTGGGAAGCTCAGTTGCACCCCAGGACATGAGCTCTGGAGCATCGCTTTTCCTTGAGTTCCAACAGCCAATGTACTTCCCAAGACAAATTTGTTCGGGTTGAAATTGTTCCCTCCTGGGTCTCAGATTAGACATACATCATCAGCAAGATTCATATGATTAAAATAATGGTAATAAAGTGATTGATTCTGCAAGAAGCAGGTGCTGGAGTGAGAAACAAGGCTCCAGAACAGATCGTTGGAACTGCTAAGCTGAAGGACCACAGTGCTGGGAGCTGCATCATCTTTGCTTTCCAGCTCTCATGGTGACAGAATAAAACAGGTCAGGTTTGATGAGAATTAACGTAGCTTTACATGCTGTTTCACGCCTGGCAGTTATTAGGACAAGTTTGGTCTTTACTTCTGCAAACAACAGCACCGAATTTCCTGTATCAAAGCTGTGCTTGGCAGCACCATGATCTGTTCAGCCTCATCAAGAGGAGACCAGGACATGCTTTGGCTGCTCCATTCAGCAGCCGTTTGGCTTGAGGGTAGCATTTACTGATTGCAGAATTGTCCAGATATCCTTCAAGCAGACCCTGCACTGAGCTGCCAGAGCTCAGCTGGAAGGAAAGAAACCTGTTGTATGGTTGGATACATCCATACAACATCAGGATACATTCGGATGGATACATCTAATCCTGAGATGCTGAGAGATGGAATAAAGCAACTTACATCTAGGAATTACCAAAAAAAAAAAAAAAAAAAAAAAAAAAAAAAGAAAGGGTATAAAAAAGT
>RSEF01000008.1:4100344-4153128 GCA_003993805.1 Himantopus leucocephalus | reverse complement strand
AAAAAAAAAAAAAAAAAAAAAAAGAAAAAAGAAAAAAAGAAAGGGTATAAAAAAGTTAAAAGTCTCTTTCCTCACTGTCCAGTTTTTGGTCAACTGCTCTGAGCAGGCTCTGGCACCAGAAGGAGCCGGTGCTCCCCGAGTCAGAAAGCCAGCACAGCACCCTTTGAAAAAGCTCATTGCTTTTGTCGTTAACATGGGAATTGCTATTAATCACCAAGCGTACGTGTCCCTGTTACTCATTCATAACGAGACACGAACAACCGCGCTGCCATCCCAGGCAGCAGGCCAGCTTCTGCAAGCAGTGTTTGGTTAATGACCCATACCTTGAAGGTATCCCAGGAAAAACAAGCATAGGCAGAGTCATCCAATGTCAGATAAACCATGAATGTTAGATTTCATTAAAACAGTGATGTTTGAGTGCATAAGAGTTTTGGAAGGGGTTTTCACATTTTCAGTCTTCTCTTGAAAGATTTTGGATTTGTTTGTTCAGTGTATTTTTTGGCCAGGAAAAACTTTTTTTTTCTTTTTTAAACAAGTCCAATTCTTTAAAAAAAAAAATAGGAAAGGTGAACAAAAAGCATGGAGAGACAGCAGCTTTTCAGCCACACTAACAGACTGATCCTTCCTCCCTTCCAGAAAATGACCATTTGGGACAAAAGCCCCCATTGCACCATTCGGGTGCAGGGACAGAAGGGCTCATCCCAGCTGTCTCCAATGGGGTCACCCAGCCCTTGCATGCTTCCAACCTCAACACACAGCAGACCCTCCCTGCAGGCTCTGCTCACACTCACTCCGTCTCTCCCCAGGACCTACCCTCTCTCTCCATCCCTTCCTCTTTCTTTTCCCTTCTTCCTTTTGCTGCCCCAGTGGAGCTGTGCTACCTGTTAGTGTTTGATGAAGAAAAGGGCATGTGGGGTGGCCAGGTGGGAGAGCAGAGCTTGGACCTTCAGAGGGCAACCACAGGCATATTGGTGCTGTGAGATCTGAGTGGGACGCAATGCCACCGCTCTGTTGCAGGTCCACGTGCAAACCGTCCCCCATGCAGCAATGCGAGGAGTGTGGTGTACCTGTGCTCTGCTGTAAATGCACTGCCAAGGGATGCCTACACCAGCTGGTGTCCTTCCTCAAGGTCCCACTAGGGCTCCTCCAAGCAGGATGAGAGCCTGCAGGAGAAGAGACATGAAAACCAAAAAAATCAAGTCTCACCACCGCTGTCCTGACTCTTTCACCTACAGCTGTAACTCTGTGCGCATTAGTATGGCACAAGCAAACATTGGTTGCATGTGTGCAGCACGAGCAACACACGTTCTCCAAACACATACTTTTGAGCACAGGCACCTTCTCCCCATTGGTTTCAACAAAGACGACACGCGCAACAAAATTATCTTGAGGCTACACGCTGACAGCAAAGCCATCTCCTCAAAGCAAAGCTGTTGAATGGGACCCACCTTTGCATGCACAGCTTCCTTGGTTTGGGGGCGGGGGGGTGTACACACAAGTGTGTGTGGCTGCGTGGGCACTTTCGTGCTTACCCTCCCTGTGCCACCTTGGCCACCTGCACTGGGATGGCGGGGGCTGAAGGTTGACCACAGCAATGAAAGCGCTGCCAGGGCTCCCATCCAGCACACAGAGAGCAAACGTCCTGGCACCATTAGTGGTCTATGATGTGTTTTTTTAATTAGGAAAATAACAACTTTGCTGACTTTTCTATTCTAATCCTGTTCGGTTCTCAGTAACAGCTCTTATTGTAATAAACAGCATCATAGCCCAGACTCGAAGGCTAACGACTGTTGATGGGAAATATTTTGTTTCATAACAGCGGCTGCAGCCAGCAGAGCACATGAGAACATTTTTTCAGGAACATGGAAGATGCTATTTTTAACTGTTCTCCCCCATATTTATGGTGCTTGGAGGAAAGATGCGCCAGTTTAAACACGTTGCAGCAATATGCACCGATTAACTCTGTCCATGCCACGGAGAGGCAATGGGCAGAAGTCCCAGTTTTGTGGCTGAGTGGTGGGATGACCATGCTCACTGTAGGCTGGTTTCCTCACCATCTGTCCACCTACAGCTTTACAGCACCCAACACCAAGACTGTCACGATCAGGACGTGACACTGTGCTCTGTGCACTGCCACCCAGCCCAAAAACGCACCTTTTCATGCTGGCCCTGGGCCAGCAGCAGGGAGAGAGCAGGGTCCGTTTGTGCTGAGCGCTGCGGACATCCAGAGAGGGACGTGAGAGCCTGGGCAGAGCAAGAGCTGGCTGATGAGGATGGTCAACAGGTGGGTGCAAGTTGCCCAGGTGTCACCCAATGCCTTCCCCACTTTGTTGGCAACCTTCAGCCCCTGCTGGGAGGGTTCTTCCCCTTGAGCAGGGAGCATCCCCGATTCCCACTGTCATTTCCACCTTTAAAGCCCTGTTCAGCATCATGGCTTCCATTCCTTAATGCAGCGCAGATCCACCGAAAAACCAGACCCGCCAAAGCTGGAGAGGCTCTCATGCGAAGCTCCAGGTAGGTCTAAGAACTCCCAACCAGGGTACCAGAGACATTGCAAACCCAACAGCATTAACGCAGACAGAAGTGGTGTTTAAACACATAGTCGGTTGAAATCACGTTCCTCTGTGTCCAACAAAAATACATTCTTAATAGTCATGGAGCTAAGTGGAGTCACCCAGAGTTATGATTTCCTTTCAGCAGATATTTCATCTTTGGGCTGTCACTTTCACTCGGGCCATGATTAAAACAATAAACCCCAGAGAAGCCACCCTGCTCCCCGTCAACAGCTGCTTCTCCTCCACACGCTGCAATGGGAGCCATTCATCACCAAAAAGAGGGAGGGGAAATTAAAGACAGATTATTATTATTTATTATACAAAGCTGCCATGTTCGGCCAGCAAACTCTCCTTGGTAAAGCAAGGGTGGCCACAGCTGCCGCCTCGCGGATGTCAACCAAGGAGGGAGAAGTAGCCCTGTGATGTAAGTGATGCATTACTGCTGCACGTGCTCAGCACCTCTAGAATCTTCATCTCTCTTCTCATGCAACAGCCACATCACTTTATTAGAAGAATTCCCTTTATTTACCTCTGAAAACCTAGGACATTTGCATTCCATCAGTGAAACCCCACCTTGACAAACAGCTTGGAAAGGGAAAAAAATTCAAGTATTGTCAAAATAACCAATACGTGCATCACTGTAACTCCTGGCCCTGGTCCCCGTGATTTTGGGCAGCCTGTTCTCCTGGACTTCTGCTCTTCCTGCCCTGTGTCTCAACCTGGATGGCATCACGGGCCCCCTCACAGCCTTAAATGATCTGACTGATGGGGAAGGAGCAGGTATCCAGGTTGTCCTCTGAACCTGCAGTGCAGTTTTTTTTCTGTGCGTGCAATTATTGTAGAGATGATGGGCAAGATCCAGCCACCTGGGCTGGCCACAGGCCTCATTGGACAGCCAGAGGAGACCTCTGGAGCTAGCCCATGGCAGAGATGCTAGAGAAAACAGCCTACGTCCTGCCAAGCTCAGGACACGAGCGTCCCACTTAGACATTTCACTTGGGCCACAAAGACAGGCAATGCAACAGTTTTCTTGGAGTTTGTTTTCCAAAGGCTCAACATGTTCCACTTCAGTAAGGCTGGAAAATCTATCGTGTCAGTGCTCCTGCCACGCCTGCACATATTTGCATTTTCCTTACAGTATTTTTAGAGATTTCCACTCCTTGGCCTGATTTGGGATGAAGTCAAATATGCAAAATCTTGGAAGCTGCCACAGGAAACGAAACTCCATTTTTCAACTAGCTTTAGATACAGCCTTCGGCCATGGTGATAAATTTTCTGCCAGCCTGGAAAGCTGCACTCGCCTCCCAGATAAGGGCCCAACATGGTCCAGAAGGTCTTTGTCCCTCAGCCAGCCTGGGGAGGTGCTGCTGTCCCACCCCTCTGAGGATGGGATGAAGCTTCTTACAAGAGACTGCTTCTCTGACATGTGGCAGAGCTCTCTGGCTCCTTGTCCCATCCAGCCCTCCGGAGCCAGAGCAGTGGAGAGCTCGGCTATCTCTCCATGCCTCGTCAGCTCTCCTCCAAGACAGCCCCATTCCCCGAGGGTCCCGTATATAAAAGACTCTCATCTTATTGCTCAGGCAGGGGAGGACATGATGGGGCTGGCTTGGAAGAAGCTCAGTTCCCAGCTCTATAGAAAGACCAGCCTTGGCTCAGCCACATCAACCCACTCGTCCACTAAAGACTTACCAGCACAGCTCCTCCAGAAACTGTTTCTACCCGCACTGTGACAACAGCCGGGCAGTTTTTTGGGGTGCAGTCCCACAGGCAAAGCACCTGCTGTGGGTGTCAACTCCTTCCACTGTGGCAATGGACCTGGTTTGTCCTCCTGGTCAAAGAGGCCCTTCTGGTCCACACCGAGCAGCGCTTCCCAGGCAGGATGGATCTTCACCTGAGCTCACTCTCCTGAGGAGGAAGACACCCTTAGCTGTCTTCACACTCCTTGTAGCAGGGGATGAAGCACACTGTGGAGCTGCATTTGTTTTTCCACTAACCACAAAGGGCCTTTCACAGAGCTACATCCCATTAGATTAATCCTGCCTTCGTCTCTAGTTTGACCATAGTCCACACGTGTAACCAGACGAGTCCCAAGTCTGCACACTTGTTGGAGGGAGAGCCACCACAGCAGTGTTATGAGGACCCACCTTAGAAGCATGGTGTGACCTTTCCTGTCCAGGGACAAGCTTTGCTGGGAGCACCCACCATGCCAGCCCTGTGCTGGGAGGAGGGAGCCATGGGAAACCCACATGTCCCACGATCACCTCAGGGAAAGCTCACCACCTCCTCCGCTCCTTTGGGTTGGTCATGTAGGAGCGCTCATCTCCTTTGCACACAGCTGCTTTTTGGGCAAGTGAGACTGGTCTCACTTCCCAGCCCCTGAAATGGGGTGCTTTGTGGTGTCCTGAGATGTGTTTATAGAGTGGCTAATTTTAGCACCTCCCATTTGCAAGGAGGGCTCCACCCAGCCCTGCGCTCAAACCACCTCTGGGCTGGAAAACAGCAGCTGTGAGGCAACATCTGGCATTGCTCGGACAGGCAGAGGCAGGAAGCAAAGGAAAACAGCGTCTGTCCGAGGCTGCCGAGGGACTCCAGCTAGACAGAGAGCAGAGTTTGGCCAAGACGCTGGAAAGAGTAACTCTAATCTTTAAAAAGTTATGGAAAAAAAAAAAAAAAAGGAGACATTGTAAGATGCCGGTTACTGTTTGTCATCCTTCAGCCTGCTGTTAACTCCCACCATGCCTCTCCCTGCCGTTACATGGAGATGTCAACCCCTCCTGCCTTAAAGTCATTTTGGCTTCATCTTCACAGCTGGAGACCTCAGGACCCCATCCCAGCATTGCCCCCAGGACCCCAGCACATGGGCTGGGAGGCTGCAGGGGAGCACAGGGCAAGGTCTAACCATCTCCTGGCCCCACCTTGATAGAGGACAAAGTCTTACTTTTCAACTTCATTTAAAAATCAACACCTGGCTCTTAGATGATGCAACAACCTTGCTGGGGCTCCCCCCACTCAGGGCGCTCTGGCCCCAGTAGCCCCACAGCAGGCACCACAGGGTGTGGAAGAGGGTTTGGGCACAGCTTATGGTACTCACCAGCCCCCCAAAAGTGATTGTTGGCCTGCCTTCCCTCCCAGAGACTATTTTTTTTTTGGTAAGACCTAACTTCTGAATGGCCTTGGTTGCACACCACATCCCTTAACCACCTGCTGGTGGGAAATGCAGGTGCTCCAGGCTTGTGAAAAGAGCTGGGGTTTCCCCACTCCTCTACTATTCTGAATTTTGCCTTTTCATACGATTTAATGCAATTTCATCACATTTGGTAAGCAGGCAGAATGACACAGAATAACCCAGTTGAGCTTCACTTGGCTGAAAGGGAAGCTTTTGGTGCTAAGCCCCAAATCCAGACCCAACCAAGCCGCTGGGCAGCTGCTCTCGCCTGCCTGGGATCTCACTGCAGGGGAAGGATGAGCAGGGAAGGCCCTCATGGGCAAACTCCCAGGCATGGAGACACCTGGGGACTTTCCACAAACAGGGTGATGTGAGGGAGGGGCAGCAGTTGCCCAGTGCTGTGACAGTTTAGGAGCCAGAGCTGCGTTTTAAGAGCAACAGGGATATTTCCATGGATGACTTTTGGACTACAGGGGTCCAAGTCACTCAAGACCTTTTGAAAAGCTTTGCCCTCAAGCCTCAGGCATATGGAGTTGACAAATTAAAGTGCAGATGGGGATTATTTAAGTATAACATGCTCATTTCGGTAGTTAATTGCCAGCAAGAGAAAGCAGAGACACCAGGGAACACTGTCAAGCACTGTCCTGGCGCCAGGGTGCCCAGCCTTGGCCACAGGCACTGTATTTCTCCTCTTCCTACCCAGAGCTGTGCTCACACAACAGCGGATGAAGGGCAGAGCAGCCTCCTGGACAGACATATCAGACAAAAACCTATTTGACACATTTATTGGGTGTTTTCCTACAATTGCAGAGCTCTATAGCTACACAGCTTTTCATTTCGTTGATGTTTTAAGCATCTTCCCCTTTCCCACCAGCACGGAGCAGAGAGGGAGGGTAGGGTTGGGAGCCAGCCTCTGCCTTGGATAAAGCAACAACCTCCCCAACACCTCAAGGCCAGCTCCAACCCTCTATGAAGCGGGAAAGGGTACTCTCTCACTTCTCACAGCTCTCCAAACCCCCTGCCCTTCCAGCCTCCCAGTCCCACCATCCCATCCCACCCAACACTACTGTGGGGAGGTGGGTGGGTGGGGCAATGAAGGTTTTCCAGCAGGTCAGGGAGCCCTCATCTGAGTTTAGGGTCACCTTTGGGCAGGATTTTTTTTTCTAAGTACCCAAAGCAGCTGGGCACAGCTTCATCTGCTTTGCAAGTCTCAGTCATATCTGAGCCACAACCAGCCTCTCCTTCCCTACTGGGAACAAGGAGAAAACCCTCCACGGGAACAGCCAAGACGTCTCTCCAGGACAGATGGGGAGTCTGGCAGACAGCTGCGGGGATTAGCTACATGACTTTGAAATATTCCTGGAAGCAGCAAGGGGTGCTGCAGAGAAAGCCAAGAGAGCGAAGGGCTCCCATGGCTTCACCTGGCAGTCCCAGATCCTTCCAGCACACTGCAAAGGGCAAGCTGGAAGCCATGCCAAAGTCTGGGGAAAGATGCAATTCAGGCACACACGTTGCTTGAGACGGGCTCCTGGGAGAGGCTCTGTGCTGGGTACGGCCAGAGGCGCAGCACTGGCAGGATTTCAGCTCCTGGTTTTCTAGGACAGTCCATCCAGGTGGGTGCAAGCAGCAGCCACAGATCAGAGAGCTGGACCTAGAAGGGACCAGCCATGCTGCAGAGATGGAAGGTTTCCAGGGGCACAGTGCAGTTTAGGACCAGCATCATTCCAGCTGCTGGGGTTAAGGCTCCCCGAGTGGAAAGAAAACCATCCTCAGAAGATCAAGGACTTACCTTAACACAAGTCTCTTTTTCAGCATTCCCACAGCTGTTGGGTTCTCACTGGAAGGAAACCTCAATCAAGAAGCCCCTGCATCATGTCATTAAGACTTTCCAGCTGAAAACTAATCTAACACCTGTTATGATCAGAATAAGCGGGGCTGGATCTACTCTGCCTGATCCCAAAGGGAGGTTGTGATGAAGATAGGCAGTGTCACTCCTTGTCAGCAAGTGGTAAGCAGGAGATACGTCTTTCCTAGAGAGATGAAGCCCAAGTGAGTTAGGTATCTACTCCTATGGCGGGGATACTATGTGGATGTAACGTATGTTCAGCAGATACCTACAGAAGCAGCATGCAGCAGCCTGCCTGCACACAGTGGTAGCTGCATGCTTCTTCTGCAATAGCTCTTTTTGGTCCTAATGGGAAATCCAGGCCAAACTGGGACCTGGAGCTCCATGGGGTCGTAACTCGCAGTGCATTGTGACTGGCAGCCATCAGGTGAGGAGCCACAGCACAGTGGTGCCAGGTAGGGAGACGGACACATGCCCAAAGTGAGCTCAGATGAGCTGGCTGCAGGTCCGGATGGACATCTGAGGCTTGTTTCAACTCAGTCCAAACCACTCCAGTCTCAAAATCAACTTGGAAACTATGTTATTTTGAAGTCTACTTCTTTTGGCAACCAAGAAATAATAAGTAAGAGGCTGATATTATTATTATTTCAGCTTCAGAGGGGTGACTAATCAGCTTTGCAAGGAAAGCAGCTCAGTTGACTGCTAAGGGCTTTGCAGAGATACCCATGTCCCCTTAAGAGGGACTCTCCATGGGCTGGGATGCTGAACAATATCTGCTCCGCGCATTCAGCCTGGTTACCAACCCTAGCACACACTGTCCAGATCAGCAGCAAAACAGGAGGCCAACACAGGCACACTCACGATTCCCAATATTTGACTCAAATCTGAATGAATCACTTACAGACCAAGAAGGGAAGCCAGAAACCCACCAGCCCCACACACCCAGCATCTCCCCCTGCCAACAACAGCTCCCAGCAGAGACCTGCTCTCTGAAGCATAACTCACCAGCTGCAGCCCAGTCTACTGTCTTTCCCCGCCCCTACTTTATTAGCCTGCACTAATCAGCCCTCATTAGCCTCTGAGCTCCCTCTGACCATCTCCTTTGCTTTGCAGTGGAGCATCTTGCCTGCTGAGCTCATCTCCTTTTTGCTCCCTTGCACAGGTGATGGGACTCAACCCTTAACCTCTCCTAAGTTGTGGCTTTCCCTCCTCCTGTCCCTCCCTGTTGGTCACTCACCCCCAGCACCCACACAGGGATTCCCAGCCCTCCCTCCCCTCTCTCCTCTGAAGGGAGATCCCCCTGCACCCCTCATGCCCCACTTCCAGCACCGCGCTGGTGTCTCACCAGCCCAGTGGGCTGTAGAGAGCTGGGGGGCAAAGCCACGGGTGTGTCCCGCCTCTTCCTGAAAACCATGTCTTTTAGGAGAAGTCTTTGGGGATGCTTCCCACCTTACACTCCTGCTGAACTCATTCGCAGCTGCCTGCGTTGCCGGAAGGATCCTGTGGTGCAGGCAGGGCTGTGCACGCAGCGTCCCTCTCTGCCTGGCTCACTGGCTGGCACACACAGTGCATGCTGCAGAGGGGTCCCCATCTCCGACTGGCTGCATGGTGTTCCCAGGATAAGCCTGCTGGGCAGGCACCCCCGAGCCCCACTGGCCCCAGTCCCCCTGTCCCTCCACCCAAGTATCCAGTGTGTTCCCAGCCCCAGCCAAATCTGTAGGGCAGCAACATGTGACACATATGTGGCAACTTATAGAAAGGATTGGGGAGACTTTTCCCCCTTTTATTGAAAATGATAATTTCTATTCTAGTGCAAACACTGTACATTTTACATCACAAAGCAAGAGATAATTTACAGGATACATTTCCATCTGGGAATCCCTCCTGTGGCTTCACGCGTCAAGCTCCACCAGCCTCATCAATCATCCATCCCTGTCATGCTCAAAAATCCCACTTAGAGGGAATCAGCCACCTATTTCTGCATCGAGAAAAGGGAGGCCTGAGAAAACGGCGTTCGTACAAAGCAGGTGAGAGGAATGTGCCTCANCTCAAAAATCCCACTTAGAGGGAATCAGCCACCTATTTCTGCATTGAGAAAAGGGAGGCCTGAGAAAACAGCATTCGTACAAAGCAGGTGAGAGGAATGTGCCTCAAGACCATTTTCTCCCCTGAATGGTACCCAAACTTAGTGATAACTGGGGTAACCATGGCAACTTCCTAGAGACTGAAAGTCTACTAAAACCCTGGAGAACTCCATGCTTTTAGGATAAGGCCCTTAATTTGCACATATATTTACATGGTTCAATAAAATAGATTAAACATACACGATCATAAAATTTCGCTTTGGCTTGATAGACAACTAGACACTGCCTATTGGCTGAGGTCATCAGCAATTAAGAAACAAACAACAAACCCTGTCCATTCATCCAGCAAATCCATGTAAACGAAGCAGTATTGTCTTGGATGCTCTGGTTTACATTTTGACGTCAACCAGCTCAAAGGTGATGTAAAGGTCTCATCTGGACTAACAACAGCCCAGTCAGCTGTGATGGCATCCCCAACCAAGTAGCCCAACCCAAGGCAAGACCCAACTAAAACTGGTGGCGCAAAACCTTACACAACCTTCCCGCAGGAGCAGCCCCATGCAAGTCAATACAATCCCTCACACAAATAAAGTGAAAAGGGTGAACGAGGCTTTGCACAGGCATTTATGTGAACTCCTTCATGTAAACTTCACAGCGTGGGGGTAGGGATGGATATCTCGGTCCACAGATGGATAACGGGGTACCAGGAGCTTCGTGCTCTCTGAACTGTCTCCTTGCTAACTTCAGAAATGGATGCCTGGACACAGGTACTAAAGAAAGCTGCTCAAGGTGATTTTTCTTACTACAGAAAAGGTGAGCAAAGACTAGGGGAAAGCCACAGGCCACCAAGATGCTGAAGGAAACAGCTGAAACCTCCACGGTGGACACTCGGGCAGCCTCAGGCCACCACAGGGGAGTTGGTTCAGGCTGCTGTCGCTGCTGGGATGTTGATGGATTGCAGAGGAAGGCAGCAAGAGAAGGAGAGGGGAGAGCACCAGGCTAAGGCACTCAATGACCGGTTCAACCTCTGAGTAATGTTACATTGCACCAAGTCCTTTTTTCTTTCTGATTGTGCAGGACATGTTCTTCACTAGTTTCTCTGTTTGTGTAGGCACAGGAAAGAAGAGTGAGTTTCTAAGTGAAGGCTGAGATTTCCAACGTGATCGCTTGGCTCCAGCAGCTGGAACGACACTACTCATGACAGAAATATTTTGTTTTAGAGATGTTAGCTTCTCCAGACTACAGAAGGCAAGGCCAAAAAAAGGGATCAAACAGAACATCATGGATTTCTTAAAATGCAGTGCTTATCCAGCCTTGCTTCCCCCGCTGGTGTTCTGTCTGCAAATGCGATGTGCGACTTTTAGGTTTTTGTCCTGATCACAATTGTATTTCCTTTTTTCCCCTCAAAAATATCCACACAGGGAGAAAAAAAAAATCCAGCAGCAACACACAATCACGGGCACAACTTACACCAGTTTGGATTTGGGACTTTTTTTCCCCAGTGTTAGCTCAAATACTTTGGCTGGATTTCCATTCATCCTCTGCCAGTTTAATTTTCACCTTCACTTTAAAGAGATTTCTTTCTCATTTCCTGCAACATACTATTTCAGACTATCAAAGCCCACTATCAGACATCTATATATGCCCAGCATGTCTGCAGCAGATGCCAAGATGGAGACCTAAGCCACACTATCAGCAGTATCCCTCATGACTGAGCTTCATTCTCCTTTCCCTTATGGTCCAGCTTGGACTGTGGAGTAGCTCTGCTGCCTTCAGTGGGACTATTCCATGGCAAAGTCCCACTTTGTTTGGGCAGGTGTCTTGCACAAGCACTATTTGCGATAAATAAGTCCCCTCCTCTTCTCAAATTTGACTGAGGCAGGCATTGTCAGCAACACGAAAGATCCTAATTTCTTCAGGATGCTTGCACGGAACCCTTCTGAGGTGCATCTCCTCTACTCTTCATGCAGAGAAGGAGCTTAGGTCCTAATTAGGTCTCCAGACCCCAGAGGGAGGACAGCAGGTAGGGAGAGCAAAGGAGAGTGGTTAAGGCTACAGGACAAGCCTCACTGGGTGGTGTTATGGGAACTGGGGGGAGATCCGGTCTTCCTGTGGGATGCTCCCTGCTGAGACATTATCCGCCCTCAGAGGGGCTGGCAGAGGATGGGGATGTCCTTGCGTGTTCCCAAGAGCCATGTGAACCCTATCTGACTGGAGAGGAGATCCTCATCTTATTCTATGAAGCTGCAAACACCCATGGGAAAAAAAATCTGCAAAGGAGTGTGGCTCCCTCAAGCTCCACTTCTTTGGGGTTTCTCACAGGAAGACGTGAGCTGGCCATTTCAAGCGCTGCCCGAAGCTACCGGGAAGAGCTCTGACAAGGGTGAGAGAGGCTGTGGCTGGAATTTCAATGCACGGCTCAAGGAACCTGGATGCAGCACAAACATCCCAAACATTTTCAATGGATTTTATTTTGTTTAATAAAAAACACCAACCAAGCTTGCATGTATATCTTATATATATAAATATATACAGTATATATAAAACAAATGCATCTGGACAACGCCCTTCCCTGTGGCGCAAACTGTAAGGCATAGAAAGGAGTGTCCTAACAGTCCTATTCTTGGCACTACAGAGCAATCCCTCCCACTACAACCCCCCACCGCTCACGCACCCACGTTGGCTTTTCTCTCTTCTTTGGCTTTTCAAGGCGGCAGTGCCGGGAATACTCAAGAAAGAAATGAAGCACTGCGAAGCCCAAGGAGGTCTTCCTCACGTGTCGGACTGGTCCAGGCAACCCGGACAGGAAGACCCCATCTCGTTGCACCAACAGGCTTCTCCCAGACTAACGGTAACGGTGCTGCCTCTGTGGCACAACGGACTGGAGGGATGAAGGGTCAGGCAGATACAACGAAAAGCGGTGACCAAACAACTTCTTCTTCTAGGGTGAGCTGGGGCAGGGGGGGAGAGGAGCAAGCTTTGCATCTCAGCATGATGGTGGGTGGGACACGTCCACGGGCTGAGATCGGCAGAGGTTTCTTTTTGCAGTCCCATACAAAAATGGAAACCAACAAGGGTGAGACTGTCCTTTACTGAAGAAGCTCGTAGTATATTGAGCAGAAGCAATAAACCTGACAATAACAAGAAAAAAAAATGGTGGCATTATCCCAAAAGGAAGGAGGAACCTTGTCATCACGAGCGGTTCAGTTTGCTCCCAATTTGGTCCCCATGTTCAATTATGGGTTAGGGTTGGCTTTTTTTCTTCTTTTTCTTTTTTCTTTTTTGGTTTTTTTTTGGTTTTGTTTTTTTTTTTCTTTCAGCACAAACAAGTTGCAAAGCAGGACGGGTGCTGGTGAATTTTCTCCTTCTGCAAGGCAGCTGCCTCCAGTCGTTAATTGACTGTGGGCACTTGATTCCTCTGTAAACTATATTCCTTTGCCTTCAGTCTCAGGTTGGCAATACTGTTGGCCATATTCATGCCCTGTGCTGGGCTGGCATTGGTACACGTGGCAGAGTAGGTGGCCATGGCGCTGTGGGATGGAAAGAGAAAAACATCACGTCAGATGCGGTCTTCACAGCACGCAGAAAGCAGACGTGCACCACAGAGAGGTTAAACCCTGGGGTTTCCATACCTGCAGGATGTATTTCTTATGTGAGCAGGGAATTATCACTACTTTTTATTTAACAGCCCTGTAAATCTCTCCACTGCAGTTCACTTACCCAGGGATAGCCAACACCAAAGCTGGCTGAAGTCAACAGGAAAATTTCCATTTCCTATTTTCTAACCCAAAAGCTTTACAATGAGGTCAGGATGCCCAGCCTGCCAGTTAGACCATTGTCCTTAAAAGTATTCCCACTGGAAGCAATGTCTCTTTGATGAGAGCAACTGCTGATTTTATTGCTTGTGAAATCACGTCACTTCTGAAACATATGTTACATTAAAGAAACACTCTGGGAAAAACCCATTTCAACAATTGTGATGCTTTTTGGTTTCAGCCTTTTGGAATGAAAATTTCCACAATTTTTTCCCTCAAAACTTCAGCTGATCATAAAGAGCATGCCTTAAAGGCTGAGGGGGAAAAAAAAACCAAAAACATTTTTTCTCCTTTCAAATCATGACTTTATTCATGAAAAACATTACTTTTGGCAGCAGAGGCTGAACAAAGATCTCAAAGTCCGTTCTTATCCTACCAAAAATTTGCAAATCTGCTTTCCAGACCACTAGAAAACTTGTTTAACCCATGTCTCCCAGGTTTCTGTGAAAAGCAACAACGCCCCCCCCAGCCCCCCAAACCAGCAAACTGTCTGACCTGTTGCATTTCCTATACATGGGTCCACAGATAAAACCAGTTGAAAAACACCAAGTGAACTAGAGACACACATTTAATGCAGCCAGCATGTTCAGGAGGAAACCACAACTGCCCTCCTGGAGGCAACCTCAGGTTTAGTGCTTAACCTTTCCACCTGCCTGCGCGTCTGAGGCTCTGGGAAACGCTCTCCTTCATCCATAGCCCAAGAAAGAAGACAGCTTGCTTTTTTCCTTTTTTCTTTTCCTTTTTCTTTCTTTTTCAAAAAATTTCTTCCAGCGCTGACCTCCACAACTGGAAAAGTCTTTGCAACAGCAAATCTCCCTTGAGGAAAGTGGGCATTTGCTGTGCAAACAGATCCAGGCTGTGGGCATGTATGCTTGCCCCAAAGTGCTGGTGGTATCTCTGACTTCATAATGCAGAGCCAACCTGCCAGGAGTTTAAATGCAATCCAGTGCTGTGTGAATCCTCAGCCTCCAGGAGATCCAGGCCAGGTAATACTGGTAGGTCCCACCCCAGGCCAAATGATTCCTATTTGTCATTTTAAAATGAGGGAAAAGAACTTCAGGGAGGTACTGTCATCTTTGCATCAGGACCGGTGGAAACACAACAGCTTACACACACAGGGAGGACAGGTAAGATCCATAGATACAAAGCTGCTCACACCCATCCAGGGGAAAGCACTGAAAACCCTCCCCAGGAGAGCAAACATTCAGGACACTTTGAGAATCTCTAACAGCTACTGGAAAGACATGGAGGATGGACATTAAAATAGACATATCAAAATACAGGCTCAACTCTGCCCAACTCAGGGTGCACTGGCTGCATTTCGCCAGGGTCCAGGATGCAATGGATCGGCGTCCCTGGAGCCTTCCCCAGCTGGCTGCGTACCCCCTCAGCTCCCTCTCCATGGCCGGGTTGGTGACTTTACCCTCTCCTTCCCATAAGTCAGCAGCAACGTGAGAAGCCGAGTGCTGCCTGCACAGGTGTTGCAGTTTCACAAAGTGTGTAGCCCACAACTGCTTAAGCACCCATTCCCGCCCTCTTCCACAGGGCGCATCTCCCCCACGTTTTTGTGCTGGAAGAAATTAGAAGGGCCTCAAAGATACTCCAGATTAGATAAAATTGGAATTTTCAGTCTTGGGTGTAAACTGTCTCCATTCAAATCCAGACTGCTGCCCAAGTCTGGTCTAAAACTCCAGGGAGCCTCCTGCTCTCGGCTCCCCAGAGGTGTGGGGAAAATTACCGTTGCCCAGTGAAATCTCTGCTAAACCAAAAATCTCCAGAAATGCTCTCTTTTAGCAAGTTATTCCACAAGGAACAGTGTGCAAGAAGGCTGTCCCCAAACATCAGTATAATTCGAGGGTTGCTCCAGAGACTCTCCAGGGTCTAATACGGGTTGAAGTCACCCTGCTGCCCCCTCCCTCCACCCTGTTCAGGCACAGGAGGAACATCATGTTTCTGAGGCCTAAAATCCTTCTTTCAAATATGGTTTTCAACGGCCCGTGGAGTCAAAGGCTGTTGGAGTGGGAAGTGCAGGCTGACAGCGCGACTGCTAGTCTTGTTTTCTTAGGAACCTACACTAAAAAATGTCTAAGCAAAACATTTCAACTTCAAAAAAATAATAGTATCTACTTGGCTATCTATGTGACAGATCTGCAAATAGCTTTGGTTGACCTGTGGCTGAATGTATTTGGAGAATAAACACGCTGATTGAAAACTTTCCCCAGATCTAAGAGTAAAAACAGCACTGGCCACGCAGCTCTCAGCCCTCTCCCAGACTCGCCGTTAATCAGGGGCTAGTATGGCAGCGCCGGGGAGATGGGGAGGGGGCAGAGGGCCATGCAAACATTCTGCATGGCTGTTTTACACCAAGTGTCCAATACTTTAATAACCCTACTCAGTTCAAAGCTTTAATGAGGCTGTGACAACCTGGCCCAGGTGCCCATTAAGGTGAATGCGATTGCTAAGAGATGGCCAGCAGGATTAGAAAGCCTGGGGACCATAAACTGTCTGAGGGTCCCGACTGCCCTACATTGTGGAAACCAGCTGCTCTGCTCCTCTGCCAATGCCTCCTACCCCTCTGCAGGGCAGTGGGAGGGTGACAGTCCATCCTGGTTTGGCTTGTTGGCCAGCAGGGACAGCTGTAAGCTGTGAACGTCTTTGCTGAAACATCTTGGCTTAAGACAAGGGGAAGATACCAAGACAGCGAGGATGTTTTCGCACTATGGAGAGGCACAGGCAGGTCTGGACTTCAGGGGGAGAAAAACTATCCCTGAGGTTTTCCCTTCTCCCTTTCTCTCCTCGTTCGCATGTCCCAGATGCCTTGGGCTTCTCGTTGCCCAAAGTGGCCCCAGACAGCCCTTCCCAGTGTGCCCTTGGAAGTTACCTTTGCAGGGTCTTCTAGAAGCCGTTATGAAGCCCCTCGTGTAAACAACATCTTGGGAGGGACGATCTATTTTTAAAAGTGTGAGAGGTAGAAGTAAGCCACAAGCATTCAGTAGGAATCTGGTACTGTGACCAGAGCAGTCTCAGCGGGGTGGGGAAGGACCTGTGCTTCTCTCCCCTGAACTCACCACCCAGACTCCTCCCTAGGATGCTACACCAAGGAACACTTCACAGAGAGAAAGCCTTAACCCCAAAAGGGGCATTTTGCCAGACAGCAGTCCTCAGATAAAATCCAAAGGATAAGGGCCATCTCTAAGACCAAGCTGGTGGTCGTCAAAAGCATCCTTTTCAGTACCTGGAGTGAGTGAACCTGTGACTTGTATTTCTGGAGCTGCAGGGTGGATGAAGAGGACCCCATGGCGCTGAAGCAACAAACTACCAGGAAGGCCATGTGTTTGCAGACCTAACTGTGAAAACAATGTTTGGGGTGCAAGAAGGGGGTCAAGGTGACTGAGAAAGAGCGGTCCTGGGCATGGTGTGGCTCCTGGAAGCCAGTGGGAAGCTGGCTGTGACCAAGCCAGATGAACAGGAAGAAATCCAGCCAAAGGCTCCAAGGTCCTGACCAACAATGAAGCCACTGTGCTAGAAAATACCCACCAACCTCATTTTTAACTGCCTACAAGCCAGCTGGCTCCCCACAAACCAACACATCCTGTGGCTCGTGTGTCCACACCCAGTTCCTGCTGGGTTATGCATGGCACGGAGGAGGACAGGGAGGCCTGTGACATGCATGGACATCCCAGATCCTCTGAGCAGATTGGGGCTGCCACATCTGCACTTCTTTCCTGCCACTCCTTAAGCAGCGCTGGTCACAGGAGATGGACATTGAATACCAGTCTGCCACCCAGAGATACCTGGTCCTTACTGTGGGCAAACCACAGCACAGCACAACGGCACAGCTCCTTCACACACACGCTTGTGCTCTAGCAACTAGAAAGAACCTGCTCACCAGTTCAGCGCTGACCATTGAGGGGAGGACTGGGAGCAACATGCATGGAGTGAATTCCCAGCCCTTCCTTGCATCCCAACCAGTGACTGCCATGGGACAGCCACAGAACTCCCTCTTCTGGCCACTGTGTGGTGGCTGAGCGTCCCCAAGTGCTCTGCCATCACTTCGCCTGGATCTGTGTCCCGTGGAAAGGTTTCTTCCTTGCTTTAAACTGGATGCACTAGGGAAGCAAGTGCAACCACTTCTGTTTCCACGTATTTCTACCTGATCCTCTTTCGAAACTTTCTGAATTGCCGAGAGAGACTACCAAAATAGAAGCTGCAACCTCCCATGGAGCAGGCTGCCAGAAAGCCACAATGATTCTGAACCAAGCCCAGCTTGCAAGCCTGGCAGTGAGATGGGGTGGGATGGGAACAGGTAAGGAAAACCAGTGGGGTGGTCAAACTGCTGTATTCTCCAGTTGTCCCATGCGAATATAAGCAGCCCGTTAGAGCTGTCTAAGGGCCACTTTCAGGGTGCTCTATACCATGCCAGAAACTCATCAGCCCCAGAGGCGTTGTTCACTTACCTGTAAGGCGAGGCAGTACCCCAGGAGAGATAGTCGGTGGGTCTCGGAGCTGGGCGAGGTACTATGGGCTGCTCCACGGCGGTCACGTCCCCTGAGTAGGATTTGAGCAGAGAGGCATTCTTGCTGGCCAGCATTGCCCTCTCATTCCGGCGAAACTTGGCTCTCCGGTTTTGGAACCACACCTGGGGTGGGAAGCACACAGACCCGCCAACCATCACAAACAGCTCTGCTGCAACACTCACCCTTTCACCACACCACCTCTGCCCTGCTGGGCAAGACAGGAGTCTGTAAAAGCAGGCTGCTTTGGCATGCCTGTCACTGGAAACTCTAATGACAAGACCTGATAAAGATGCCCACGAGATGCCAACTGACCACTGTGTCCAGCTCACCCTGGAGAGAGCATCTGTTGTTCGTTTAGTGGCCAGCCCAGCCCAAACCGCGACACCACCACGCGGGGAACTGGCACAGTGAGGTCCCTGTGGGACCAGGTCTGTCCTGTGCTGTAGGCAGCAAGGCCTGGGAGTACTGTACAACGCATCATGTTCCATGGTCTGCTTTGACCTTCAGAAGGTGCAGGCTTGCAAGCTAACAGCTGAGCAGCTCAAAATAATGTGAGCAGCCTGAGCACAGGACATCCAACATGTTGGCCTTGAATGAATCCTATGAACACATCTGACTGGGCAGGTAGTAAGTATGGCAGCAGATCAGGCCTGGCAGTCCTCCCCAAGTCAATGCACGCCTGGGACTGCAATACAGCATGACTCAGAAGCCTGGTGGCCTGATAGTGTTCCATGCAGACCTCGAGGATTTCTACTGCTGTACTGGAATGGCCTGATGACACCCCCCAGGTGAGGTGTCTGGACACAAGCTGTGGTGATTACCTGAACTCTGGCTTCAGTGAGGTTGACTCTGCGTGCAAGGTCTTCCCGTACAAAGGCATCAGGGTAGTGTGTCCTCTCAAAGACCCTCTCTAGTGCCTGGAGCTGGCTGCTGTTGAAGGTAGTTCTGTTCCTTCTTTGCTTTCTTTTCTTCTTCTCTTCTGAGTTCAGCTGATCATCTAGGAGAGATAATTGGAGATGTGAAAGGCTAGAATGCCACGAGCCCACAGCAATGGGGTGAATAACCTCAATGGTTGCAAGACGGAAAGGGCCTAGGAAGGGGCGTGCACAATTTCAACACCACATCTTAACCGCGCTGTGTTAGTCCCCATGTAAAAAGGACGTGAAAAGCGCATTGACCTCAAACATTTATTTCCCAGCTCAACCGCGTAAGACTTGTACCAGCTCTCTCAGGCTACCCCATGCCTCAGCTTCCTTATCTCCAAAAAGAAACAAAAAAGTCCAAAATGCATCTCCCCATTCCTGACAAGCCTAGAAACTTTTTCTGACCATAAAGAATCACGAACCCCTGTTCCCTCGTCTTCAAATTTCCAAAGACTGCCCTTACTGGGACATAACACAACCCCCTGGGGTGAGCATGAGTCCTGCACCAGCTCTTACTGACTGTGGGAAGGTGTGCCTGTCTCTGAGTAAGGAAAGCGCAAGGAAACAGCTATTACTCTTGGGCCTGCCTACAGCCAAGGTAATGTCATTCTCTATATGTAGCTCCACTTGGCTTAAACGAGGACTGCATTCTCTTATCCTTCCTGCATCCAGACCAAGAGGCGTCAATTCCGGCAGAGATGGGGAGCTATGAGCAAAGAGGTATCAGACAGTGGAAATGAAGCGTGACTGATACGGGCCTGAACAAGAGACAAGTACAAAAGCCAGTTTCACTTTTATGCTTGCAAGCCAAGGACACAGAAATACAGACAGACAGACATGGATAGCATTGCAATTGGGAAGCAAAATCCCAGTAAGAGAGAGACTGAGCGTAAGCACGTTGGATGCTGTTGACTGAAGAACAGTGCACTCTCTCCAACACCCCCCTTGCCTTGCCCAGGCCAGCAAGGTGGTGAGCAACAAACTGTGCGTCCTGTAAGAGCACATATTGTTTTATGCCTGGTTTGTATTTACTCCAGCAATAAATCAATACATCCATACATCTGGAGTCCCACTTACCACTACTGCCTGTGCCTATGGTCACTGGAGCAACATCAGTGCTGAGACAACTACGAAATGGTTTTTCTCAGCAAATATCTGCTCTGCACCATGTCTCCTTTTTCCAGTGGTGTTGCACATTCCAGTGTAGCAGCAGCAACCGAGCTATCAATGCACTGGCGCTCGCAGGTACTGGCAAGCAGTATGCGACACCTCCAGTGGTTTGAATGCTCTGTATTAGGAGAAGCTGGAGGCTATGACACTGGTTTGCTTCTACCCTACCTGTACCGAAGTATGTTTACTTATCACACCAGTCACAGCACAGCAAACACTTCAGTTACCGTGGGAAGCCACACCGAAGGCAGCAGAAAGCAAGGCACCAGCCTGCAGGAGCAGGAGGCTGCTGCTGCCTCCGTAAAACAGCCCCATTCAGGCTGCTGGACTGGTATGCCATCACCTTGTGCTCGTCCCTCAAGCGCTCCAGTACGTGTGGTGTCCCACCAAAACCACGAAGGCTTCTCATGCTCCTGCAGCCTCAGCCTTCAACGCTCCCAAGCACACCGGGCAGAGCCCCAGGTGGGCAATGTCAGCGTGGTCCCACTGTCTTACGTCGAAGAACAGTAGTTACACCTGGGAGGATCTGAGCCAATACCCGTCAGCATGCATGAAAATATATTGATCATTATATCTATAAAGTTGCACGTGCTAGTGAATTATATTTTAAGTTAATCACTGCACGCCTTGTCCCAGACGACAGGCTCACCACTGAGAGTCCAAGGGCTTGACCTGCTATATACAGTTGCAGAATATCCCCTCGACAGTCATTTCTCTCACCATATACAAATATGACAGCTCCCCTCATCCTCCTGTTCTCGAGGGGGTATGTAAGGCACAGGGAGAAGCTGACAAGGAAATTAAAGTCTACGGTTGTTGTCCTCACCACCTGTTTGTGTTGCTTTTCACAGCCCATCTGGTAACAGTTACGGCACCTGAACGCCTTTGGAGCAAGGCCCATCCATTTGGGAACAAAAGGACATTCCTCTTAAATTAAAGTAGGTTTATCAAATTCCTGCAGGTTTACAGCTCCTCCGTCCCCAATCCTTCTCCAACAGCCTGATGATGCCCAGCAGACTCCTTTCCAGCCTGGGGATTCCTGGGTGCAAAAATACGCCCGTGGTTTTCTTGTATCTGAGAGGAAGTGTTTGGAGACCAGTTTTTAACAGGCACGTTGAATCGTAAAGCTGAGGTGGGAAGGGACTGGCACAGGCAGGAACGTGCAAGAAAAACAAACACACGCGTAGGAATCCCGAGGCATTAAAACAAGGCTACACGTGAATCTATCCTGCTCAGGTGGTGGGAAGTGAAGCGGTGAAGCAGCGGGATGGGATTTAACCACTGGTTGTGCAGAACACCATGCACACACGTCTACCTGCTGGGGGGTTTACCGCTGGCACAGGATCCGTGCCTCATAAAGAAGCAGAGAAGTCCTGCCCGTTCCTCTCTTGACTGATCATCAAAGCCTTTACAAAAAGGGTCAGCGCTTTCCCCCTGGCTCTACTGGTGAGCTTCGACATAGTTGCGCTGCCGCGCACCACACAACACAGCAAACAGCGAAGAACATGCCTCGGGGCATGATCGTCCCTCTGCATGGCAGAAACATTGCAAGACCAGCTGCCGTAGAGGCCAATGTCCACATGGGTGCCTGGCCTCCTCCTGAGTTATCCATTTGATGCTATTTTCAAATCTAAACCCTGCCTACGTGGACTGGATGAACAAATCAATAAAAGCCTTTGGGACCCCTTGGAAATCCCTTACAGGCCTTTGAAGCATCAGTTCCTGCCCAGAAGACGACACTCGGCTGGAGGGAGCACAAGCCCCAGCCTCTCTGGGCATTGCTTGGATCCTGCGTGACAGTTACACATGAGGAAGGCTGAGCACATCACTCTGGGGAGCAAGAAGAAGGGCCAAAGCCTGTAAAACACTGGAGAACAAGAATCCCTCCTGCCAAGCACGTTAATACAATTTGCCTGGTTTCCTCCCGGCGTAAAGCGAGACACCAGTGATTCACAGCTCACCTCGTAATTACTGGACCCAAAAATAGCAGGGCCAAGAAACGGAAAGTCGCAGGCAGTGGCCGTGTTGCAGTGACTCACGGTCAGGTCACCGTTGGCTACCACACTTCCAGCATCGGCTGGCACGCAGCAGGGACGTGAGTCACCCCCTTTTTCCAGGACGTAGCTGGACGGAGGTGGCTCGACAGCGAAAGCACAGCCTGTGACAGGGGGGTCGGGATTTTGAGATCTCCTTTCACTGCACTGCTGGAACAGCACACCACAGCTAGATCCAAATGTCTACAGGAGTTACTTGAGTAGCAGGGAAAAAAAAAATAATAGCCGTATTAGCCCAGAGCGCCGCTGGGTTGATCACTCTTTGCGTTTTGCCATGCAGACATGCCATATGTTGGCTACAAACTGCTAACGAGGGATTGCAGACACCTAAACCCCAGGTGTCTGCAAATGTCACCTTGCTCACAGCAGTCACCGGCTGCCTTCAACATGTCAGCAGGGTATTTTTTTTTTTCTGCCATTATTTCTTTATCAGGAAACAACGCTGAACACTGAAAAATGGTGTTCCTAAACAGTGTTGACAGCACTAGTGACTGGAGTCAGCAGAAACGGAGAGGAGAGGAAAACAGCTCTAAAGGTTTTTAGATGGGTCAGAAGTCTTTCATCAACATTCTTTTAATCAGAAATATTTTATTACGAGCAGCGTTCTCAAAAGCTGAGCTGCTTGCAAACATGTCCCCCAGAGAGACTGAAACGCACATTCTCGTCTCAGGAACCCAATGCTGGAAAATCTGGGAATTTCATTTCAAAATCCCAACCTTTCATGTTGGGCTGGGGGATTTTGTTTCCTGTTTCCATGTTTGTGTTTTCCTGTGCTATTTCTACATTTACCCATGACATGCAAATCTTGATGTCATCCACAAACGCATGCACTTCTAGGATGCACCAAAGCATTTTTAATTGCTCCTAAGTGATACAGTATGAAATGTCCTATGTTTTTTTCCCTTGCTCATCACATCTCCTCTTGCAATGAGGCAGATCTGTACTTGAAGACGCTCTGATCTATGCTCCTTATTGCACAGCAGCCATCCTACTGTCTGTGACTATCACTGGGGTACCACCAGACGGCTCCTGTTGGGGTTGCCACATTGAAAATACAATGCATTATAAAGAAAAAACAGAGTTGAGAATTAAATGCCTACATACAAGTTACAAGATCAGTATTTTTTTGCAACCGCAACATATTTTGGATTTCCAGTTTGCAGGAATGCTTGTGCATACTTGCTTTCATTCCAGGTCAGAACAAAAACTAATTTCCAGATGGGATTTATATTGTGTGGGCAGTTTTAAAAGTTTTGACCAGTTCTATTAAGTGCAGAACCAGCTATTATAGTACTTTAATTGGATCTGAATTGAAAGTAAACAATTGGATTTAATTAAGTGAGGGACAGAGACATTTAACCACAGTATCACATACGGTAAGGCAGGAAAGATTCGTCACATCAGTTATATAAACTGTAAAGTGAGAAAGGATTCCAGGAAGAAAATACGGAATCACACTGTAATCACAGCCTTCAAAATAAGAAGTTACCACTAAAGTCTGAACACAGACTAAAGAAAAAACAAGACAAATTATTTCACAGAGAAAAAAAATAAACTAGAAACTAAAAACCTAGTAACTAAAAACTCTTTTAAAATAAAAAAAAAATCCTGCAAGTCAAAAAAAGAGAAAGTTTTAATCAGAGTGGTGGAGAAAGAAAGGAAAACAGAATAGAAGGGAAAGGAACAGTCTTTTTATTTGCTTTAAAGTTAAAATTTAAGAAGCTTGAGTAGAAATATTTCCGCGGGTCCCCTCTGGCTCCGGGCAGACTCCTCTTCCCAACATCAGCCATCCAGATAGTTACAGCCCTTTGCAGGCTCACGTTCCAGTGTCATTCACGCTCTCCTTTGCTTTCGATTCATTATATCCCTCCAAAATACTGCAACTCTTTTGAAAGCAGCGGCAGCTTTCTCAACTTATATCATAAAAAAACATAAAACAAACTCCAAACTCAACGGATTTAATCAAAGCTAAAATAAGGTGCCAGGATGGGGAGTGGGAAGCAGATATGGGGACATACAAAATCCCCCTGATGACAAAGCCCTGCCCCAACCGATTTGAGATGGGTCGCAAGTGATGTTCCACTCGTGCGGGATGCTGCAGACGAGCCAGCGTGCCGCAGTAAGCGGGGCCGCCCACGGGCAGAGGGTCCCACCACCATCGCTCACGCAAAGACGAGATCGCACCCCATCTAAAACAGCCACCAGACACCAACAGCGCTCGGCGCCGAGCCTGGCCAGAGCAAGGTTCACCCTAAACGAGACAATCTCAACCTGAAAAGCCACTTTCCAGCCTGAAAACATCACTTTGGTCAAAAACGGGGAAAAGCCTCACACCTCTATTTTCCCTCAGCTCGTTTTCCATGTCTTCGACCAGGCTGGACGGCCAGGTCCATCGCTGGTTTTGCGGCTTCCCTTCCCAAGCATCGCCTGGAAGGACCCCGCTTCTCCGGGCAGCACGAGCTCATTGCCCTGCAGCATCCGTCGTCTTCGCAAGATGTGAGCAGGGACAGAAGCGGGGCAAGAGGACCCACACGGATAAGATCTCGTGCTCAGAGCTGCCTAAAGTATCTTTCTAAAAGCTCCCTGGAGAGAACGAACTCCGTTTTATACGCATTTCCATGCATGAAAAGTATTTTCAAAAGGAAATAAGGTTTAACTTCAGGGTATGCAAATGCTACACGGAGAAGCTGTAATTACCCTACACCAGACATCACAAATGCAGGCAATGCGGAAGATGACACTTAAAAGAAAGCTAAATATGTTGAGGTAGGAGGAATGCCCATTAAGTCATGTACTGAAGCTAGCCCTGACGAGCAGCGATAACAGCAGGTTTGTATTTGTGATTACAGGTCAGACTACGGAGATTTTTGAACTATCATTTTTCTCCCATTACACAACACCGGCTGAGCTTTTTTCTAACCTTTGCTGTTTATTTGTTTGGTTTTTTTCTGCACCATCTGCGCACAAGACCTCAAATTATTTCAATTACACAGAAAAATTCAAGTATCTGAAGTTCCGGTCTTGTTAAGATCACCAGCAACACAGAAGAAAAATAGAAGAAAACAGAGAAACAGATGCTATATTTCTTGTAAAAGCCTTCGCTTTTGATTGTCTTGTAAACTAATCAGGTTCAATTTTTGCACATAAAAAATAAGTTATTTTGTGCATGAGCATGGAACTTCAAAAAGGCGACACTGAATTTTTCATACAAAAACTGAGTTTTAATATTAAATGGAAAAATGTGTGTATTTTCAGCATTACCCACGGGACTACAGCAGTTCCTCTCCGAAGTGTCTGCAATGTGGAACCTATCAGGATAATTTTTAGCTGACCGCATACAAACAATTACATATCATTACAGAGCTGTGAATAGCTTTTGCATGGATAGCGTGCCTACGGTCTCCCGTTGCACTCGGCTCTGCCTGCCAGACTAGGGGAACTCACTGAGGTCCTGTATAACCACGGCTTCACCAGCGCCGACAGTGAAACCCTCGTTGTCCTCCACCAGGACAGGTGCTTGAGCAGAGGGACCTCCCACTTGCACCATGGCCCAAAGGGACATTTCCAGGTGGGTTTCAAGGCACAGCATCAGCCGGTGACCCTCGCCCGTCAGGAACAAGGTCTTGGGGTTGTTGCCTTCTGGCTGGAGAGCCTGTAGATACCTCTGAGCTCCTGAAGACTAGTTTCTAGCATGCAAACAGTCTTCACCTGGACCTATGAGACATTACAGGGACCTGAGTGCAGAGGTACCCCCAGTGCTCTGCTCTGTACTGTTGTGGGTCTGCAGAGCTTGGGATCAGGTCCCCCTGCAACCCCAACCTGCTGACCCCAGAGACCCTGTCTGTGTGACCCACAGAAAGGGAAGCATGAGCTCCTCCCTAGCAGCTAAGAGCACTATCCTATGGCCAATGTAAGACGAGACTACTTTTCAGGGTGATTTCAGCTCTGGTGCTCTGCTTCTCATCTGATGGGAACCTGCAGAGCACATGGGCAAGTTACAGCAGCTAAGATGTATGTCTTCCCTAACCACGTCAACGTTCCCACTTACTGGAGTTAACAGAAGAAATGATGTTCTAAAAAAAAAAAGAAAAAGCAATCATGATCCAATGGAAATCCAGAGAACCTCCCTGGGAAGACATGACGTTAAGTGTTAATTACTAGGAGAACAATATTGGTGGGGGCAAAAGTATACATCCTTCTCCAGAAATTGGTACAAAGCCATTGAAAGTCCCCCTAGATCCCACAGACCAGTCTGAGTTCTGCTGTAACAGCTCTGCTTTTATATTCGCTAGGGTTTTCCTTCTGGGCATCCTACAGCTCATAAGGCACATGGCTTAGTCCTGCTCTTCTAACAAGTCTTTCCGCCGGGTCTTGGGGTCAGAGTGTTCCCATAATACAATAAGCGCTGTATGGATCTCATAAGCTCCAAGGCACAGTATGTTATGTGTTTGGAATTCCTTGTATGCTTTTATACTTTGTTTTACATATTGTAATTTTTATATGCATTACCACATTGATCCTTGGAAAATTAATTTAAAAAAAAAATATAATCAAAAGCAAACACATATTTTAAAAGCCTGCCAGCGGCAAATCATGTTCTGTGAGACTGCACTTTGTAACTGACAAAGAGACCAAACCACCAGACCATGGCGGCAATCCAGCGGGGTGGATTTACCAGGCTCAGGAGGGGACAGGATCCAAGGGGGCTGTAGTCCCCCCCTCTCCGAGTCCCTCGTTAGGGTAGCCCGATGCCGCAGAAGCATTGGACGTGTGACAGAGGAGCAGAAATGCAATCACACAGCTCCGCCTGCCAAACCCCACCACCATACCCAAAGGCACCATATCCAAAACGGGTCTGTGCGTCCCAGCACAGCACTCAGCTGCAATGACGTCCAGCCACTGGTGCCAGTATGACCACCAGACCTTCCCTGAAGAGCTGGAGCACCTCAGCCTTCACAGCCCCTTCCTCACTCTTGGTTAAGACCCGGGATCAGTGTGTTTGGCAGGGCTGAACACATGTGAAGTCACAGTTTTGCAAGGTCCGGGGTATGACTTCCAACGCCCACATCCTCTTCCCATCAGCTCCCCATCCCATGCCATGTGTCCTGATGTTTCATCTTAGGAATGGCATTCATGCAGCCAAGATCAAACTTCCTAACCTCCACCCTGCTCCATCGGTATTTTCTCATTTCCAAAGCCGCCTCTCTATGCTCTTGGCCCCCTCCATCCTCTATTTCATTCCAGATAACGTGTTTCTCCTCTCCGGCACTCTTTCTTGTCCTTTCTACAAAGGCTTGAAAGGCCAAGTTGTGTAACACTGCCCCTTTTAACTCCAACGTGCATGTGGTGTACATCCAAACCAGCACAACGGCTGACAGTATTCTTCTTAAGAGTCACCACTGCTCTTAGCTTGACTGTGTAACGAGAACTTCCCATGCAGAAGCAGACTGGTGCACGAGGAAAACCAGGATCCATGTCCACCTAGATACCACCAACTGCCTCAAAGACCGTGGCAACAAACCATCATGACAATTAGGCAAGGACAGGTTATTAATCTCTTTTCCACACTCATATCCCTCTGCAGCAAGCTCCATAGGGTTACGCATTATACAAAAGGCACACAGTATTATTTCTACCTGCTGCCCTGTTGGATTTACCTGGTGTCCCCTTTCTCTTTATGTACAGAGGTGACCCACAGACCTGTAGCTGGACATGAATCACAAACAGGTGTCACCTATGCCCCAGGCTTCAGGGATCAATACGCCCTTTGATGCCAAGCTGCTGGGACAAGACTTTAACAACAAAAGATAGAACGTGTTAGGGAGAATCTCCCATTGTAGCAACCAAGCATGGGGTGGATTTTGGTTCCTTCCATAGGAAGGAGTCCCTAGGAGACAGCAAAACCGATGTGGTGCTGGCGCTTGGGCCAGGGCTTCATGGAGTGTACTGGAGCCAGAAGCACAACAGACAATACTACAGTTGCTCCAGCCCTTCAGCATGGTACATTTCAGTCTTTGCAAGGTCTCTCCATCCCTCAGAGTAGTCCCTGAGACCAAGGAAGATAGAAACCACTTCCACCCTCTTCTGATGGCCACAGATTCAGAAGGCTGAGCCTCCCTGTCAGTACTCACGTAGAAGGATGAAACCATGAAGTGGGGACCCTGCAGTCCCCCTTCCACTGCACACCCACCTGAACTCTGGGCAACACTGCTTTTATTAAATTCTTTTTGTATTTAAAAGAAGTGGCAAAAAATTCTCATGAACTTCAGCTAGAAAAACTTTCTAATGGGAAAATTAGAGATATTTTTGCAAGAAGCAGTAAGTGTAAAAAAAAAAAAGAAAAAAAAAGAAAAGAAAAAGGGTTTTGGCACGACAGAAAAAGGCTGCTTTTGGGGGGATTTTTTTCAGTCCATATATACTTTGCAGATGAACCACTTGGCATTTTGGTCCTTTCAACTGGCTCATTTCCAAATGGTGTGGCAGCTGCAAGAGTGTGCGAACGTTACCCAGCAATCTCCCACCCGCACCGGGAAAGACTGACTCAAGCTGACCAGCTTCGTGAATGTCTCCGCTTGTTCAGGTCCCCGCGGAGGCCCACCGTGCTGCTGAGAAGTGTCATTATTAAACAGCCCCATCCCGACTGGATCTGGAAATTCACTTGGATGTGTTTTTTTTGTACGTGGGACCCGCGCGAGCAGACAATGACCGGTGGGATGCGCACGCCAGCTGGCCCCACTGGTAGGCAGAAACACTGCTCTCAATGGATATTTCATCTGTTTATTGTTGAAATATCCATGACTGCAAACTGCATGGCACAAGAACGACTGTGCCGGGACCATGGGGCGCCACAGACTGGGAGAAGGGGAAGTGCAAACGACGGCGAGAACATCGAAACCAGCTCTCCAAAGGCTGTGCTCCCTTTTCACTAGCATCCAAGAATAAATGTGTTTTGACCAAATTGGACCACCACTGCCCCTACCAAGCACATTAGACTGGAGCCGCTGCAGAGCTTCACTTAGAAATCCAGATTTTCACTGCTAATGCATTTTATGGGTCCCTCTTGATCACAACTGGAAAAACGATGGCATCTGAGATCCAGAAATAACAGAACTTGAGCCCGGCTGTCAGCATCCAGCCCACCTGCCTCTTCCAAGGGCTGAGCATCCTGACCGTGAGCGTGCTACTTGTGTGCGGGATAAAGGACCTTTACATCCCGCATCACTATGGGAGGCAAAGGGATTCGACCACGTAGGGCCATTTCAAAACAATTCTTTCTCCTTCCCAGGTCCATAGTGAAAACCTGCTCTTCTAAGGCCAGGGGACAGGGAGGAGGGACAAGGCTGCTGCTGGGTTCTGGGGCATTTTTGCTGGACACAGGGACATTCAGCAAAACAGGAGGGCGGATGGGATGGACCACAGGCTCCAGCATGCTCCGCACCCCGGCTCTGCGGGATGCAAAGGGAAATCAGGCTCAGATCCACCTCCATCCTTAGCCTCTTCTGGACGACGAATGCATTTCACATTAGCTAATAAATTGCTACATCTTATGTTTCTTAGCCTGCTGGAATGATGAATATTTTGGAATGTATTTTGAATGGTTCCCTGCCAGAGTTGAACAATCATCTAGAGATTTTAAATCAAAAGGCTGAAAAATGGAAATCTCTGTATTTCCACAAAGTTCACTGCAGTTTGAAAAGCACAACTCCCAGCAGACGAGGCAGAATAATGACTGTCAGAGCTCCTGCGAATTGGGGCAAACATGGGACATGTTGAAAACTACAATTGCTAATATGCAGTAATAATCTTTGCCTCCAGGTGATGAATATATTACAGGATATCTGCTTATTGCTGCCCTTGATCTGGCTGAAATGTCAGATACTCTAACCTAGAGGATTAGACAATTTAGGGGACCTGTATGGAGATACAGGGTATCTCAGCCACAAAGCCCCACTTTTGGACGGGTGCAGGGCTAGCAGATAAATGCTGGCATTCTAGCACAAATTAACAGAATTTAAGCTTTTTTAAAGGCTCTAGCTAATGAATCATATCCATTGCCAGACTAGGCACATCCTCACCTAACAGAGGAGTATCTCAAAACCAGCAAAAGATTTGATGGCTCACCCAAGGTAGCGCAGTTGGAGAAACATGTCTATGCAACCATGCTGCGCCCCGTCACCCTGCTCCAACCACTGCATCCCACCAGCTGCGGGAGCCCAAAGCAGTTCATGCAGACGACAGGTCACCATGTAACGAGGGCTGAGCAAGCTCAGCACAACCCCAAAGCTTGGACACAAAGTCTCCATCGATAAAGGAGACCAGTAAGTGGTCTTGTCTCATCAGAGCAGCCACAGATGGAGCGGGTCCAAGAAATAAGCTTCTCTCTCCCCTGTGGAGATGGCCTGTCTAGACACATTGGCAAAGCCGCGCTGCCGAGTTTGCAGTGCTGCATCCTTCTTGTACACAGCCTGTCAAATACAGCAAATTCCTGTCCCCCAGCCCGTTAGCATGGGCATTTTTTCAAACTTCCTCATGTCAGTCATGTCCAGAAACGTCAATTACATTTAATGAGAATTTTTTTTAAAAGAATTTTTTTTTCCCAAGGAAAACATTTCATAATTTTTTTCATCAACCCTCTGGCAAAATAGTTTGTTGGTTATTTCATTATGTCAATTTTTACTAACAATTAAAGTGAAAATTAAGTAAGTTGAGTAGAAAGTATTTTAAAGTCAAGAATCACTGATATTTGAATATGAATTGCAATGAAAAACCTGGGGGGAAAAAAAAGTTCTCCAAATAATAAAAAACTGTTGAACAAAACCTATGGGAGCCAGATGCACTTCAAAATAAACCAGAAATGGGATGCATTCACATTAAAATTGTGCCGTTCATGCTGTTGAGTTTCACAGCACAGAGAATAAATTAACAGAATTAAAACACTTTCAGTATACAGTATGAAGGTGAACAGCAGCTATTTTATTTCAGTTGCATATGCAAATGTTAGCTGGTGTATTTGTGAGTATTGCAGCCCACATTTCCTAGCCATCATCGGCGCTAACAGTGAGTCTCCACATCGATGCTGGCTCTGCTCTTAACCCTTTGCAGAAAAACTCTCATTTTTGATTCATGTATGAAGGCAGATGGACTTATTTCAGGTTAACGGGGCTCCATAGCAAGGTTTAATGGCAACCCAACAGCTGATGGGCACCACCATGCCCCTGTGCTGAGGCTTCCCCGCAGCTCCTGAAGCTCAAGCTCTCAGTCAGCCACAGCCGTGGCCATGTAATGGCGGGTGAGCACTGAGCATCATCTGCACAGGGCCTCAGATCTCCCCACTGCTGCAGTGCCACAGATCCCTCTGCCTCATCAACCTACCAAACCAACACCCCGGAGCCTGGATGTCAGGGTTGATTTAGACAGAAGTGGCCATGGGATGGGCTTTCCACNCCCTCTGCCTCATCAACCTACCAAACCAACACCCCGGAGCCTGGATGTCAGGGTTGATTTAGACAGAAGTGGCCGTGGGATGGGCTTTCCACTCTGCTCCCCCAGTGGCACCCCTTGAGGGGACTTCTGAAATCATGTCATCCCTAGGAAAAAAAGGTCAGCTGCTCCTGGCTGCTCACAGAAACCTTGAGAGCCTTTGACTTCACTTAGGAAATCTCCGCCAACCTCTTTGGTCACAGGAGTAAAATGCATTAGTGAGTGTGCAGGGGACCCCCTGTCAGAGGTGGCTTCTTCTCTTCTCCTTCTCATGCAGCTCTCCGTACATGTCCCAGAAAGTGGTACCAGGTATGGACACCATGGCTCGGGCTGAAGGCCCTCTCTTGCCAGCCTCAAGTCCCAGCCACGCGCTGGAAGTCCTGGCAGAAATGCCAACTGGGACTCGTGAGCAGCCATGAGCAGCCAGACATGAAGCTCCTGGACATGGGCCACCGCCAGCCCGCATCCCTTGCAGGCATGGCCCTCTGACCAGCCCCAGGCCACTCACACCAGCTCTCCAGGCTCCCCCTTGGTCACAGAGATTGAATTCAAATGGAAAGACTGAGATCCCAGCATGGGAACCCAGTGTCCTAATATGCCAACAACTGTACCTGCATCTTGGTCGGAGCCTGGATTTTGAGATGGGTCAGTTGGTCAGTGCCCTTCAACTTTGGGCACGAGGGACAACTACAGAGCGGTGCTGGGTGGACCAAAACATCCCCCACGCAGGTCCTGGAACATGCATATTGCTATGCAGAGACCATTGCCATGCAATGTGGTGTAACAAAGATCAGAGCACCCAGAGAGTCACAAACCAGCTCGCAAAGAACTAAAGCAGAACGGTCTGGTCCTGAAATAGGTCCTCTTTTTCTTTTAAGCGCAGCTCATTAAATGTTTGCTGGAAAAACAGAAAAGCATTTTCCACAGAGAAGAGGACATCCAAGAAAAGCCCTTTTGGACATAAATTGGCAAGAGGCTCCCAAGCATTTATCTTCGGCATAGAATGTGCTCTGTCAGGAGGGCTGTAACTAACAATATGCTGAAAAACATGCCACAGACTTCCACTGTATTTTATTTGGCGCAAAGGGGTTATTCCTCAGCACAAAGTATTTGCAACTGGCATCACTTAAACGAGAAATTACAACCTTCAAAAGACCTACTTAGCGTCAGCTGCAGAAAGTACGGAATTTGCCATCGGCTTCGATGACAACAGATTATGCCCCATAAAACGCTGCAAACACGCTCGGCTACAATACCGGGCGCGAGCTGCCAGTTCAGCGGGGGGACTGGGGACTCGCCGATTCCTGCCCCTTCCTGGGAGGCTGCTGCTTGGTTTAGGACTGGTGACACCCCTCTCTCCGACCCTCCGGCTCACGTGCCTGCCAAGTTCAGCCGCAGGGCTCGAGACTCGGCAAGTTGATTTCTGCAAGGGCTTTGCAGAGCCGACAGGCAGCCGGCAGAGCCGGGCTTGCGCTGGCTCTAGCCTGGTGGCAAAGAACCTCCGAGCCGCACAGCAGCATCTTGCTCCATTTGGAGCAAAATATCCCAAGCTTTTTAGCCCCACAGCTCGTTAGTGCTAACGAGGAATAAGAGGGAAGCGTCTCGTTCCGCTGTGCTGGACGTTCAGCTGGGACAGACTGAAATCGAGAGCATGGAGGGGGTCAGGAGGGCATGGAACCCAACGGGTGGGTTAGCTGGCTCTGTGCCCAAGGTGGTGATTCGGGAGCTTCATCACCTCCCGATCCTGCACAGCTCAGCTACATCCCAGGATGAAAGACAGCTGTGCTGCCCCTGTCCCGCAGGATTATTCCCACCTCTCCGAGAGGAGGAAAGAGCTCTGCCAGCAAACTCCCCAGGCCCTCAAACCTCTTTTCACTCCGGCTTGCCGCGCACTCCAGAAAAGGAAGCCTCGGAGTCAGGAAACCTTCCTGGTGTTTGCTCAGGATGAGCACCATGTCCATGCAGGAGCGCGCATGGAAGAGCTCTGCGGAGAGCGTGTACATCTGGGGAAAGGAACCCATCACCTGGCCCCTGCTATCACCCAGGCCACCACCATCTCGAGTTAACGTGGAAAAAGTGGCAGAGATTCTCGGTCCAGAAACAATCACTGCCTCGGCTCTCAGAGTGGGCTCCGGAGAGGTCATCCTGAGCTAGGTTTTCCTGCCGCAAACCCGGCGCCCGCTCAGCGAGCTGTAAAACGCTCCCATCCCCGCGCTCCGCAAGAACTTTACTGTTTCCTTCCCCAGCCTGAGTCAGAGAGGCGCAGCTACAGCAGACCTACAAAGACAGGGGTTTATTAGGGGAAGACCCTTTGTTTACCTTGCCCTGGCAGGAAATTTAACCATTCACAGCACTTGTGCAGCAACAACAAAAATGAAAGGGGGAAAAGGATATTTTTTGCACGTAGCTGCAGCCTGCGGCAGGCAGCCTGCCCTGCGCTAGCACGCACTGCTCCAGCGCTTGTAAAGCCCAGACGCCTCCATGGCGTCTGCAGCCTTTGAGTTAACCCCTGCTCCTGCAAGCCCAGGAATTGTCACTTGGCTTGAAATGGTGTCTGTGAGTCTTTACTGGGCTGGGGGAGAGGGGATGGCTTTGTCTTGGCGGTGCCCCCCAGAGTTGTTTGCGCAGAGCAGGAGCAGCCAAAACACGACCAACCTAAATGTTCACGGACCGTAAGTTGGACCCTCCCAGAATCGCACGATTGCTTCCATAGCAGATCGGCATCAAGACAGGCTCCAGACAGACCGTGCCTTCTCTTGGTGCACCCTCTGGGGTTTTTTTTAACCTTGAAGCTGGCTGAGTCTCATCCTTCTGACTTATACACAGTGCCAGAGATGTACTTTTTTTACCCCAGGTTTTCACATGACCGCAGAATCTGGAGCTTAAAAAAAAAAAAAGAATAAAAAAAGAATGAAGAGCCACAGTCCTCCAAGGAGTCACATCAACGTTGAGACTGGACTTTGGTCCCGCTGTACTGGCAACAGCACATTCATGCGGTAAGCGACAGTCCTCCCATAAAGGCTTCAGGCACTCTGTTAGCGAGCCAGGCAAGACCCGGCATCCTGGTAGTAAAGGTCTATCGTTAGCCAGTTGGCCCAGTTTTAAAAGCTGAAGTGTGACAGCTAAACCCGTCTGCAGAGCCCTTTGATGCTCAAGCCACTTGCAGTCAGGCGCCTAACTACAGGCTGAAATGTCCAACTTGAGGCAACCGCACGGGAAAATCTAAGCCGCTTCCTGCTCCAGAAATCAGACTGCATTTTCGACAGGGCAGACCCTGGAGTCCTCTCCTAGCTTTTTGTCAGGGGAAAAAAAGGCCTTTTAAATTTACTCTCCTTACACAGAGACTCACAGGCAGACAAAGCTAACATCGTCAAATGATTGTATCAGAATCATGTTTTATTTCCCAACCTCTGATGGGAAAGAAGTGTATCAAACCGCACGTCATCTGCTGCCGTGGGCTTGTTCCCGAGTGAGCGCCTGCCGAATTCACAGCGGATACACGGACCGCTCCCAGCTTAGAGGCTGCTTTTACTTTGCAGTTAAGTGCCCCTGATGAATAGAGACACTTTCCTGAATCAAAAGCAAAAGGAAGAAAAACTCAAGTCTTCACATAAATTATGCCCAAATAATATTTCGACCAAATCTGTTCCCAGCATTAGAAGGATTGCAGGAGCTGGAGATGAAAAGCTCCTTTTAAGCTGGAGAATTGATCCCCTCATCCCCAATGAAGGATGGATGGGTTACTAAAACAAATATTACATTTCATTCTGGCTAACAGCACTCTGATATTGCCTTACATGAACAGGGGAGGCAAAAGCGCTCCCGATGACTATCATTTACGCACAGATGACTTCAAGTCCTCTTGCTTGCTGAAACCAGGCTGTGATACAACATGTAGGTTTCTCCCACAAACCTCTTCTGTTGCTCAGGCATTTGTTTTGTAGTTGCTCTGGCAGTTTTATTGGATCTATCACCTGGGCACAGAGGTAATAAAATACTAAAACTCCTCACCCCTGGGCACAGCCTATATCTTTCCCTGGTTACCTGCCAGCCTACGGCCAAAGTCAACAGTCCCATCCTCACCGCCTGCCCTGGGAGACCTGCTGGTGCCCTCACCCAGAGCCACGACCAGAGAGTCGGATGCCCACACCCACTCTAACCACACGTCTGCCCCATAGCTCCACCACCAGCTCCACCAGCACTGGCTGAAACAGGCCAGGCTGCCCCAAAACAGCGCTGAATCCCTGAAACTGCCCGGGCGGCTCTGGGGTATCCTCTCCCACCTGGCAGTCCCCCGTACCTAAGCATCAACCTTTCCAGCTTTCAGGTACAGCCTGTCGCCAAAAACTTCCCACACCTCCAGTTTTCACACAGAAAGGGTTTTGACTTTTCTCAAATCATTAGAGAAAATGAGCCTGGGAAATTTTAAGGCTTGAAATGCAAGCGCTTTAAAAAGTTAGTACTGATAGTAACCAAAGGGGTAATACCTCCAGTGTTTCCTAGAGCAGAGAGTACGTTTGCATGGCAGAGATACTGCTCCCGAGGTATTAGGTCTCCTGATGTGGGCCTTGCCTTTAAACTGTAAAATTAAAAAAAGGGGGAAAGGTTGTCGAAAAACCTCATCGAAGATTGCTTCCCCTCTCCTGGCTTTCCCTCCTCCCTGCGCCGATGGAGTTCAAGGCAGTCTGTGTCTCGCTCAGAGCGTGGCTTGCCACGTTGGAGCGAAGCAAGTCGAAGATGAGCCTCAGCCCTTTGAAGCAGCCACAACAGAGAGGACATCCTATCCCCAGGGATGCGCCACACAGGGCTGGCCCAGCCACCGGGACAGCCCAGCCAACGTGCAACGTGTGACAGGAGAGAGGCAGTGAGGGAGAAGAAGCTGTGGGCCAGAGCTGGCACCAACCTCTTGCGGGAGCCAGGCACCCAGAGAGGAGACTGTGTCCTCAGATGGGCTGCTTTGGCCACCAGACCCCTTGGAGGTGCCTTCCAAAAGGGCAGCCCATCTTCCCCAGCTGGTTTCAACTGGGTTTCTGGAGAAATCGCTTACAACCACGACACACTCTTTGCCTCTGATCCCCCTGGCAGTTTTTGAGTCGTTGGCCAATTTCAACCACAACTTGACAATTTGAACAGGAACTGAGAAGATAATTCAGCTCCTACAATTTTCCTGAAAACCTGGTGCCTCTGTAAAAGGAAAGAGGCTTTATTAATGCTGGCAGCAAGAGACCAAGCAGCGGGGTGAGTCCAAGCTCTTACAAAACACCCGAGAACCTAAACATCACAGTGCTGATAAAGTGAAGGGAAATCCCAGCAGAGCTCAGCCCTGATTGCTCCATGGACATCCCAGCCTGGAGGTGCACAGTGGCAGGAGCACCATCGCCAACGGCTGCCTCCTTCACATCACATCCCCTTGCCTTCCTCGGCGAGGACAGAGCTGGAAGAGCCCGGGGCTCAGACTGGGCAGCCCGAGCCCCAGGTTTTGGTATGGCTGCACCAGTCTTTTTAACTATTAAATCAGGAGAAAGTGGAGACTGAGGTGATGGGGAGTGCAGGACTGACCGCGTCCATGTGTGCTGCGCAGGGAGGACAAGCAGTCCACTATCCTGAGCCACACCACGCCATCCACCCGCGTTTCACTCCTCTTTCCTGCTGCCACAGACCTTTCTGTGGGCTCAGACCAGTAGATGGCACCAGAATAACAGAAAAGCCCCTCCAGTTCTGCCCTTCGCATCTCCCCAAATCCTCCCGCAGCATCACCCACTGAACACGACTGGCCACAGGCCACGGACAGCAACTGCTGGTTTTCGGCTCTGTACTTTAAAACCCTGTTTGGAGCTGACCTCTAACAGGACTTCTAAAAGTTTAGCAAACAAATTCAGGAGAGAAAAAAAAAGTCAAAGTGGTTTCTTTCCATTTTGAGGCTTATAAAATCTCCCCCCTCCCCCAACATAGATGCTGCTTTTAAATGAAGAATAGAATCAAAGTATTTACACAAAACATCTGCTTTCATCATAATTGCTTTACTTTAGAGGAGATTTCCCCCCTCCAGCAGGAACCGACAGAAATTCCCTGCCTGCTGCAGTTGAACAGAATCTGCATTTCTCAATGTAGAGGCAATTCAGCTAAGAAGGTCCTGACTGCATTTTTAGGTAGGAAGGTGCCCTTCTCTTTGGCCGTTGTGACTGTTGACATTGTTAAAGGAAAGTCTAGTATTTCTTCCCAAGCAGCTTCTGTTATTAGCTAATGACCACTTCCTTGACCCTGGTGGGTTGAGCATCCTCTCAACTCTCTCAGACAGGACCAGCTCAGGTCAGGGTGGACATTTCCCTCAGGAGGTACCTGCCTGTCTCTTGCACACCGGGCATGCAAGCATTCTTCTCATTACAGAGAGGCTGACCTAAAGCACGATTAACAGCCGGGGCACAGCCTCCAGCAAAATCCAGCCACACCACGGCCAGGTTTAGGATGACCCTACTCACATCCATGCCTTGTGGTACCTTCTGACCATGGCAGTGGACAGCCACATTTTCAGGAGCACTTGGGCGAAGGTGATGGTGGTCTCCAGGGATGCTCGCTGCAGCGCAGACAGGACTCCCCTAGTTCCCAGCTTGGCTGCGAAGCATGACAAGGAATACCCACTGCACAGTGATGCCAAACGCCCTGGAGCCAAAGGCACGGCTCTGACTGGGGGAGGTTTAACATGCTCACGGAGGCACCAGAATTTTTTCAGAAGCTTGAATCCTGCCTGGAGTCAACCTGGGACAAATTCAGAGACCTTCCGACTTTTCACACCCGGGACTGAGTTTTGAACGTGGCTCAGCTCCGCAAAGTTTTAAGAGGAGCTTGATTATTTTGATCTTTTCCCCCCCATCCCCATTATTAATCATACCAAAGCAAAGCGTAATGTCACCAAACCAAACCATTTGCCAAACCATTTCTCCACATACTTTTTACTTAACAGCCCTTCTAGGAATGGAGCACATTTGGAAACCTCCATGCCTCCATCCTCCTTGGCCAACAGTGTGTCCATGAGCACATGGCCGCAAGCACTGAGCATCGGTGCTGGGAAATGGGTGGAGGGACGTGCCGATCCCCACAGGATCGGTGGCAGAGCAGAGCGCCAGCCACGAGGGCTGCATGCTATGAACGCTCCCGGGAGAGCCGCCTTTCTGTGGCTCTTTGGCTATTCCTGATTTTAGCGGGGTCCTCCCTGGCTCGCAACAAGCGAACACAAAATGGAGTGTAGACATGGGCAGCAAGAGATGACTCTGACCATCACAGCCCAGCAAACGCTTTTGCTCCCTTTCCTTGGTGCCAGCCCTGCACAGGCATCTCTGACCTTCCCAGGGAGCCCACCCTACCATTCAGAGCCCCTCTGTCCTGCAAGGATGCTAAGCACGTCTGCCCGCGCCCCCCACCATTGATTAGATTTGCAGCTCTCCCTGTTTTCCTCATTTTACCCAAAGCCAACAGGGTTGCAATTGCAAGAGACATCGTTCACACAGACTCTCAACCTGGCCACAAATACCAGAAATCTCATGCAACAGCCTGTTTTCTTCAGAGCCGCAGTAAACTCAGAAGAGGTCCCGTAATAGGAGATCAAGTTGGGCTTTTTCCATGTCTGATGTTCACCCTTTGTAGCTCTGCAGAGGTTTCCCCATCTCTGACATTCTTAACAGCAGGATTTCGGAGGGGATTGTCCTATAAATGAGTGGGGCAGCTGGTTCACTTAAGAGTCTGAGTTATGATCAGAGATGAGGACATTGCTTTTCTTTTTTGTTTCTTGCTATGTTTTGGTTCAAACCTGTAAACAGACTCGCACCGAGTGGATCTGCATTCTCCATCTGGTCCTGTGATCCAATTTCCTGGCAGGAATATCCCTAACATCGAATTGCGCAGGAATGCTGCAGCACATCCATCCGTCCCACGGCCAGAGCCGAGCTCTTCAGTTTGCCGGTTTCTGTGTGAGACCCGGCCACGGCGTTTCACCCAGTTACCCCGCTAGCGAGACCAATAACTCACGGCTGACAAAAGCAGCTCTTCCAAAAGGGCTTCCAGATATTCATGCATGGAGAAGCCAATGCTGTCCTTCAGAGTTATTTCTAGTGATTACATAGCATCTCACAACTAAAAAAATGCATGTTTTCTACCTCCTTTGAACGCACTGTCTGGCTTTTGCTCTCAGCCACTGGTTCTTGTTCTACCTTTCTCTGATGGATTGAAAGCAGGGGGAGGAGGGGAAGACCTCTTCCTAGAGAGTCACGGAAATAGGGATTCAAATCCATCATCACAAGTGTCTGGAACGACTCTCGGCATTGCTCGGCCTGAGAGGGACAGCGATACGTCACACGAGCAAAACAGCTCCCACTCGGAGTGGAGACCGGGGAAACACAGCAGAGAGCAAAGCCCTTCCGAGGACGCCTGGAGAGCAGCGCTGTGCGCGTAGCAAGAGGGGGCGGGAGAACGGGGAGCTCAGCACCACTGCTGGTGAGAAAAAATCAGGATTCAGCACCCAGCTCTGCACAGAGTGCTCTGACCCTACAAAAACAAGGCACCCTCTTCACTTGCTCGCTGCAACCTCCTCCAGACTATCTCTGGCTGGAGGAGCATACAGCATTCACAAAGGCAGATATGAGCCTGTCCAGATTGATGAAGGGCAGCTTTTTGGGGCGGGTTTCTTGCTAATCACAGGCTAGTTTGTCTTTTCAATCACACCAGCTACTTCCAGCCCACAACGCCCAAGCCAAAAGGCACGTCTAGTAAATCTGTTCCCTGGTTTCCCAGCAGTGGTTCACCCCCAGTGACCATGCCCCTTCCCATTCCACGTGCTTTCCCTCAGCTGGATGGCTCTTGCCACACAGGCACCCCAGTTGAACACAGCACAGCAACCTACTTGGAAAGCTGGGGAAAATTGGAGACAGCACCATTATGCTGGCCAGGACAGATGAAACATAGGGGTAAGCACACAGGCATGTTCCCACTAAAGTCACACAGCCACTGAAACTTGGGAGAAGGACTCCCTTCCCAAGGCAGGGTGAGCTCTAAGCTGCTTATTCCTTCACGTTTGTCTCCATCAGATCTGTGCTTGGGGTCTCCACAGCATCCTCGCATCACCTCTTCCAGGGTTTCCCTATCCTCACTAGACCTGGGAGGATATCCCTACAACCTCACTTACATCTCCCTTGCTGCAACAGAAGTAGGTGGGCTTGGAATCAGTTGGGCATCAGTTTATACCTTCCTCTTATTGAGCTTAAGCACTTCTTTCCTTCTGAACTGGATGCTGAAGCTCTCCTTACTGCTTTTCTTCTCTGGACTTTTTTTGCCCCAGTTCACAACTTCCTCGACATGCAGCTTGCCCCAAACGCAGCCGACCTGGTGCGCTCTCCACAGCTGAGCACAATGAAGGGATGCTCCACAAACGAGGCAGAACTACAGGAGATGCTGGGGGTGAAAAACATCTGTCTCTCCTCATAAAGATGCGGCGTTTTGCATTGAGCAGGAGAGTTGGTTCAAGGCCAGGCGAGCAGATTTGCAAAGGGCATGGAGCCACAGCGCTCCAGTGTAGGCTCCTTACACCAAATTCATCCCCTTTTATAGGCAGCAGGTTGACACCAGTGGCTCCCGCGCTGCCCTCCTTTACAGGGCACCATGCAGAAACGCAAGGCTGTGACGTGGGGGAGATCTGCTGTGTAAGCTCATCAGAGGAGCAAGAGCAGTCACTTCCCTCAGCAAGCCCGATTTCCCCACTGGGAATCGTTGGTGGAGACGAGATGGATCTGTCCCATCAGGCGCCTGTGACCGGACCTCGTGGAGCACGTTCTGTGGAAGACCGGCTCTCTCGCAGCTGGAGAGCTTGGCTGGTGGCAGGACATTCAGAGGAAGGGTTAGCACCAAAATAGGTCATTAGTGAGCGACGCGGGGTTCTTCATTCTTCTCCGGGCCCCTCGTTTTCCTAAGGGGAATGCCTCAGAAAGCCCAGTTGGGGGGGGAGGAGGAATTTACAGTTCCCTTCCAAAAACCAGTCTTTGTTTGTTTGATCCGTTTTTTTTTAAATGATCGAGTAACTTGTGAATACATTTTCTGATGATTCCCACATCCTCCCAGCTGGAGAACGGTTCATGAACAGACTCCAAACTCTGTAAATGAGCTTGTTAGTCATAAGTCTTCAAACAGGCTTGATAAACAACTTTCAGCCTGCAGGATATTCATCAACCATTCTGTCTGCCTGGTCTCCTGACACTAATTTATTATTTACAATGAGAGATCCCGCTCCTAAATCACAGGTGATTGTTTCTTTTTTACTGATTAGCTGATTTATTTTTTTTTAAGGAGAAGTAATGAAAAACAAATTACCAACAAGCAATGCATCGCAAGCACTTATTCCTGAGCAATTCCCCTAGTTTCCATGAGACGTATCAGCAGTTGTCCAGATGAAGGAAACCTTAAGTAAAGATCTTTTTGGCCAAACCTTCAAGACAAGGCAATAGCCAGAAAAAGAGTGTGACCGTCCCAACCAATTGCTGGGAATTTCAGTGTCTGCTGTCAAATGCTTCAGGGACCTTCCAGCTTACCGACATGTGCCGCTCTCTGCATCCTTTGGGTTTGTGGAGAGCCCAAGCATCTCAAGATGTTCAGGAGATACGAGTCCGCGTGCAAAAATCTGCCACTGAAAACTGTTTCACCCCATGGAGGGGTTCACACAGCAAACACAACTCGCCCCAAGCTCATTGGGTGGGTTCCCTGCAGGAGCACACTTGCTGGAAGTTGCTCCAGTTCATGGAAGGGGATCTCCTCAATGCTAATCAGTTAATTAACACAGAAGGTGCTCGATTCCAGTGACAGAGGCAGATGAAAGAGCAATTTGCTGGGGGCAATGCAGAGGGAGGTGAATCTTCCCAAATCCCTGTTAAAGCCAAGCTTTCATGTAACACCCATCCAGCAGATTTCAAAGCCCCTAATTAGGGGCCGGGATTGTACCCAGTTATATGAGTAGGAAAACTGAGGCACGGCGAGGTGAACTTGGCCAAGTTACGGCAGCAAGTATACAGAAAAAAAGACCTCAAGACTCTGTGGCCAAGGCACTAAAGCATTTTGGAGCAATAAAAGACAGGCTGGAACATCCTACTGCACCATCTCTACTGATGTTTGGAAGAAAAAAAAGCCCCACTGTTTTAATTTAGATTTTGGGTGCAAACCTTTTCTGGGCAGGCTGCTCCCAGCAGCAGCAAACGCCGCGCTCTACAAACCCTGCCCTGCAGTACCCCCAAGCAAAGTGGCCCTACACTGCCTGGAGAACACATGGAGAAAAATGCCCTCCCCAGCAGGCTGCCTTGTGTGTGTGTGCGTAAAATCCAGACCTGTGTTTCCACCACCACCACCACCACCTTGGCTTCCCATCCCTGATCCACAGAGAGGTACAGAATCCCGTCAGCATTCAGAGTGAAGGCAGCAGGATGCAGAGCTTGGCTCTGGACTGGTCTTGAAAGCTTTTTTTTTTCCAGCTCTCACTGCAAAATCACCAATACATCTGCTCTGACAACTTCAAGCACTCAAGACCAGACAGGCTGCGGTACCAGCTCATGTCTAGAGACAGCCTTCCCAGTGCCAAATGGGAGCAAACACACTCAGGAAAGAGACACAGACTTGTCACCAGCTTTCTCCAGCACTGTCAGCATGGGAGTCATCCATCCCAAGCAGGAACTCGGTGATGGGTTCACAAACCTCTGCTCCATACCTTCCATCCAGTGGGAAATGCAACGCTGCACAGGACAGAGAAGGATAACAGGTATGAAGTGTTACCGGTGTTTCAACCCACGGGGTGGGGAGAGCGCTGTAAAGCTTTACGGGAAACCAGCCCAGACTTCACGGGGACAGGAGCTGCCTGCAAGAGCTACGGTTAAGGGCAGCCCTTTCTGCAGCACCAGGCCCAGAGCATTAACACTCTGTTTTCACTGTTACGGCTCAGGCACTTTGCCCTGTTAAAGTCCAATCCATCCCTGCAGAGCCCCAACTCCGCTGAGCTGATGCAGAGAAGCAAAGGCTCTTTGGAAGGCACTAGCATGTTTGTTTTTTTTTTCCTTATGTAGGTCGTATTAGTAGTGACACTTCCGAAAGAGGACAATTTCCAGAGCACTGAGCAGGTCTTCGTGGCTTCACCGGCACACCGGCTGCGGCTCAGCCCAGCTCACCTGCCACTCACTCAGCAGCAACAAACACAACAAAGCCAAGAGCAAACAGCAGACTACTAAAGATCCCCAGGGGTTCAGAACCTACTCAACCTTGACTGGTCCAGCATCTACATTGGCTACAAGAGAGAACTGGGAGCCACTTGGATGCTGCCTTCTGTAGCCACCCACTCTGCTCCTGCACCCCCAGGCATCCTGGTTTGTTCCCAGTGCCCCTGAGACCGCTGGTCCCCTTCAGAGCTGGATGCCGTTTTTCTTCTCTGAGCCTGCCCGCTCAGCGGCTGCTGCTGGCAATTTTGTCGTGTCCCCAGATGCACAGGGCTACGGATAACTTTGGTTTTACTTTGGTCAAGGAGGCCACAGGAGAAGTTCATCTGCTGGTGGGCTCAGAGCAGGAAACAATGTCCCCAGGCTCCTGATGAATTCCAGCGCTCAGTGCAAAAGCAGTTTTGCTGCCTGAGTAGCTCATCAAGACGTGGAGATGGTCCTCGCCAGATACTCTTTGGATGTTTGCCCTGCCCAGCAGTCTTGCTGACTGGCTGGAGTTTCTCCTGTAGGAAAATTTCTCTAGCCAGAAATGGGGAAAAATTTGGGTGGAATATGAACTGGACGCTGCAATAGGATGTAGTGACTTGTTAACAGCACAGCTGGCTCCCTTAACCTCTTTTCTACCCTTCCCTTCCAGGAACACAAGGCACCAGGAGGTCCTGGACTGCCACTCCAAGGCAAACGTTCACTTCATACGGGCACAACAAATCCAGACTGTCTGGGACAGTGCTTTAAACACTGGCGTAACCTTTTCTCGGCCTCTGGAGGTGAAAGAGGAGCCCAGTAAGCTATGTAAGCTGAAATAGATGCTCACTGGCTTGCTCATCAGGCCTCTCTTCCCAGCTTTGGCCTTCACAGACTCATCTTTGCAGCTGCCAGGCTTTCCATTGCAGGAGGTGGTCCTCAGCCCTCAGCTTCGGCACCACTGCTCCCCCATCCCTTCCCAACCAGCATCCTCCAGATGTTCTCGTTTGAAAGAAACTTCTCGCAAAATTATGCCACCGTAGTCCCAGCAGACACGCAGTGCACCTCTGCTGAGCTCCCATCCCCACCTCACAGCATCTCCCAGGGCTACATGGTAGAGACCAGCCAAGTCCAGCAGAAAGACTGAAGAAAAGGAAACAGCATGTTAGGTACATACCACGCGTTTACAGATCAATTAGTGAATGACAAACGTGAGCAGGGCCAGCAAGTCTAGGAGAAAGAACTGCAGGACTGCCCTGGAGGACCCTCGGACCCCTGGCTATAAGAGTGCTGCAGTCACAACACAGGGTGATGAAGGACAAATGCTTACAGACCTGTGCCGTGGGGCTGGTGGCACCTGTGTCTATGCATGTGTGAGCTTGCGCTGACACAGTCTGTAATGCAGAGTCTCCACAGAAACTCTCCAGTGGCTAGTAAGAGGTTGCGTTTATGCTGCATCTCCCCCTCAGAGGGAGGCACCGCTAGCATCCTTCTCCACACCCCATCGGACTGCCATAAAACCCACTGGGATTTCACACCCACCAGAGCAACCAGTGGGTTCAGCAGATATTTCCCACGTGCTCAACCATACAACATGTTTTTCTCGGGGGAACCACACTAAAAACTTATGTTCTGTGCTCCACCGCCTGAGCAGAAATTGAAACCTTTCCGTGCTCTGCGCATAAATTCGTGAGGACAGTTCAAACAGAAAGTCAGATCACGGTCTTGGACAACAACTCCTCCGGCCAGGCTGTGACGATTCTCACTTCACATCTCCATAATCCGCCCCGAAATCCAAGCCTCCTTTAGGAAATGCGAGTAGGGTGGGGAACCAGCAATGCAGTGATTCATCCTCCCCAGAAACAGAGGCCCAAGTCTGGAATATTGTGACACTTGGTAAATACTCGTGATGTACTTCATTATGCAACGGAGGCCCAGCAGGAGCACAGCTCCCTCAGGGCTGCTTAATATGGGTTTCAAAAACGATTAAATATATCATAAACAACTTCCAACCAGGAATAAACACCTATAATCCCATCAAGCCATTCTGGTGATGTCAAAAACCATGGGCTCGAACTCAGTTACCAGGGGGGAAAAAAAAAAAAAAAAGAATATATCCTCAAAGGAATTATAACCCTGTAATTCTGCGTCTGCCTTGTCAAACACAACTCTCCCAGCCCCTCCTGCTTATTTATACTCTGTCCAAGCTCTTGCTCTTTCTTTCCAGGCTTCCTCATGTCACATATTTTGATTCATGTTGCACCTCTGCCGAAAGTCAAAAATGATCGTGCCCCTGAATGTAGACAGCAGAACCGTTTCATGCCTGCGCAGAAATATTCCACCGGCCCGGAAAAAAAAGTTTTTTGCATGACTCAAGGCTGCCGGTCAAGCCTTTAAACGCTAATACTCATCAATTGGCATACATATAAGCAGTCCATTGAATCGCATGCAATGGTGTGAGTAAGGATTGCACAAATTAACCCTGAGATAATATTTTCCCATGCGATCACTGCTTTATACATCATCAAAAAGATGGAAAATAGACTGGCTAGTAGTGGAAACTCGGTGCAGATGACAGAAAGCTGATCTTCATTAAAAGTGTTCTAGCAGTTTAAACCAAACCTTTAAGTTTTATGAGCGATTTCAAAATCTAATTTTCATGGAAATGTTTTTATTACATTAAGGGAGGGGGGAAAAAAAAAAGTAAAAACCTTCAGCAAAATCTTTTTCAAATTAAAAAGCTGGAAGCTTTGTGTGGATGGATTGAAAACACAAATACCATCAGCAAATTCTGAGCCCATGAGAACCAGGAAGCAAAACTGATTATGATAAAAAAAAGTGAATTTCACAAACAAATAAAAGCCTAGTTTCGCCCGTCAAAAGGAGGGCAGCATGGCCAGCACTTGCAAACTGAGTCAACTCCCTCCTTCCAATTCACATGGCTCTTTTTCCTTTGTTAATAATAGTGCGTTGTCCATTTTTGTTTGGTTTTGGGGAGTCCTATTTTTTTTTTAAAGACTCCAGGTTTGTGACAGAGTCACATTTCCATCTTTTGTCTGCGTCCAGAAGCTCTAAAAATTTATTTGAAAAACACAAAATGTTTTTCCTCTTCAAATTGTCGGATTCAGGGATGTAAGAAAAACATCCAACACTGCGAGATACTTGGCGGAATAACCACGCACCAGCCAGCCTGAGAATGAAATTAAATAGATATGCCCAAGGAACATAAATGGAAAGGAAGGTCATCTAACTTCTAACAACTGCTCTGTGTTAGTTATCGGTCTGTTATTCAACTTTTACTCAAGTGAACGCTGTTCACGCTTCCTGCGAAAAGCCCTAGGATACGCGCAGTACAACCAGCACGCGTAAAGATTACTGCTGCAAGAAAAAGCAAGCTGTTGTATTTTTCACACGGATAACACAAACAACAAGGGCCTTAAAAAATAATATTGATCCGATCCTCAATTTTTCCACATCAGCTGCTGGAAAGGGAGGATTGGTTCTGGAAAGTCTTTCTTGGCAGCACCTTGTAAGGATGCTCACCGCTGCCGGCGGGGTTGAAGGCACCGCTTACCCTTGTGTACCCTGTGGACATCAGCAGCCAGCTGCTTCCTGCAGACTCTCCTTTTGTCCATCAGCTATGCAGGACAAGAGAAGAAGAAAATAGCTGATAGATTAAATCAATTTACCCTGCATTCCCCCCCTCCCCTTGCTGTTCTTTGTACATCCCTGCTCTACACTCTCAGTATCTTCTGGGAATAAGGGTTGTGTTTTACTAACAAAAGAACCACTTAGTACTTCAAGATAAAGCAAAGGTTTGCAAAGAAAACGCTGCAGTTATCCCTGGCGGGTCCTCTCACCTCACCCTCCAATTGGACTCAGCAACCCAGAATCACTTTTCACATTTCAAAGCAGTGGCCGAGCTTTTCCACCTGTTTTTAAGAAGGCATATGTTTTGGGGTTTTTTTTGTGATGGGTGGGGAGGCACAACGCCGCAGACAACCTCAGGATCAGGAAAAAAAAAAAAAGATAAACAATTCAATATTTATACACACCCTTTTACTCCTGCAGCAACTTCACTTGTTCTGATTAAAAAGAGGCAATTAAAGCATAAAGAACAGCTATATGGGAGCAGACTAAAGGTCCTTCAGCTCGGGATCCTGTCTCAGAGTGCCAGTAAGGACAGAGTCAGAGGGTATAAGCCCAGGCAGCAATAGAGCGATCTCTGCCCCAGCTCATCCTCCCAATCTCCGAGACTCGTGGCTCCCCGAGCCGGACGCTGCCCACATACGCTGCTGCACTGAAGAGCCATCCTCAGTCGTCCCTGAATTTGTCTTGTCCTTTCCTGAAAACAATTCTATTTCTAATCTCTGCAAAATCCTGTGACAATATGATCCATCACCAAACGACGTGCCAGCTGAAATAGCCCTTTGTCGTGCTCTCAACCCGCTGCCTGAGAAGAGGGGGCTGAATCCAGCACAGATGCTCCGCTTGACCCAGCCTGAGCAAAGAAACTCACCTCCTCCCGGCCGCCCCGGCAGGGTTTCTTATTCCCTGGAAAGGAGCAGGAGTGCCGAGGGGCCACGATGCCCGCCAAGACAGAAGAAGTTGTGGGGAGCCACAGGCAGCCTTCGCCCCAGCTTTAATCGCAAACCAGCCCTGACAGCCCGACGTAATCTGCTAGCCTGGGAGAGAAGCACAGCCCTCAAACTGCCATCACTTTTATACTGAAGAGAAATTAAAGGACAGTAATAACTCCAATACGCAGAACTTGTGCACGTACTAGACCAAAGGGGGGGGGTTACTCATTCCTCACAAAAGAAATCCAAGCATAACAGTTTTTCTTTTGCTGCTCATGCTTTCTCCGCATTGTTTTATGAGCCATCAACAGCAAGACTCAAACAAGCCAACCAAAAAAAGCAGAGGTCAAAAATGCCATTTTAAGAAAAAAAAAGGAGAAAAAAAAANAAAAAAAAAAAAAAAAAGCTAATAGCTTACCAGCTCTGGATGTGGAGAATTAACCCTCCTCAGAGCTATAAGCTCTGGGAACCCATATGCCACCGACAGGTTTCTGTCACCCCTAAAGGGCATGGGAGCAATAGGAGCTGATTGCTGGGAAACTCAGGGGGTCCCCTCTCGAGCTGGGACGTGCGTTTTCATCCCAGTTTTAGCTGGAGTCAGCGAAAGCCCTGCTACCAAAGCAAGAGCTGGTTGTATCTTAACAGGTGGTTTTGCAATGAAGAGGAACTCGGATTGCAAAGTCTTCCTGGCGAAGCGGCAGAGCCAGGGAGGTTTGCTGTGAATTGTATCAGCTTTTAGGGTATGGTTTTCAGAGCTGCAAGTTGAACTAAAGTCAGTGAGAGTGACAGCTTCGCAGCACCACTGAAAAACCAGCTCCTTAATACGCTGACAGTTCTCCCTGTAAATATTACAATCACAGCTACTCCCAGGGATGTTGTTTTTTTCTTTTTAATATGAGAAACGTTTTCTCCTGAACCTCTTTCAAATGAACCAGTGGTGAAATAGTTCCTTCAGTCTGAAATGTCTAAATAAAACCTTTTGTCATTTCTGCGACAAACTTTTTCTCTTAATTTTGGATTGCAAAAATAGCGCCAGTAATTTGGCTTTTCACTTCAGTTTGGGACAGAAATCAGTGACAGGTTAGCTGACCTTCCTCCAAGTTGGAAGAACGTTTTTAGTATTCTTGAAACACTCCATAATTTCTCCAAACGGTTTTTTACCTTCTCTCCCTTAGTAACGTGGAGAATAACCGAGCCCTGTGTTAGCTTTTCCACTGAACCAACTCTCATTTTTCACGGAGAAAAGCTCATACCTCTGTTGCACTGGCTAGCTCCAGCACAGTCCCTTTCCTGTGTGGATTACAAAACACATGGAATAGGTGGGGAAACTGAGGCACGGAGACTCATGGGATCTGCTAAACGCATCCCTGAAAGAGCCAGAAAGCCCAAATGACAGCTCTGCCCAATAAACTAGGGAGAATTTACCCCCTTTTTTTTTTTTTTTTGCTTACTTCAGAATACTTTAAAAACTTTCTAATTCACCACAACGGTATTAAAACTTTTACAGCATTCGGAGAACTTCTAATTTATTTGAAGCTGTAGTTTGGTCCCTGCTTGGCAATGCTGGCTGGGAAACACACCCTCAGACTGGGATTTTTGGTCCATTTCACGCCCTAAAAGCAGGGTGGGTATCGGGGAAACACAGCCCCTCTTTCCCAGGCTGACCGAGCGAGCTCCGCAGGGCTCAGCAGTTGGCAAGGGGCAGCATCAGGAGTAAATCGGGTCCAAATAAAATATGATAAACGAAACCAGGGGGAAGAAACAGAAGGAAAAAAAGAGTTGTCTATGTAACTTGTTGATTAGTATCTCGGGGACTCTCTGGCCGCAGCGTTGCGGCACAGGGAGCTGGATTGGAGGGAGCAGCAATAGCTGCTTTCCTCGCTAAAATATACCCCTTTAGGGACAGAAATTGCATTTTTCCGGGTCCTGGGAAGGGAAAAAAATTTTAAGCAATCTGCCAGCGGCGGTGGGTCCATCAGCCACTCTCCGGTCCGGCTCGCCGGGAGGGAAGGCAGCCGCTCCGGCAGCCGCGCACCGCTCGCTGCTTTCCCGACCGCGCTCCCGCAACACACCCGCCCTCGGGATGCTGCTTCCCCGCCCGGAGAAAACGTCTTGCCTGGGTTAAGCTCGGGGATCCCACGGGCGGTGGTGCAAGGAGCGGCTGCTTTTTGGAAGGTTCCCCCCTTCCCCCAGCCCAGTTTCTCTTCGGGATACCGAGAAAGCCACGTCGGACCCGCGGGGAAAAGAGTGTCAGAGGCGGCTCCCGGCGAAGGAAAAAAAAAAAAAAAAAGCAAACCCAAATGAAAAGCGAACGAAAATTGCAATTTTCGTTTGCTTTTCAGGGTTTGTTTTTTTTTTTCTTTCTATTTTGGCCTTTTGCCGGCAGCCGCAGGGCAGACCCCCCGGCCCGGGATGGGGGGCACCCAGGGAAGCGAGCCCGTGTCCGCAGACGCGGCCCCTGCCCACCCCACGGGAGACACGGCGGGGGCGCCCCCGCAGCCAGCCCTTACCCACAACGAAAATCGCGGCCAGTCCCTGCGGCCGGGGATTTTTTTAATTTTTTTTTTTTAAACAGAAAACAGAGAGAGGGCAAGGCGGTGGTGGCGGTGTTGCTGGCCCCGCACACCCACCTCACCCCGCTCCGCCGCGGTTCGCCTTTTCCGACAGCGCTGCCCTCGGAAAATAACAAGCGGCGCTTGGAAAATGCCGCGCAGGCCGGCGCCCGTCCCCGCTGCCCTCCAGTCGCTGGGCTGTTGTTTTACGGCTACTTGCGTTCTCAAGCGAGGACCCGTTAGAACGCCCGCCGGGTCTGGGTCACGCCCGCACCGGGAGAACCGGGGCTCGGGGAGGAGGAGACCGGCGGGTCCACTTTGCAGCGGCGCAAGCACCCTCGGGCTGTTTGCGAGCCGCGATGCTCCGGGCAGGTCGTCGGACAATCGTCGGGTCCCCATGCAGACCCCCGAGCAGCTTCCCGGAATCCCGCAAACTACGGCGCCGGTCCCAAATCCGACGGGCCGGAGCGACGGGCGGATGGATGGATGGATGAAGGAGGCTCAGCCGCCTGCCGCGGCTCGTCCCGTCCAGCCAAGCCCCGTGCTCAGCCCCCCGACCGGCGATGGAAAAAGGGGCTCAGCCCTCCGACCCGATCCTGCCCGCCCCGGTTCCCNTTCCCCCGAAGGGACCCGACGAGCGCGGCACGGCGGCGAAGGGCAGCTCGCCGCTTCCCCCTTTCCCGGGACGCGGCTGGGGGAAAACAAGCGTTTTCGCACGCTGCCGTGTGTCGACCCCGCCGAGGGCGGCGGGGACGCGGGCACGGCCGGCTCGGGGAGCGGGGCGAGCCGGCCCGGGCACCGGTCGACGGCTCCTCCGGCCGCATCCCCGCGGGAGCCCCCTCGGGGCCGGCACCGGCCGCCGCGGCGGCGGCTCCCCCGGCCGCGACGCTCCGCTCCGCCCCGGGAGCGCGGCACACGTGGAACCGCCGCAGCGACCCCTCGCCCCGGAGAGGGATGGAAGCGGGGTATCCCCGGACTTACTGTCCTGCTGCGGGGTGTCGCTGCCGCTGGTCAGCCCGGGGGACTCCAACAAGCTCCGACCGGGCTCTCCGCCGCCCTCGTCCGCCTGGGCGGCCACCATGTCGCCCGCCTCCTCCAGGTCCAGCAGGTGACTCACGGAGAAGTTCTTCTTGGCTTGTAAATTGTCCAGGCCGGCGGGGCCGTCGAGGCGGGCGGGCAGCAGGGCCTGCCTCTCCATGGCGTGGGCATAGCTGGACGCCATGGTGTCGAGCGGGGCTTTTCTGCCCTCGCCCCCCCCGCCGGGCGCCCACCGCCCCCGCTCCCCCCCAGCCGCCGGCCCTTCGAGGGGGCGATGCGCAAGGACCGAAGAGGGGGGAACGGGACGGGACCCGACGGCGGCGGGAGGGGAAGCCCGAAGGGGAGCGGGCAGGGCCGGGCTTAAAACATGCCGGAGGGGGAGAGGCGGCGCGGCCGGCTCGGGGCGCCGGGGCGGCGGCGCGGGGAGCTGCCGCCGGCCGGGAGGCGCAGGGTGGCTGTGGGGCCGCTGGGGCGGGTGCGCCCCGTCCCTCCGCCTCCGCTGCCGGCGGCTCCCCTCCCTCCGCCCCTGCGCTGCCCTCCCCTCCCCTCCGCCCCGCACTTCAAACGGCGGGGGCGGCTCCGCGGCGCTCCGGCCGCGCCGGGCACCCGGGGGAGGGCGGCCCGCGGGGCCCCCGCCGGGACGTGGCACCGGAGCGGCCCCCCCTCCATCCCACCCCCCGGGACGGGGGTGGGCAGCGCCGGCCCCGCCGCGCTCATTAGCTCCTCGTTGGGGGGTGGCTGGGGGAGCCCCCGGTTTGGGGGTGAGAGGGGAGCAAAAGGGGTGTGCCCCCCCCCCCCCCCCCCCCT